>CAKNYM010052023.1:374545-442815 GCA_932195095.1 Andricus curvator
ATTGATTCATGAAGAAAACTGAAACATTATCAAACGAAGGAAAAATGGCTCCAAATAATTTGATGACCGTAAATCGAGAGATACTTTTTTTTTCTGCGGGCAAAGAAACAGGAATGGAGATACTGGAGAAGGTGACTGTAGGAGGAGAGCTTCTTCTATAAATGGTCATGTGTGTCAGAGTCGTCGAGTCCGCTGACACTTTATGTGCACGCCGGATTAAAATGGCAAACACGATTGGTGTACAAGGCTCATGAAAACATTTTGCAAACTTTTTACAACCTCAAATCCTTAGATCATTTTTAGTATCCACGATTAAGATTCTCTTGAATAAATATTTGCTTAAAGACCAACGAACCGATTCCAATAATTGAAAAATATCACAAATTATATCTTAAATTGACAAAAAAATAAATAATAATCTATATTATTATCATAGACTTCAGATTCTTTCAACTATTCACCGCTTTCCCCCCTTTTTCAAAGAATTCCTCTTTTTTGCCTGTTTTCAAGAAACTTGCCCTTTTTCTCGTTTTCTCGCGAACTGAATTAATAGAACCCAATAAGAAAAACCAATTATTTTTCATTTATAGCTCATTCGTTTTAATTGAAAAGTCTACTATTATATTTTTGGTTGAAGATTCATCTCTTTTGAAAAAAATTGAACTATTTGGTTGAAAATTAACCTGGTTTGGTTTAGGTTCAATTATTTGGTCGCAAATTCGTCAATTTTGGTTAAATTTAACTGTTCTTGATTAAAAACTTAATTCTTTTTTGATAGAAATAACAACTATTACATTTTTCGTTGAGATGTTATCTTTATTGCCTAAAAATTCAACTAAGTGGTAGAGAGTTGAAATACTTTGTTAAAAATTCATTAATTGGTTAATGGTTCATCTCTTTGGTTGATAATTCTTCTTTTTTTTGGGTTGAAAATGAATTTTCTCATCCAAAAATTTAGTTCTTCCACTTTTGGTTGAAAATTTTATTTTTCTAGTTGAACATTCAAGTGAATGTATATATTTTGTTGAAGACTCATGTATTTTGTTAAATTTGTCCGTTTTTATGGAAAATTAATCTTTGTGATTGAAAATTCTTTTTTTTTTGGCTAGAAAATTCAATAAGTTGGTTGAAAATAACCTTTTGTGTTGAAAATTCATATTTTTGGGTTCAAAATTCCACTTTTTTGTGTAAAATTCGCTTTTTGGCTTGAAATTTCTACAGTTTGTTACAGAATTCAACTATTTAGTTGAAAATTCATATCTTTGTTTAAAAATTATCTTTTTTGAGAGAAATTACCCTTTTTGAAGAAAATTAATATTTTCAGGTCGAAAATTAAAAAGGTTTTTTTTTTTTAGAAAAGTCTTCTTTTGGCATAAACATGTAGCACTTTTAAAGAAACTTTAACTATTTTGATGAAAATTTATATTTTCGGGTTGAATATTCAACTGCTTCGTATAAAATTGGTCTTTTATGCTTAAAAATTTGGTTAATTTTTTTCCTTTCTGCACTGGAAAGTCTTTATTGGCTAAAAGTTCAACTAACTGGTAGAAAGTTGAACTATTTTGTTGAAAATTTATTTATTGGTTGATAATTCATCTATTTGGTTGGAAATTTTTCTTTTTTGTTTGAAAATGAATTTTTTTATCTGAAAATGTAGCTCTTCCACTTTTTGTTGAAAATTGGTCTTTTCTAGTTGAAAATTCAACTATTTTGTTGAAAATTTATGTATTTCGTTGAAAAGTCATCCTTTTGGTAGAAAATTAATCCTAATGATTGAAAATTCTGGTTTTTAGTTTGAACATGTAATGATTTGGTTGAAATTTAACTTTTTGGTCGAAAATTCATATTTTCGTGTTGAAAATTCGAATGTTTTGTAGAAAATTCGTCTTTTTGATTCAAAAATTCGTCTGGTTGGGTTAAGAAGAAATCTTTTTGATTGAAAATTGATCTGTTTTGGTTGATTATGCAACTATTTGGTTGGAAATTCAACTATTTGGTTAAAAATAACCGTTTTTGTTGAAAATTCATATTTTCGGGTTGAAAATTACACTTTTTTTTTAAATCGCTATTTGGCTTGAAATTGCTAAATTTTTATCAGAGAATTCAACTATTTGGTTCAAAATTGGACATTTTATTTTAAAAATAACTTTTTTTCTTAAATTAATATTTTCGGGTCGAAAATTGTAAGTGCTTTGTAGAAAGTTCGTTTTTTGGTATGAACATTCAGCAATTTTATAGAAACTTCAACTAATTTGTTGAAAATGTATATTTTGAGGTTGAATAATCAACTGCTTTGTAGAAAATTCGACTTTTTTGCTTGAAAATTTGGTTCATTCTTTTCTCATTTTCTGACTGAAAAGTCTTTATGGCTTCATGATTCATCTCTTTGGTTGAAAATTCTTTTTTTTTTGTTGTAAATGAATTTTTTCAACTGAAGATTTAACTATTTCACTTTTAGCTGCAAATTAACTTTATGGTCGAAAATTCATATTTTTCGTGTTGAAAATTCAACTGATTTGTAGAAAATTTTTCTTTTTGTCTTGCAAATTCGTCTGGCTTTTACTTATTTTTTTGGTTGAAAATTAATCTGTTTTTGTTGATTATGCAACTATTTGGTTGAAAATTCAACTATTTGGGGTTGAAAATAACCTTTTTTTGTTCAAAATTCATATTTTGGGGTTCAACATTTTACTTTTTTGTGTAAAATTCGCTTTTTGGCTTGAAATGTCCACAGTTGGTTAGAGAATTGAACTATTTGGTTGAAAATTCATATTTTCGGGTTATTAATTAAAGCTGTTTTGTAGAAAAGTTGTCGTTTAGCATGATAATTCAGCAATTTTATAGAAAATTCATCTATTTTGAGAAAAATTTATACTATCGGGTTGAATATTCAACTGCTTTGTAGAAATTTCGTTTTTTTTTGCTTGACAATTTGGTTGATTTTTTTTTCTTTCTTGACTGAAAGTTGAACTACTCTGTTAAAAATTGATTTATTGGTTGCTGATTCATCTCTTTGCTTGAAAATTCTTTTTTTTTTTTTTAAATTAATTTTTTTACTAAAAATTGACTCTATTCCACTTTTGGTTAGAAATTGATTTTTCTAGCTGAAAATTCAACTATTTGTTCAAAATTCATGTATTTTGTTGAAAATTTGTCCAAATTGATAGAAAATTCACCTTTTTGTGTTGAAACTGCGAATGTTTGTTTAAAAATGAACTTTTTTGTTGAAAATTCATATTTTCAGGTCGAAAGTTAAAAGTGCTTTATAAAAAAAGCGTCTTTTGGATTGAAAATTAATACTTTGGGGTAAAATATTCAATTGCTTTGTAGAAATTTCGTCTTTTTTGCTTGAAAATTCAACAATTTGGTTGAATTTTTTTTCTATATTGACTGAAAAGTCTTTCTTGGTTGAAAGTTCAACTCTTTTGTTAAAAATTGGTATGTTTTGCTTGTATGTTCAACTATTTGGTTGTTAATGCAACTGTTTGATAAAAAATGAATTAGGATGAAAATTCATCTTTCTTAGTTAAAAGTAAAATTTTTTGTAGTAAATTCATCTTTTCGGGTTTTAGAGTCCAATTTTCTTTAGAAAATTTGACTTTTTAGCTGAAACACTCAACTCTTTTATTGAAAAATATTCTTTTTTAGTTGAAAATTTATCTATTTTGATAGAAAATTCATCCTGGTTGGTTGCAAATTCAAATATTTTGTTGAATTTTTCGACCGTAAATATTAGGAATATGGTACCTAGATTAATTTTATTGAAAATAATTTATTCTCCTATTTTCATGAAAAATCTCCATATTTCTCCCGTTTTAGAGCATTTTAGGCTGTGAAGTCTGTTATTACATGCCCTATATTTCTACTGATTCAAATTGAGATAGTTCAGTTCTAAATAATATTGCTGTACTTTACAGAGTTGTGTATTAATATAAAGAAATTGTAACAGCATAGATGTTTTATTAGATTTAGTGAAATTTTGTGTAAATATTAAAAGAATTTATATAAATCGTAAAAAACGTCTCTTATGAAAAATCACTGAGAAATCAGTGAATGTTCATTGACAATCCAGGAGTTTTTCACTTCCGTATTCAGTAGAAAAATTTACTGGAATTTCTGTGAATTATACTCACTGATTTTTCAGTGAATTTTCAATTATTCAAATTTATAGAGAAATTATTCAAAATATAATAACGCACTAATGTCGTAAATATCGCAGATTTTTATCTTCTATTTAAAAAATAAATATTGTGGAGATACAAAAAAAATTAAAATTATAAAACAGCCCCATGATTTTTACGAGTTTATTTAAAAGTTTGAACAAGTATTCAAATTTTGAGAGAATTTAAATTTATGAAATGAAAAAGCCTTATAGATTTTCTTTATATTGGAAGTTTCCACAATACTCATATTGAAATTTAAAAAGCCAAAAATTAGGAAAATATCATATTTGGAAATCAATTTAATTCAGAAAAAAATATTTAGGATACGTGTTTGAATTTGGAAAAATTAAAAATGTAGAAATACTCAAATGTGGAAAGTAATGCCATTTTCGTAGAATCTGGAAATATCATTCCTAATTTATTTGTTTGAATAAAAATTTGAAAAGCACCCCAGTTTTTGAAGGATAAAATATAGTGAGTATCACCTGTTTTCAATTCACCCTTATGTAAAAAGCATACGAATTTTCAAGAATAAAATATTAAGGAAACAAACAAATTTTAAAAACATAATGATTTTTAAAGCATATGCTGAAATTAAAATTTTAAACATGAACATTTAAATTATTTGAAAATTGGAAATAAATGTAAATTTAAAAAATGTATAAAATTATCACACAGTTAACGTCCAAAAATGTAGCATATCCAAATTTTGGAAAGCATCAAATTCAAATTTGAGAAGGGTTAAAAATTTGACCTTTAAAATATTGAATACGTGAATCGTAGAAATTTGGAAACAAATACAAATTTTAAAGGGGTCTGAATTTTTCACTAATACACATAATAAAAGTTTTTAAAATTGATTTAAATTTACAAAGCGTCAAAAGGAAAGAATAAAAAATTAGAATGTGACTTTTGAAAGAATCAAGATTTGAAACTGACCTAAAATTTGAAAGCTTTTAAAAATTTAATAATGTGAGAAACCTTGGAAAATTTATTAAAAAATTTTTTTTGCTCCTAGGTTTCATATATCTGAATCGTTTTTGTCCATTTTTATTGGATTTTTGCTGAAAAATTCAGAATACTGCAAACTCCTTACACGATGGGTTTCCAATTTTTGTGTTTGGTTCATACATTCATAATCACTTTTTATTCAAAAATATAAAATAATAAAAAATAAAAATTGAGAATTAGTTAATAGCGCTTTAAAACAATTTAAGCTAATATAATGCATACATTTTTGGCAACTGTCCGAATTAAATTTTTTATTTGTAAAATTTTTATTTACCATGGTACTAAAACTGGAAATGGCCAAACCTTCTGCAGCCCAGGAAGTTTCCATATTCATGGAGACCCCACGTGGTTCTGTCACTCCTTGAGATCTGATCGCCATAATTAAATTTGAACATTAAACTTTTTCCCAAGAAGATTTCAGTTCTTCATCATGAGGCCGATTTATAAACTTCACTATTCATTACATCTGCAACTTTTTTAGAATTTTTCAGTTGTATTTTTAACACTTATGTCACTGCCTTTTTAGAAAATGACTCCAACCTGAGATTCGAAAGATGAAATCATCGTTTAAGTACTTCTTTACAAAAACAAAGAACTAATAAATTTAGATTATAGATTTGAGTTAACCTTATTGCATTTCTCTTCCATTATAAATAAACTAAATTGAAATTGTCTTTCCTTCCTTAAAAAAATGATTCAGTTTAAGCTACTCGTAAATTAAGCACAAAGGTAATTTTTCATTGCAAATTGACTGGAAATTTCATTGCAAATTAATGTTATGTAAAGAATGAGTCACAATAGAGTTAATTCAGTCCATTATATTATTGCACAAGACGGCACCACCTAATTACTTTTTTCCCTCATTCTGAATAATTTTTTCGCAAATTCCGAGACTTGAAATTACTCTTTTATTGATAAATTACACTAATATAAAAATTTCAATAGCTTGGACTACTTCTATAAAAAATAAAGTCACTTGATAAATATTCAAGATTGAATAATCTCGTGAAAAAAGATATTAAACAATCAATAAAAATTTATTACTATAAGTAAAATACAATTAGTTTTGTTACAATTTAAAATTACTATTTCTGTAATTCATATTTACCAATAAAGGTCATAAGCTTAAAATAAAGCAATGATTTCACCATTGGCAAACCACAGTCGAAAGCCAGCATTTTGTTCTTAATAATTGTTTAAAAAAATCACTTTCACATTTTTCAATGATTAGAAGAGGATTTGAACGCATTTCGTTTTGGAATTAGATTTAAATAAATTTATTTGATCACGGCAGCAGAAAAAAATAGCAAACTGAACGAAGTTACCATCACAACTGGCTTGCTATCAACCCCACAAACTTCAACCCCTCATGTCACGAGTACACGCATGCGCAGTATAACCACTTTGCGGCATTAAAAGAAAAGTTCCTAGAAACTATATTGGGTTTATGCATTTTTTATGACCCTATTCGATTTGTCAATTACAAAATTACAATATTGTTTTATCTGACGATAATCTAAAGCGATAATCTGAATTTATTATTAATGAGGAGGGATTGAAAGTGTCTGGAAGATAAGGTATTTTAATTTTTTAATTAAAATATAAAATTATTATTAATACAACATTTTTTTATTTCATAGTAGGGATCGTTCACGTATTACTTAACGTTATTTTCGATTTTCTTTAACCCTCTCTCCCCCATATAACAGACCGTAAAATTTCCTTCGGACCCCCGTCACAGTTACATAATATTTTTTGTATTATGTTTAAAAACATAATAGACGTTTTCTAAATAAAAAAAAGGTTTTTTAAGATGAAGCGCTGTATAGAAATAAATGAAACAATATTTTGATGAACACTAACTGCTTTTTAAATATTTTTTAGTTACACAAATATTGAAATTACTTTCTAGATTAGAAGTATCATCAGTTTGTTTTTAAACTTATATAATTATAAGTTTTATGACATTCTTGAGAAAATTAGAAAAGATTTTTGAATATTTCAGATGTGTCAGAAAATAATCTAGAAGATTAAAAACCAATTTTTTATTTTACAGGATTTTACAGAATATTAGGGAAAATTCTAACCTTTTTAAAAGATATTCAGGACTTTCAGAAGTTTGGAAGAAATAAAAAATTTTCGGAAATGCTTCTCAGTTTTAACATATTTTAAATCTATTCAAAACCTCCTAAATTCCTCAGAATATTTATGCTGACTCGAATTTTTCTTGAAGTTTTAAAAAATCATTCAAAATGTAAAAATTGCCTTAAAATCTTCCAAAACCTTTCGAAATTATTTTAAAGCTTTTAGAGTTTTGGTTTGAATTCTTGAAAAAAAATCTGCATTTCTCAAAATCTTTTACACTTTGAAATTTTTTCAATCTCTTCAAATCTTCTAAATATTTCTTAAATTTACTCGATTTTTTTTTGATTTTTTGATCTTGCCAAATTGAAACATTTTGCTTTAAAATCTTCTACTCTTTTTTGAAATTTTAGAAAATCTTTTGAAATCTTTTTCAATTTTCTCTTGAAGTTCATTTTTAAAAATGAAGTATCATAAACAATGTTTCCATAAATCTTAAGAAAATTCCTTTTTTAATCCTTTCAAAATTGTTAAACCTTCTAACATTTTTAAATTATTCAAATTTTTCGTGAAATGTTCTTTTTTATTCTGAAAAATTAAAAAAATTGTCCTAAAATATTTCAGATTCGTCTTTGGCAATTTTAGAATTCTTTTGAAATGTTTTGAAATCTTTTTAATTATTTTCTTGAAATTAATTTTTCAAAATAAAATATCATTTCAATTTTTCCCAGGAACCTAAAGAATTTTTTTATTCTCTTAAAATCATATAAAAATGATGTATTATGGCAAAATTTTGCTTTAAAATTTTTTACACTTTTTTTTCAAAATTATAGAAAATGATTAAAAATGTTTTGTATTCTTTTTCAATTTGTTCTTAGAATTCATTTAGAAAAAACTCATTTGAAATTTCCCAATGAATCTTAAGAATATTTTTTTCATTCTCTTGACGTCCTGCAAAATTGAGTTCACCTTAAATCCTGAAAATTAAAAAAAAAAAACTTTTAATTAAAATTTTTTCCAGATATCTTAAAAAAATTTAATCTCAAAATCTTTCAAAATTATTAGCAAGCTTCTAATTTTTTTCGAATTCTTCAAAATAAGTTTTTCGCATGATTTAATTTTTCTTATACCTTTGAAAATGTAAAAAAGTTTAGAAATTATAGTGTGGTAGCAAAGTATTAAGAACCTAATTATTGCCCAATACTAAACAATCATTTACAATTTAAATGTTCTCTTCTATCAATAATGTTGAGAAACATTTAGAAATAAATTTTATTATGTAGTAAAATTATTTATTTGGAAATTTCGATACACAAAATTGATGGTGCAGAAAATTCATAAATCTTTATAAATAGATAAACAACCTGAAAACAGTCACTAAAAGTTATATTCACGCAGTGTCGTAACCAATCAGGTTTTCGACAACAATGTGTTCGATATTTTCGAGATATTTAGTAACATACATGGCTTTTTATAGGCAATTAAAAATGTTACGTAGTCGAGTCAAAAACACCCCCCCCCCCCAATCATAAACTGTGACGAAACAAGACCACCCCCAATTGTAATGTTACCTAATATCTGAACGCTCCCGTATCTATTAGGGACCGTACTTAAATTACGTAACAGCTTAAGGGGGGAGAAGTAGAGAGATTTTGTTACGCTTTGTTACGGTTGGGGGCACAGTGGGGTGAAATTAAAAAACGAGGTTCAAAATGACATTTAGAACGCAATTATGCACCGATTTTAGATTACTTTTTTTAAATTCTGGACTAAATTTTTCAGAAAAGTTTAATTTTTAAACCGAAAATATAAATTTTCTACAAAAGAATTTATTTTCAAGAAAATAATGGATTTTTCAGCCAAATTTTTCAATGCTGAAAGATTTTAATTTTAAATCAAAAAGAGTTGAATAAAAAAAAAATTTCAACAAATAGTTAAATCATTACTCAAAAAGTTAAATTTTCAACCAAGAAGATTAATTTTCTGCCCGAATAGTTAAACTTTCAATCGAGGAAATGAATTTTGAACAAAAATGATGAATCTTCAAACAAAAAAGTGAATGTTTAACAAAGTAGTTTAGCTTTCAACCAAGTAGTAGAATTTTGAACCAAAAAAGGTGAATTTTTAACGAAAAATATGATAGATCATGATTAAACCAAAAAAATATTTTTAATTTTGAATAAAAAAAATTGAATTCATCCTAAAAAACGAATTTTCAAGAAAATAGATTAATCATCATCTAACAAAGATTTTAAGATTTAATGAAAAAAATTAAAAAGAGATGAATTTTCAAACCAAAAAGACGAATTACCAACAAAATTGTTGAAATTGCAACCAAACAAGATTTTTCAGTCCAGAATAAAAACAAATTTTAGGCAAATTATAATTGAAAAAAAATAATTCAGAATACAAAATAAACATTTTTGAATAAGTATAGGAAAATATTTAAGATTATTTCATAAATGTTCGAAAATTTAATTTTTTTAATCTCTTAAAAATTCCGAAAATTCCTAAATATCTTTTAAACTAACTCGAATTATTCTTAAAATTGTTTGAAAATCTTCCGGTCTCATTTTTGAAAATTTTGTGTGATGTTTTATTATCTTTTAAAATATTCTCTTAAAATTAATGTTTAAAAATTAAAAATCGCTTTAAATATTCGCAGGAATCTTAAGAACATTTTCTCATTATCTCGAAACCTTTCAAAATCTTCAAAAAACTTCAACATTTTATTTCAAAATCTTAAAATCTCTACATTTTGTTTGAAATTTTTTATTAGTTTTGAAAATTTTAAAAAATGTCTTGAAATCTTCCGGATTCGTTTTTGATAATTTTGGATATCTTTTGTAATGTTTTAAAATCTTTTCAAATATTATCTTAAAATTAATTTAACAAATCACCTTAAATATTAAATATTCGAAATCTTCAAAAATCTACATTCTTTTTTAAGTTTTTTATAATCTTTTCAATTTTTGAATTATTTTTGAAAATTTGTAACAACTTTTAAATATAATATTTTAAAATGATTCGAATTTTTCCTAAAACTTAAAAAAAATTCTACAAAATTAAAATATTTTTTCGGAAAATTTTCTAGATTCTTTATTGACAATTATTTGGGGAATCTGTTGGAATGTTTCAAAATCTTTCTAAATATAGTCTTGAAATAAATTTTTTCGAACTAAAAAATTATTAAAAATTTTTCAAAATTCTTGAAAAGCTTCTAAGTTCTCTGTTTGAAATCTTCAAAAATCTACATTTTTAAAAAATTAGTTGAAATAATTTTAAGTTTAAAATTATTTTTGTATCTTTTCAAAACTTCGGAAATCTTCTGTAATGTTTTAAAATTTTGTTCAATATTCTCTTCAGTTTAATTTTTTAAGATAAAGAATCACTTTTAATATTCCCAAGAACCTTAAGAAATTTTTTTTATCATCTTGAAGCTTTTCTAAATTTTGAAAAAACTTCTAAATTGTATTTTGAAATCTTGAAATATCTATATTTTATTTTAAGTTTTTTAAAATCTTTTCAATTTTTGAATTATCAAAATTTTTTTTAAGAACTTATAAATATAACTTAAAATAATTGGAATTTTTCCTAAAACTTTGAAAGAATTCTGAAAAATTGAAAAAAAATTTTGGAAAATCTTTAAATTCTTTGCTTCAAATCTTCAAATATCTACATTTTTTGAAAATTTGTTAAAATCATTTTACGTCTTAAATTATTTTTGTATTTTTTCAAAACTTAGGAGATATTTTGTAAGTTTTTAAAATTTTGTTAAATATTCTCTTCAAATTAATTTTTCAAGGCAAAAAATAATTTTTCATATATATTTTCTCAATTTTCAAATTATGTTTGTAATTTCTTAAAATCTTCTAAATATATTTTAAAATGATTTAATTTTTTTCTACAGTTTTATAATCTTGCAAAATTGAAAGTTTGCTTGAGAATCTTCAAAATTCTTTTACTTAATTTGAGGAAATCATTTGAAATGTTTTAAAATATTTTTACTTGTAAATATTTTTTCAAAATAAAAAATCAATTTAAATTTGTACTACAATGTTAAGAAACAATTCAAAATTTTATTTAAAAATTTTGAAAAATGTCTTGAAATCTTAAGCTTAAAATGTCTTGAAATCTTTTAAAATTTAAATAATTTTCTAATCCTTTTGAAACTTCTAAAACTTTGAAATATCTTTTGAAACAATTCAAAGTTTTTAAAATATTTTTTAAAATTCTGCAAACATTAAAAAATTGTTTTAAAATCTTTTAGATTATTTGTTGACATACTTTAAAATCTTGAAAGCTTGAAATTAATGTTTTAAAATAAAACCGAGAATAAAATCTAAATATTTTTCAAATTTTCCCAGAAATTTTATTGCTGATACCGGCAATTTTTTGTTACCGGTACCGACAATGTATACTCTTCGTAAATTAAGATATTCTAAGTTTCTGTCCATGATTTTATTTTTTCCCATGTCTTTAAAAGTGTGTAAAAGCTTAAAAATTATAGTGTGATGACCAAATTTTTAAAATAGATTTATTTCTTAATATTAAAAAAATTTACAATTAAAATGTTCTATTTTATCAATAATGTTTAGGAGCATACATAAATAAATGATATAGTCAAATAAAATTACTTGGAAATTTTAATTAAATAAATTGACGTGGCAGAAAATTCTTAATCATTATTAACAGATAAATACATATAGTCTGATGTAATGAGGTCAAGGGGTTATGAATAGAATCCTTTTGTCATTTTTAAAATTTGGTGAAAAATTTCAGAATATAAGTGTTGTCTTTATTATTAAGGAATAATTTACAAGCTGAATTTTTTCTTTTAAAAATAAATTTTTAGACTTAAAATTCCTCATTCGGAAATTTCGATAGACGAAAGTCTCGAAAATTCAGAAGAACAAATACAATATGCAACCAATCAGGTAGTCAACAACAATCAGTCCGAGATTTTCGATAATTTCCTTCCACCTATTTTTTTTAGATCGGATTTAATGTGATTAACAAATTCAAATTATATTATTGGTTATTCACTGGTCAAAAAAAGAATTTATATGAGGTGAAAAATAGGTCACTGGTTTCTCATATTTAATAACGTAAGCATTAAAAATTAATTTGTTGACCTACTGGCCAATTAGTGGAGACATCAGTGTCTTCTATTGGGTAAAGATGACAATGGGAACAGACATCTATATTGATTACCAACTCTCATGCAACACGAGCAAGAATAGTTGAGAAACAAAAATCAATATCCTAATTTAAATAAAATTAACTTTCCCTTTATTTTCTTAGAATTTTTTTTATTTTTTCGCAATATATACTTAAGCTTGTTTAATTAGCTTATACAATAATTCATCACTCGTTTTTAAATATGAAAATGAGAAAAATAATTATTAAATCCTAAAATGGATTTATATCATTTAGAGGATAAGATTAGATAATAAATAAAGGCAGTCATGAAATTAACTCCACAATTTTCAAAGCAATTAAAATTATACAAGTATTGCAAATATGAAAGTTATAGAAATTCGAAAATTGAATGAAATAATTTGAAATTAGCAGAAACTTAATTTTTTAGCTTATTTTCAGAGCATTTATATTTAAAATCTAAGAGTTTAAATAATTTATAAGTTTATATTCGATAATACGAATCTTTGTAATAAAATACATAATGTAAATGTCCCAGTAATCGTGAAAATTTGCTATAACTGATATATATTGTTAAAAATATGTTAAAAATAACACCCCATGATAAAATCTATTAATTATCAGCATTGTAATGAAATGGAATTTTAATTAATTTAATTTAGATGAAAGGGGTATTTCATTTGAAAACGGAAAAAGTGGGTCATCAATTTCCTTTCTTTTTCGATATTGCATAGTGTTTGGGCTACTCAGTTAAGAAATTGGAGGGTTTTGTAAAATTTTTAATATTTTGGCCCATATTGTTAATTAAAAATTGGATCATATTTTAACAATTATCATCTCTGCTATTATTAATCGGACGAGCAGTATACCTCTATATAAATGTACGCAGAAAGTATTTTAATTAAATGAAATTTAAACAAATTTATCTAAATATAAATGTTTAAGTTAACCACGAAGTAGCAAATACTTGTTTTTTAATATTTTTGAAAAAAAATTCTCAAATTTTTTCGGTCACAAAAAATAGGTATTTGCGAAATTTTAAGACTCCTATAAAAGGAATTATTTTCAAATTTGATAAACAAATTAACTTTTTAGCTGTTATTGAATAGATAGGCTTTCGGTTTTTCATGAAATAGACTAAAAATTACTGTTTAGTGACAATTTTGGACATTGCTTTATTTTCCGGTGGAAATGGTTAATTGTTTTAAGTATAAAAATCGTTAATTTGTTTATAAAATTATTCAAACGAAAAAATGTTTGCCTGCTAGTAAATTACCCACGTAGGAGGTTATTGTGGGGATATTGATATTGAATATAGTTTAAGAAATAAGGTAACAAATAATAATATATTTTTTAAATAGACAAAACAATGTGGTAATAGAAAAAGAACCTGGAAAAGGGGCTATTTGTACTGAAATTTCGGTAAGAGTAGACACTGCCTCTAATTGCTATCTAATTTCACCCTATAAATGATATAAATCCATTTTTTATTATAATAATTTTTTACTATTTTTACTGAAAAATAAAGTAATGTGGAAAATTTTTACTGAAAAGTAATTTTTAGTTCATTCGATAAAAAACCGAAAGCTTATTTATTCAATAATAGCTAAAAAGTTCATTTGTTTATTAAATTTGATAATAATGTTTTAAAAATTACTACTTTATGTAATGAGTCGTAATTAATTATTACTTTTACATATATTGCGACGGAAATTTCATGGAATAAAATATCCGAGTCTTGTTAATCCTTAAGAAAGAATTTTTTCTCATTAATTTGTTTATAACAAATTTTTGTTTCATATTCGCCCACCAATATAAGTGATCATTTTTAGAAACAATTCACACTCATTAACAATTTCTTTAGCAATTACAAGCCTATTTTTTACCTATTTTTTACGCAACCGAAAAACTTTGAGAATTTGTTTTTGAAAATCAAAAAACACGTTTTGGCTACTTCGTTATTTATTTCGTTTTTTCATTTTGCAGTGTTCTTAGCGTCAAAAAGCAACAATTAAAATTGTTTATTAAATAAGCAATATCAAAATTGACATTTCGATAAATTAAACTTTTTTTTAATTTGAACACTTTCTGCGTACATTTGTATAGGATTTTTTTTTCGTTCAATCAGGATTAGCAGCGATAAAAATGCTTAAAATATTTTCAAATTTTTAAAACTTCAATTTTTAATGATTAACCATATCTGCCAAAATATTACAATTTTTGCAAAAACCTTTCACCACATTATTTAGTATCCGTAACACTATACAATATCGAAAAGAAATCGATGACCCACTTTTTCCTTTTAAAATGAAATGCCCCAAAAAGCATGAAAATTGGTGTCACGATTATTGAAACTTCACTTTCCTTTTATTAAGAAATTAAAAAAATTAGGTTCAATATTTTATTATAAAAAAAAAACGGAAACTAAGAATGATATATCACTTGACATAGCACTTTCATCATGCATTTGATGGATGGGTGTATGAATAAATTTGAAAAACTTGGTCGAGGACATTTTTGATAAGATAAGTGATTAAATGAAATTTTGAAATTCCAACAACATCTTGCAGATAAATAATAAATTAGTTGAATAAGAAATGAAAGCACGCTTCATTTATATAATCAGATCGTTAAAATCAATTTAGGGGAAACCTCTCTACACTGGATAATACAACCTACGGTGGATAATAATTAAATTTACTAATGTATTTAAAAATTTAATTTGATTTAGTAAATAGTTTGAACACTATACGTGTTGATAAATTAAATTAAAAATTAATTATTTCACGTATATTTGCGCTGTGAATTAATGATTATCCACTGCAGGGAGGTTTCCCCTGTATAACTTATCAAGTTTCAGATTTTTTAAATACCTTATTATAAATAACAATCTTTAACATTTCTAATACATACATTTTAATTCGAAATATATTATATTTTCAACAAAATAATTGAATTTTAACCCAAAAAAAATATTTTCTACCGAAAATAGTTTAACTTTCAAGCAAAAAAGACGAATTTTGAGAAAAAGATACAAACTTTTAACCAAATTTGAATTTACATTTTCAAGGCAAAAGGACGAATTTTTCAGAAGACAGTTTAATTTTCAACAAAAAATTAATTTTCGACAGAGAAAGATGAATTTTCAACCAAGAAAGATGACTTTTACACAAGAAAAGATTATTTGTAACAAACTTGTTAAATTTTCAACATAATAATTAGACTTTAAACAAAATAGTGAAATTTCTAACCAAATAGTTGAATTCTCAACATACAAAGATGAATTTTTAACTAAGAAGATTAGTTTTCTACCAGAAGACGAATTTTCAACCAAAAATGCATGAATTTTATTGTTTAATACATGACTTTTTCTTGTTAAAAATTCATCACTACCGGTTTAAAACTACTGTTTTCTAAAAAATTCGATCTTTAAACGGGTAGTCATCAATTTTCAACAAGAAATGTTAAATCCTCAACTAAAAAGATGACTTTTCAACAAATAAGATTAAATTTTTTCCGAAAAAGACGATTTTTTAACAAAATGCAAGAATTTTTTACAAAATAATTTTATTTTGAACTTATAAAGAATAAATCCACCAAAAATGGAATAGTTAAATTTGAAGATAAAAAAATTAATTTTCAAACAAACATGAACGAATTTTAAACAAAGTACTTAAATCTTCAAACAAAGAGGTGAATCTTTTAAAAAAATTTTTTTTTAGCAAAACTATTAAATTTCGAAGACAAAAAGACGAATTATCTACAAAGCAGTTGAATTTAAACCCCAAAATGAATAGTTTAGTTATTAACCAAATAGTTGAATTTTCAACGACAAATATGAATTTTTAACAGAATAGTTAATTTTCTCTCAAATAGTTGAATTTTTAACTAGAAAATATCAATTTTCATTTAAAAACATGGATTTTCAACGAATAAGTAAATTTTCAACCAAATAGTTTAATTTATACCAAATTGTTAAATTTTTGAGTCAAAGAACGAATGTTCTATAAAGCAGTTGAACTTCAAACTCGAAAATATGAATTTTCAACAAAATACTTTAATTCTCAACCAAAACAGATAAATCAATCAATATTCTACAAAAAAGAGGAATTTAAAAAAAACATGAATATCCAACCAAATAGCTGAATTTGCAAAGAGAGAAGATCAATTTTCAATTAAAAATATCAATTTTCAACGAAAAATGGGATAGTTAAATTTTCACTTAAAAAAAAATTAATTCTAAACCGAAGAAAAACAAATTTAAAAAAAGGTTAATTTTCAACCAAAGAGAAGAATTTTCAACCAATAAGAATTATTTTCTACCAAAAAAGAAGAATTTGTAACGAAATACACGAATTTTCAGATAAAAAATGAACATTCAACAAAATAAAAAAATAAACTTTTCATTTAGTGTGAAGTAATAATTAATTCATGTTAACAAAGATGATTTTTTGAACAATTTTGTATTATTTTTAGTAATATTGTCTTTAAATAATGCTAGAAAGTTGCGGTTCCTTCTGAAATATTCAACATTTTGTTCACTTTTCACTCAAAGCGAGGTAATAATTAATTAAATTCAACAAATCTAATTGTTTAAACAAATTATTATTGTTCATATCTATCTTCTTCTATATTATGTTAGATAGTTGCGATTTTTTCTGAAATTTTTAAAGTTTATTACTATCTGCTCTTAGATAATTGCTATAAAGTTGCGGTGTTTTCTGAAAGTTTTTACTTTGCTTTGGTTTTTCAGTTATGAAAAAATAATAAATGAACATTAAAGAGAATCATTTTTTCAAACAATCAGCCAGAGACAATATTTAACAGAGCACCGGAAACAATTTCCTGAATTTATTTATAATCTATTTCAAGTAATTAATTATTTGATTGAGACCTTTTTAATTTATATATATATATATATATATATATATATATATATATATATATATATGTATATTATTATCGTAGACAACATAATTTCTCTGGGGTAGGACGGTGAGATAGCCTTTTTGTTAAAATTAATGTTTTTAAAAGATTGGTAAAAGATTAAAAATAATTCACTCTAAAAAAAATACAATACCATTTAAAAAATATTTGTTGTTGATGATTATTTATTAGTTAGTCTAAGAAAAGATAGTTATAAACAATAATCAATTGTTTAAATCATTATGTTTGCTAAATTGCATTAATTATTACCTCGTTAAGTGAATAGTGGACAAAAAGTTGAAAATTTCCGAAAGAACCGTAACTATCTAGCATTAATATAGGAGAAGATAGTTATAAAAGATAATAATTGGTTTATGCAATTTTGTTTGCTAAATTTTATTATTAAATTTCAGAAAAAAATGCAACTATCTACTATTACTATGAAAAGGATAGTTTCAAACAATAATAATTTGTTTAAAAAATAAGGTATGTTAAATTGCATTAATTATTACCTCACACTAATTTAAATGAGAATAAAAAGTCAAGAATTATAGAAAAAACTGCAACTTTCGAGCATTACTCTAGGAGAATATTGTGATAAATAACAATAGATTGTTTAAAAAATTATTTGTGTTGAATTTAATTCATTATTAATTCGCTTTAACTGAAAAGTTGATATGAAGTTGAAAAATTCGGAAAAAAACTGTGACTTCCTATGTCTATTCTAAGAGAAAATTGCTAAAAACAATAACAAAATGGTTAATAAATGTATGTAAACATATAATTATGAGTGAAAAGTAGTATATTACATATGTATTATAAACAATTTGTTTGGAAAAAGAGTAAAAAAATCAAATTTAGCACCAAAAACTCGCAAAACCCAATTTTCCATTTTTTTTTATCCCTATCGAACAGGCTTATGGCAGTGATAATTAAAAAGTAATTATTTAATTATATTCTATAGCTAATTGTAAAGTGAAATGTTGAGTTTCAACTCCGTTCACTTATACTTGGCGATTCTAAATAAAATTTACAAAAACGTCTTTTCTTCTTATGGGAAATATATATTAAAATTTGATGGGGTTTGCGGAACCTCTAGATATATCTATTTTTTTCGAAAAAAATGCATTTACTCATTTCTATGTGGATTTGAACAAATTTTTGTATGACTTGCAATAAAATTTTTTAAGAAATTTTGGTCCACCCTAATAGACATATGAATCAATTAAAAAAAAAGAACAGGTTTGCAGTCATCTACAATGTGGAAGGTAATTCACTAAAATTGACCCGCCGGATGCAATAACCAGCCCGACGCTCGAAAACGCGTAAAAGGATTGTCCGTTCGTCTCAAAGAAATAAAATTTTCAAAATCGAAAAATCTATTTTTTGAAAACATAGAATTCTAGATAATAAAGAAGTGAAACTTTTTCCTCTCAGATTTTTTTTTGCCAAACGTTTATTTTTAATAATAAAAAAAATATTAAAAAAATTTCTCCCTGATTTAATTAAGTTTTAAAACCTAAATCGTCCCAACTCGGCAAAATATTATTGAAATGAGTTCATATTTGTAGGACGTATTCAAAATACTCTAGCGATGCCTAGGAAATCATGAAAAAGTTAAAAGTCACTTACAGTTTGATAATATTTAATTGTAAAATGAGGTCAATCGATAACTGTGTTTTTTTGGGTTTGCCGGTAAAAAGTATCTAGGTAAGTTTGACTTTCAAACAACTTCCAGTGAGTGATGTGGTCAGCAATGTTGAATGAAGTTTTTTGGAAAATCTCATATCTATTCGTTAAAAATTCACTGAGATATTCAGATTTGGAAAAAGTACTCGACGTCTGCCCGCGCAGACTGAACTTCGAGAACGCTGACTGACAGATCAGTCCTCGCGACGCATTAGCTAAGAGCGCGAGCAGACGTCGATAACTTTTTCCAAATCTGAATATCTCAGTAAATTTTAAATGATTCCATATGAGATTTTCCAAAAAACTTCATTTCACATTGCTGAACAAATCACTCACTGAAAGTTGTTTGAAAGTCGAAGTTACCTAGATACTTTCTACCGGCGAAACCAAGAGAACACAATTATCGATTGATCTCATTTTACAATTAAATATTATTAAACAATAAGCGGTTGTTAACTTTTTCATGGTTTTCTAGGCATCGCTAGAGTATTTTGAATACGTCCTAAAAATATGAACTCATTTCAATAATATTTGGCCGAGTTAGAACGATTTAGGTTTCAAAACCTAATTAAATCAGGGAGAAACTTTTTTTTCAATATTTCGTTTTTATTATTAAAAATAAACGTTTGGCAAAAAAAAATGTTCATGGGAAAAAGTTTAATTTCCTTATTCTCTATATTTCTACATTTTCAAAAAATTGATTTTTCCATTTTGAAAATTTTCTTTTTCTATAATTCGCGAAAAAGTGCCAGTTTTTCCACCTGTTTTTGGTGTAAAAAGTTACCGATTTTTGCTCGATGACGTGGCACATGCGCAGTGCCGACCTTTCCGGGCAACAGTGACAAAAGTGGACAGATGCAGTGGAAAAAGTAAATGGACAGTGATAAAAGTGAGGCACAGTGGAAAAAGTAAATGTTATTTCGGGTGGGTTCGTGCTGCCTCGGGTGGACTCGTGCATCGTGCGCAGCCAACTTCATTCTATTTTCCGACTGTCGTCCCTAACCTAAAAGCAATTTCCTGAAAAGTCTCGAGTTGTGTATTTTGTATGTACTTTAGTCACTTGGCAAAAGCAAAAAAACACCGTCAGTTTCTCCGAAAATACTGTGCTTGGTTTTTTTCACGAAAAATCGGAAGTTTTGAAGCCCTCAACTTTATGGGCCAACTATTCAATTGTGAGAACCAGCTTATTATTACTGCCATATTATTGCCATGGTTTTGATAATTACCATTGTCATTGTTGCGCCAATCGACAAAAAATCGCCTTCTTTTTACACAAAAAACAGGTAAACAAAAACTAGCACTTTTTAACAAATTATAGAAAAAGTATCGTGTCCCACACATTGAAAAAGCGACGATTTAAAACTCGTGTGATAGCCACCCTCGCTCCGCTCGGGTAGCTAACTTCACACTCGTTTTAAATCTCTCGCTTTTTCAACTTGTAGCACAATATACTATTCTTTGAGACGATCGGACAATACTTTTACGCGCTTTCGAACGTCGGGCTGGTTATTGCAGCCGGTCAATTTCATTCTTGCCGAATTTTTTCGATTTAAGTGGTTAGTTAAAATGATACGAACCTCTAGAATATTTAGAGTGATTACTGTTGAAGGCACCGATTAATACTGACAGTGGCAAATCGATCCAAGCGTAAAATATCGCGTAGGTACCCATTCATTGAAAACTTCATCGCCCACGGAAATTTATTCCCAAGTCGACCTTGCCTCGTCAGGTGACAATGTCAAAATGTTATTCGTCAAATGTCTCTCTATTTTGCTACTCTATAAACAATAAAATCATGCATTGTATATTTTTATAATGCATTATGACTTATCTCGACGAGAGAAAAAGGTGTGAAAAATCATTCCTTTATTCATAAGACAGACGTCTGCCTGGTTTTAATGACTTCTTGCATAACAGACAGTGAATAATAGGATTGGACAAAAACGTATTCAAATGTCTGTTATGAATTTTATTGTTTATTTTCAAAAATATTGTGAGTTTGAAATAAAAACCAGATTTTAAATGAAAACAAGATTTAAAATGTTTTTAGTTTTTAAACTATTAAAAAAATTAAAAATTATTTGTCAGTGTAAGATATTGGTAATAGGAAACAATTGTTATTACAGTCAAAAGTTCGTTATCGATGTTTCCAAAAAAAATTTTCAAAATGATTCATTGAAGGTTTGTTACGTTGAAAAACCTAAGTTTTTACATTTAGAAGTAGCAGAAAAATGCATTTGTTAATTAACCCGTGTAGAAAATTATCTGGGAACTGTTCGGGACCAGGATAGACCATCCTAGAAATTAGTTATTTACACTTCACTGCGTTGAAAGACTGATATAATATTCTTGTTAGTAATTTAGTTTCTGAAGACTATCTTTTTAGTTATAAATTTTATTATTTGTTTGAAAATTCAACAATTTTGTTAAAAAGTCTTCCTTTTTGGTTGAAAATTTAACTGTTTTGTTGAAAATTCGTCTTTTTGGGTTGAAAAGTCATCTTCGTCGAAAATGTACTCCTTATTTGAAACTTATATTTTGATGTTCAAAAATTAAACTGAAATTTCTTTCGGATGAATATACAACTGCTTTTCTGAAAATTCGTCTTTTTAATTTAAAAATTCACCTATTTTAGTATAAATTGAATCTTTATTGAATGAAAATTCAATTGTTGAGGTTGAAAATTCAACAATTTTGTTAAAAATTCATCCTTTTTGTTTGAAAATTCAACTGTTTTGTTGAAAATTCAACTATTTCGTAGAAAATTTACTTTTTTTTTTAAATTCATGTTTTGGTGTTAAAAAGTCAACTGAAATCTTTTTTGGATTTTTGGAAAAAAATAGACATTTTTTAATATAAATTTGAAAGTGTTTCGTTTCGTTTATAAAATATTCTAGGTTGAACATGTGACAAGTTTAAGATTCTTGTCTTTGAATAATAATGGTCAGGGAAAATGAAAAATTGGTCAGGGGAAAATTAGGGAATTTTTAAAATGAAGTTTTATGGTGAACCTGATATAATATTCTTGTTAGTAATTTATTTTCTGAAGATTATCTTTTTAGGTATACATTTTATTTATTGTTTAAAAATTTAACAAATATGTTAAAAAGTCATCCTGTTTGGTTGAAAATTCAACTGTTTGGTTGAAAATTCGTCTTTTTTGGTTGAAAAGTCAAGTATCTTCGTCGAAAATGTACTCCTTATTAGAAACTTATATTTTGATGCTAAAAAGTTAAACTGAAATCCTTTTTGGATGAATATTCAACTACTTTTCTGAAAATTCGTCTTTTCAATTTAAAAATTTACCTATTTTAGTATAAATTGCATCTTTATTGAATGAAAATTCAATTATTTCGGTTGAAAATTCAACAATTTTGTTAAAAAGTCATCCTTTTTGTTTGAAAATTCAACTGTTTTGTTGAAAATTCAACTATTTCGTAGAAAATGTACTTTATGTTAAAAATTCATATTTTGATGTTAAAAAGTCAACTGGAATCTTTTTTGGATGGAAACTCAAGTATTTGTTTTTCAAATTTGTCTTTTTGATTTGAAAATTCATCTGTTTTAGTAGAAATTTCATCTTTCTTGGATAAAAATGCACCTCTTTGGTCGAAAATTGAACAATTTTGTTAAGAAGTCATCCTTTTTGGTTAAAAATTCAACTGTTTTGTTCAAAAAATTGTCTTTTTGGGTTGAAAATTCAAGTATCTTCCTAGAAAATTTACGTCTGGTTTGAAACTCATATTTTGACGTTGAAAAGTCAAAATAAAATATTTGTTTGGATGAAAATTCAAATTTTTTTTTGGTTATTTAAAAATTCCTTTGTTTTAGTATAAATGACATCTTTTTTGCAACTGTTTGGTTGAAAATTAATCTTCTTTGCTTGAGAATTCAACTATTTTGTTTGAAAATTTTGGTTGAACCATTTTTTGAAGCAAGTATTTTTTGTTGAATATTCATACTTTTAGTTGAAAATTCATCTTTTTGTTTGAAAGATTAATTATTTAAAAAAAAAATTTTTTTTTAAATTGAAAATTAACTCTGTGAGTGAAAGTTGACCTACTTGGTTGAATTTTTCTTTCTGAAGGTTTATCTCTTTTGTTGAAAATTTAACTGTTTTGTTGAAAATTAATTTTTTTACTGCAAATTTATATTTTCTGGTTGAAAATTCAATTTTTGTACAGAAAATTTTTTATTGGCTTGTAGGTTTAACGATTCAGCTTAACTTTTTTTTCTTTCATGACTGAAAAATCTGTATTTGTTGAAAATTCGACTTTTTGGTTTTAAATTCTTTTCTTTGAAATGAAATTTCATATTCTTCATTGAAATATCAACTATTGCACTTTTTTGTACAGAATTAATCTTTTCAGGTCGAAAATTCTATTATTTTTTTTTAAATTTAATTATTTTGTTAAAAATTTAAGTACTTTGTTAAAAAGTCTTGTGATTAAAATAAATAAATAAATTTGAAAATTTTAAATTTGTATCTGTAATTTTGTTTTATTCCGTTCATAAAAGATCCGATGTATTTGAATGTTAATGGTCAGGGACAATGGAAAAATGGTCAAGGAAAAATCAAGAAATTTAAAAAATGATGTTTTCACCTTGCAAAACATGAATTATCTTACATACCAGGTGTCACAAAAGTCCCGGGACGGCTAAATATTTTCTCAGGTGAGATATTTTTCAGGGAGGTCAAGGTCATTCTTTAAGTAACTTTCAATGATGAATTCAATGGTGACCTTTCTTTTGATCTTGACGACGACGTTCAAGGTTTTCTCAAGGTCAACTTTTTTTTAAAAATGGAAACCCCCTTTTTTACATCAGTAATCGATAGAGCGGGAAATTTCACGTTAAAATATGTACCAAGGTCATACATAGGTACATTGAAACCTTGAAAGGGGGTTTCCAATGGAAAAAATTGACCTTGAAATGACCTTGAAGGTCATCGTCAAGGTCATGCTTAAGGTCACTAATGAATACGCCTCATTAAAGTTAGTAACTTAGCTCGTTACGAAAATAAATAAAAAAATAAATAAAAATGACCTTAGAGTGACCTTCAAGGTTACAATGTACCTATGTATGACCTGGGTACATATTTGAACAAATTTCCATTAGTTTTAAGTCCTACTACTTATTATTTCTGGAAATCATAAATTTTATACAGTAAGTGGGGGGGGGGGGGGTAGAAATATTTTGTTACGGTTCGTTACAAGGGAGAACGGGGGCTTAGGTCACTGACGCATACGGGCCGGACGTCATTTTTTTTGTTTTGATTCTTATTTTTGAGAGCACATTTATTAATTTTCTTTAGAGAATTTATTGACACTTCCCAATTATTCAATATTTATTATTTTGTTTATAGTTCAGACAAATTAGACGAAAAATTCGAAGGGCTGGAAGAAGAGAACAGTAAGTTCTTTTTGCCTAAAACTTTCAAATAGACGTAGTTCTGAACTCTCGTTATTAACATAATAACTGAAAATTGACAATTTTTGTTTACATGTTCGGATGGATTTTTCAAATTACCGTAAATATGTATCCAAGGTGATTTTCAGAGGAGGAAACTTCAAGTATTTCCAGGAATCTTAAGAAAAAAATTTCATTATCTAAAAAGTTTTCAAAATAATAATAAATAATAAAGGTTGCAAAATAAAAAAATCATTAAAAATATTCCGAGAAATATTGGGAAAATTTTGTTATTCTCTTGAAACCTTTCGAAATTCTAAAAAAGCTTCTAATTTTTTTTTTTTTACAAATCTTCAAAAATCTACATTTTGTTTTGAATAAAATTATTTCGGTATGCTTTCAAAAATTCTAAGTATTTCTTAAACTTATTCGAATTTTTTCAAAAATTTTGTAATCTCGCAAAATCGAAAAATTTTGCTTTTAACTGTTCTACATTCTATTCTGAAATTTAAGTAAATCATTTGAAATCTTTCTAAATATTTTCTTTCAATTAATTGAAAAAAATTACATCAATTTTCCTCTGTAATCATAAGAAAAATTTTGAATACCTTAAAACCTTTAAAATACTTAGAAAGCTTTAAAATTGTATTTGAAAATATGCGAAAATGTAGATTTTGTTCAAAATTTGTCGATACCGGTGATTTTTTGGTTACACAAACCTTCTATTTCCGGACCCAGGCGGAAAAATTATACGCATTGGAATTTGATATATCATTTTGTTCTCTGTGATTAAGTTTTCTCCTGGGACCTCTGTAACTTGTTTCATGCTGAACGTTTCAAATATTGCCCCAAACATTTGTAATATATTTTTTCATAACATTTAAAGTATCAATACCATTTGTTCTTAAATCTCAAAGGTTTATATTTCAAACCAAAAATATAAATAAAACACATTTTGGCCTTTTTTTGAAATCAGCGCGATTTTTTCTTTATTTCTTAAGGAAAGTTGAGGTTGTTTATTTTGAGAGCCCTTAAATAGAACAAGGACTTTCTGGATGTTGAGTAAGTAAACAAGTGGAACAAGAAAAATGCCACTTATTTAATTAATCGCTTGTTTCAAAAATTTTATGATCAATTAGGTAAAATTATTATTTTAAATATCAAAAATAGTATAGGTGACTGGATTCGAACCCCAGTCAGAGCCTATTCCTGCCAACGCAGGTTGGGCATTTCGCGGGAGAGTGAGGACTGATGGTCCTCGTCTCAGCTTCTGCTTTACTTTAGATTATAAACAGTGCTTGGGGTTCTAAATAACTGTGATATGTTGTAGTTCAAAATTGTTTAAATTTTCAAAGATATTTGGATCAACAATTTCAGGCTACTTTTTATTTTTTTTATCATAACTCAGTTATTAATAACTATAGAGAAATTTTTTGAGACAGTTGTTACTCGAAATTTATTGAAATTTCATAAAAAAATTAAAAAATTAAAATGGTTAGTTTTTAATTTATTTATTTAATAAAAAAAGTTTATTTGTCATTTTCAAACCTGTTCTGCGCGAGATTAGAAAAAAAAGTTTTGAAAAATGTTACCATAAGTTACAGAAGCTTTAAAGTCTTAATATATAGTATAAAAGAAACATTAATCTTCCTTATTTTAACGAAGATGGTTGGTAACTGCACTGAGCAATCCACAGACATCTTTTTGAAAGAGCGAGACAATATTTATTGAAAAGCATAAACAAATTTGAGAAATTCCCGGTTTAAAAAAAAAGTCCTGGCTATTTCCCTACTTTTTCGGTTTCCCGGTCAGTGGTCACTTTGAATTTCATTCCGCAGTAAAAAAAGATACTAAAATTTCAGTAACCGTCACTGAAATTCGTAATTTGAACCTTTCCTGGTTGTTTAATGATGCTAAAAGGGGGGTTAGGTTGGTTTCCGGCGCCGATTTTTTTGTTACACTGCAGGTGAAAAGAGGATCCCAGACTATAAAAAAAAATTTGGGCAAACGTTCACATTCAGGGGTTGAAATCACCCCTTCTATATTTTTGAGTCTTTTAGTGTTTTAAGAGGTAACATTGTTTTATATTTATTGTTTTTACACAAAATTGTTCTAATGGATGCTGTATTACAATATTAGCGTGAATTGTAAAAACACTTACCCTCTAGAGTATCATAATTTAGAAAATCTACCCCTAGAATGCTTCGCCATATGACATATAGTCTAAGATTTTGGGCAAGCACCCCTTTAATATTACACAACCCCACAAAAAAGTAGGTTGTCCGACGGACAAGGGTAGTCACATCCTATGGATTTTTGGTCGCTGAATCCGAATCCAAGGTCAGAATTCCACCAACACCCTCAGATTTTTTTCTAACCTCAAAAAATATCGTTTTTTGGCTATTTTTGCATTGAAAAATATGTAAAAATGAACCTGTTTTTTTTTAATCTTGATCACAAATTCGGATTCAGCGGCGAAAAATACATAGAAATGGTCTTTTTTGGTGTACTGAGCCCAATAGTTTGCAATGGGGGAGGGGCTGCACAGAGAACAATACCGTAAAACTTTGCCAAAAAAAATTTGATGTTTCGCCAAACCAGAGTAGTCACATCTATGGATTTCGAGTCGCTGAATCCGAATCGTATTATGGTGAAACATCAAATTGTTTTCGGCAAGGTTTTACGGTATTGTTCTCTGTGCAGCCCAGCAGACCAAAAAAGGGTATTTTTATGTATTTTTCGCCGCTGATTCCAAAATTGTCGTCGAGATTGAAAAAATACGGTTTTTAAACATATTTTCCAATGCAAAAATAGCCAAAAAAACTATGCTTTTTGAGGTTAGAAAAAAACCTGAGGGTGATGGCGGAATTCTGATCTTGGATTCGGATTCAGCGACCGAGAATCCATAGGATTTTCGGTAATATTAAAGGGGTGGATGTCCAAAATCTTAAACTATATGTCATATGGCGAAGCATTCTAGTGGTAGATTTTCTAAATTCTGATACTCTAGATGGTAAGTGTTTTTTCAACTCACGCTAATATTGTAATACAGCATTAATTAGAACAATTTTCTATAAAAAAATAAATAAAAAACAATGTTACCTCTTAAAACACTAAAAGACTCAAGAATATAGAAGGGGTGATTTCAACCCCTAAATGTGAACGTTTGCCCAATTTTTTTTTCATAGTCTGGGATCCTCGTTTCACCTGCAAAGTAAAAAAAATTGGCCCCGGACTCATGCCAAAGGACATAAATAATATTTTAGCAGCGAGGGTGATTTAAGCCTAGACCTCTGTTTCACCGGGGGTTTAAAAAAAGGCATAGTACAATAGTTTTTACCGCAGAGCTGCGGGACTTTAATAGACCAGCCTAACAAAAGAATAATAATAATGAAATTGTTTTATATTTTGGGAAGAATTTAATTTATCTTCAATAGTTACATTCTTAACTTCAGTGATCTTACGAGAACTGGTGTTGTTGGGCGCGGTTAGTACTTGGATGGGTAACCGTTCAGGAATACCTGCGTGCTGTTGGCCCGTCGTGGGTGTGGTGGGCCCACATTGGTAGTAAATATCCACCTAGAAACACTACCCGAATCGGGTAGTGAGGCAATGAACTTTCGAGTTCGAACTGCTAATCAATGTATGTATGTATAGTTACATTCTTAACATAGATTCACGTACAAAATTGGAATAGTTTACTGTGCTTCATATACAATATAATGATTTAATTTGTAATTGTAATTTAGGAGCGCAGCATCGTATCGTGCCTAGTTAAGCAGTGTAATTATACGTACTTGGTACTCGATCTGAATGCACATGTAGGTATATTGACTATAACTACAGCATTGCATGCACTAGAATGAAAGTGGTATAACACGCCTAATGGGAAGCTGTTTGATGAGATGGCGATACCGTTTCAAGAATGGTAACTATGGTTTCAAGCCTGTATTTGCGACATCCGCTCAATCTTATTCAATTACCCAGCAGAATTTATCACGAATTCCATAGTAATTAGTATACACTTTTTTCAATAAAATACTACAGACAGGAAATCTTTCAATAATTCCATAACTATTTCAAACAAGTGTTTAATTGACAAAAGTCTGTTTCCTTTTCTCTACAAATTACAAATTACTTTTCCTCTTGTTTCATAATTTTAAAGAAATGAGGTTAGTTTTGAGTTAAAACCTATTGTACTATGCCTTCACTGTTAAAAAAATCTGATCGAAATTTAATATACATGTGAAAAAAGACATTTGCATATACCGTACATTAATTTTAATATATCATCATGTTGCAAAATTAATATACATGTATATTAAAGTCGGTAAAACAGACTGCGTGAAAACAAGAAGTTCTTTGATGCCTTCAGATCTTGTCAAATATTAAAAAATAAAGTAATAACCTTAAATTCGTCGACTAAATTCTTACTTACAATTGAAGTGCAACGTACAAGTGAAATTTTTTCTAAAATTCGCTGCGAATGTTAGAATTTTAACGTGAGCTTTTCTCTCAAAAACCAGTGTTATTCAAATTCTTCTGGGAGAAAATATTATTTTTGTTTATTTATAATTGAAAATTGCTGCCAAAATTGTTTTTAATTTTTGTAAAGTGCAAATATCTGAATTTTCTGATAAATTATCAATATGCGGTATATGCAATTTAATAACATAGTCTCTTAATGGCGATTTCGTATGCCTAGGGTTTAGATTTAATATGCAAATGTATATTAAATGTATATTAAAATTGCAAACATTTTTAACAGTGTTTATTTTGAAACCTTGGTAAAACAGAGGTCTATACATGGGTCATCCTTGCTGCTAATATATCATTTAAGTCCTTTAGCATGAGTACATATACCGCCAGACGACTCTACTTCACTGGGTGCCTGTAGGAATTTAATCACAATCAGTGATAACGCGCGGCTGCATCTGACTTTATTAGAAGTAGGGGAGACCGGGTACGGTTGTGACAATTTTCATTTGATCGACTATAATTTTGTCAGTATGCCAGTTAGCTGGATGAAAGGAATTTTTTAGTGTGAAATGTATATTTGTCTACGAATAAATACTACCATTGTGTCCCTAAGTACAATGGTTAATTTATAGGAGCAAATTAGAAAAAAAATAAAAAATGTCACAACCGACCACACCCCAGGGACGGTTGTGACAGTGCTTGGGGTAATAATAATAATAATCATAATAATAATATTAACATAATAATAATATCGTACAAAGTAATCAGTTCTATTTAACCACTAATGTGTAACCTATAAAGATAAAAAACACTTGTTACTCTATCTGTACACATATAACAACAATTACTAAAAGAAATCGAATAAAAATATTTACTTTTTGCTGCTAAAAAGTACTGTAGTCCTCTGCAAGCTTCAATGTCACGCAAAAATTGACGCAATCCTGTGAAGCATGTTCAGAAGGGCCTGCCGCTCCTCTTTCCCCTTCCACTCAACCGGGTATTCCTTATAGTTACGCTAATATGACGACTGTCACAACCGTACCCTGGCACAACCGTACCCAGTCTACCCTACTCGAATTTGCCTGGACGTTTGGGCAGGGGAGAGGAAACCTGCAGAAAATGGCTTCCCGAGTTCAGCCGGATTTTTCGATAGCATAGTGGTTGAAAAAACGGAATGTCCTCATTTTTATAGATTTTAACCCACTGATAACAAAAAAAAATATCGCTATGAAAAAACAATTTTTCATGAACATTTACATAGAGATTTTAATGAAGATCTACAATAGATCGAAAAGAACGTGATTTTCTCATTTTTTGAAATTATTGACACATTGATATGAAAAAAAAACAATACTACGACACAGTAATTTTTATTTATCAATGCACATCTATATGACAAGACTTTCAATTTGAGCCATCCCCAGAAACATCGGACTCATAGAAAAATTTCAGGCATATTATTATACCATTAAGCCATTTCCGTTTCGGGGTGAGCGTGACTCACTCGGTGAGGAAGGGTGTAATGTTGGGGTGGGGGTATAGATTTTAAGATTGATTTAGAATTCCCGTGTTACTTATTTGAAGAAAACGCTCGTTCCGCAACACAGCTCTGACCCAGGTTTCTGACCAATCACCCCAAGTGAAGAGCCTCACAAAGTCATCATGTGAAGCTCCCCACTCCACTGACACTCTTTTTATAAATTATTTGTCGCCACACTTTTCTGTCCTGGCATACCTCTCTAGCTTCCTTCACGTCCATGCATTTTTTCATGCAAGCTCTCGTGTTTCTATGGCTTCTTATGTCTCTTCGGATTAATGTCTCATTCACAGATTCTTACCATTTTTTCGGCGGTCTACCTCTGGGCATCCTGCCATTTACTTTACCTTGGTACACTTGTTTGGTCAGTCGGTTATCTTTCATTCTTTCAAGATGTCCGAATAATCTTAACTGATTTCTTTCACATATGTCAACTATTGTCTCCTCTACACCACATTCTTTGAGGATTATCTCATTACTCATTTTTTCCATCACTGTTCTGCCGCATATTATGCGCAGGAATTTCATGTTAATCGCGTTAATTTTACTCTTATCCTTTTCTTGATAGGTGCAGGTTTTGCTACTGTATAGCAAAGTCGGTATAAATATAGAATTATGTATTGTCCTGTTAGCTTTACTTGATTTATTTTTACTTCTGATAATGGGCCCTGCACAGTCATCTGAAAAAACTGAATTTCCTCATTTTTCAAAATTTTTACCCACTGATAACAAAAAAGCAATACTATAAGATAGCACATTTTATTTTTCAATGGACTTCTACATGGCGAAACCTTCAATTTGAGTCATCTTTGGAGAAATCGGACTAATAGAACTAAAAGAAACGAAATTTCTTCATTAATTTTTTTTTCAACCTCTTATAACAAAAAAACATCACTATATAGACTACTATTTTATTTTTAGTGAACATTCACATACCAAAACCTTCAATTTGAGATATCCCAAAGAAAAATGGACCATAAGAAAAACTTCCAATATAGTGGTATGAAAAATGAAATTTCCGATTTTTCTCATTTTCTATTCAATGATATAAAAAAACAATACTAAGATAAAGCAAATTTTATTTTGCAATGCACATATGTTCAAAGACGATCAATTTGAGCCATATTTGAAAGAAATCGGACTAACAGAAAAGCATCCAGCATAATCGTCTAAAAAAGGAGATTTCCTTATTTTTCTTATTTTGAAATCTTTGATAACAAAAAAGCATGAGAAATGGCAAATTTCACTTTTTATTGCATATCTTAATGCCATTCATGTTTTTTCGTAGCTTGTGCCATTTGTCCAACAAATTTTATTTGTTATTTTTAACGTTGTTTTTATGAATATAACAAAAACTGCGCGCTCCATAAAGAAATAATTGATAACAAATGCGTAGATCTTTTTTGGGTGAACAACTTTTCTTGATCAATTTTTTTTCGTACCTTGTGTCGTTTTTCCAAAAATGTAATTTTTTTATTTTTAATGTTATTTTTCACGATTAAAATAAAAACTACCTGTCCCATCAGAAAACAAAAATTAACAAATTTGTAGCTCTTCTTTCGGCGAACAAATTTTGTCTATTTTTTCTTATCTTGTGTCGTTTGTCCAAAAATTCAATTTTTAAATATTTTAAATGTTGTTTTTTATGAATAAAATAAAAACTACGGGTCCTATCAAAAAGTGATTCATGAGAAATTTGTAGATATTTTCTGAGTGCATAATTTTTGTCTCCTTATATTTTTTCTTACCTTGCATAGTTTGACCGATATATAGAATTTTTGATTTGTGATTATTTTTTGTGCGATCAAAATTGGAATTTTCGATTTTTCAAGAAAATTCAAGAAGTTGTTATGATAATCTTGTAGGGCTTCCAAAAATCAACGTTTTCTTGTCTTGACTTTTTTTCATATCGTGCGTTGTTCGGCTTCAAATTTTCATTTCTTTTGATTTTTTGAATTTTGAAAATGCTATAACTCTGATAATTTTCTTTTTATCGAAAAAACTCGTGAAGATGAATTGTTCGAACTTCTAAGTACTATGAATAGCCGCACATAGATTTTTCAAATTTGAAAAAAGCTGTCTCAACAATTTTCAAAATGCTCTAACATTTTGAATTTTCATCCAAAATGGCTGGCTCACGAACTTGACCTTCAGTTTGGGACACTTAAAGAATATACCAAAGGCCAATCCAATATCTTAAGTCTTTCGGAAGATATCGCGCTCACAGACAGACATACAGACATACAGACACATTCTTAAAAACCTTTTTTTCGGGTTCAGAGGGACTCAAAACGTAGACATTTGACAAAAACTGGAGATCAAATTTCATACAAATCTAATACCTCCTCTGATGAGAATGTAAAAAGGCGCACATGATAGTATTTTGACATTCACCTTTGATTAAGTCTACAATAAATTAGTTTTCATTAAATTTCAGTATTTTCCTATTTATTTTAGATGAGAGAGTTTTGGTGGTTTGCAAGGTCTTGAAACTGAGAGGTCAGAAGTCAAATGCCAAATATGAGGGATTATAGGTCAGGGGTAAAGGTTAGGGGTTATATACCTGGGGTCCAGGCTGAAGTGTCAATGAACAGGCATCCCAGATCAAGGGGTCACGACCAGGAATTAAAGGTTCGGGGTCGTACGCTAGAGATCAAAGGTGAAGGGTCATTTGTGAGGTTCAAAGAGCAGTTATGCCAGATGAAGGGTAAACAATCAGGATTCAAGAGTCAAAGTTCAGGTGTGAAAGGTCGGAGTTTGTTTATTCTCATCTTTGAAATGAAGTGACATATATTAACGTTTGTTTATACCCTTCACATATTTTTTATAATCAAATTTTCAATAAAAAATTTTTCTTGCAAAAACATACGAATGTTATAGAGTAGGATGTAATCTTTTTTTAAAAATTGATTGCAATGGTATTTCGACATTTACCTGTAATTATGTTTAAAATAAATTAGTTTGATTAAAATTCAGTATTTAACTATTGATTTAGTCAGGGGTCACAATAAGGTGAAAGGTCAGGGCCTAAAAGTCATAAAGTGAAAGGTGTGGTGTCACTGGTAAGTGTTTGAAGCTAAGAGGTCAAATGCCAAAGCCGAATATGAGGGATCATGGATCTGGTGTCAACGTTGCAGGTTATACGCCAGGGGTTAAAATTGTAGGGTCAAAGGACAGGCGCCCAAGGTCAAGGGTTAGTGACCAGGAGTTGAAGGTTAGGGTTCGAACGCTAGGGTTAAATGGTGAAGCGTAATTTGTAAGGGTCAAACGGCAGTCGTCCAAGGTCAAGGGTTAAAGATCAGGGGTCACGGGTGAAAGTTCAGGTGTACGGGCCAGGGGTCATGATTTAGAGGTCAGGTGTTTACCTTTAAGTAAGTCTAAAATAAAGTAGTTTTATTAACTTCCAGTATTTTATACTCATTCAGTGAAGAGTTGAAGTAAGTTGTATGAGGTGAAAGGTTGGGCGTTAACCTTTAGGTATAGACGTGATTTTTTCATTCATATGAATACTTATTGTTATCCAACCTATATACGTATATATAGGGACACTGGAATAGGTAATAAAATTAATCAATTTGATCAATTTGTATTATTATTAATCTTTTACAGCAGAGAGGGGAGGGACCCAAATATCAGAAACATGGTGCGGTATGTGAAACCGCACATCCATATTTAAAGGTTGAAGATGGCTTGAATGTAATTACAGGTCAGAGGACACAGTTCTGGGTTGAAGGTTAGTCGTCATACACTAGGGGTCAAAGCTGAAGGGTTAATGGACAGGCATCTAAGATAAAGGGTTAAAGGTCAGGCGTAAAACATCAGGCGTTAGGGGGTCAAGTATTACATTGAATCTCACAGGTCCGGAGTTTAAGGTAAAGGGTCGTACGTTAGAGGTCATAGGTGAAGAGTCATTTGTAAGGGTTAAAGAACAGGTGCCCAAGTAGAAACCTTAACAATCAGCAGATAAGGATCAAAGTTCAGGTTTGAAAGTTCAGAGGTTGTTTATTCCTATCAAATAGCTCGTACTTTGTTATAAATAATCCAAAATACTATAGAATTATTCTAAAATTTATAGAAAATCATCTTGGAATTTGTACTAAACTTCAAGAGACTTACTGTCGAAATTCAGTGATAAACTTTACAATAATTTTGAGGGAAATATTAATGCAATTTGATGGCCTACCAAGGTAGGAAGTTGAGAAAAAGAAAGAATTTGACAGTGGAGAATATTATAGTGAAAAAAGAGAAAGTCGAACCAGAAAAGGAGCCGGCCAAAAGGATTCGATGACGCGAATCAAGGATCAGTGCTATTCACGTGGGAGTATCAAGACACGCGTATCTGGCTGCCCACGCACTCGTGTCAATAATTATTCAGGTTCATGACAGTATATCGAGTCGAAAGTCGAGCTCGGTGGTTCCCGCGACACCTACACGTATAATAGGCTATTCTACCTGTTCTGATTCACTCCTTTCGCCCGAAATTAGCATAATCGAGTTCGCCAGGAAGGCATATAATTCGGACTAAATTTATATATCATTTTTTTTAGAAGAGGCTAACTTCTTATTTATAGTGACAGATTTCATTTGAAATATGGAAATCAACTATTCGATTAGTTATTCAGTAAAGCAAATTTAGGTCATTCACATGAACTGAAAATAAAAAGTGACTTATTTTCTGGTTTTGGCAATAAAGTAAATTGTCAAGATTTTTATACAAATTTTACGATAATATAAATATAAATAGGGAAAAACATTTTAATTGTATGAGCTATTTTACCTAAAAATGTATATTGATTTCAGACAGATTTTTTCTTTAAGATTTTCTCGAAATATGAAGTTTTTCAAAAATTAAATGTCTCATATGAAAAAGTATTTGATCCTGGTCAAAAATTTTTAGGTGAGATGAATGATAAAATACTATAAATGAAGGATTTCTGAAAAATTCACTAAGGATGATAAAAATTAAAGCGACTACAAATTCGTAGAGCTCGTAAAACGAAGAATAATCTAGAAATGGATAAAAATAACTCAATGTAATCCGTCTGTGTAAAAAAATCTTTCGAAAGACCCATATGGATAAAAAATAATGATCTTATCACTTTCGTAATATTTTTCAGTTAGATAATTTATTAGTCATATTTTTCTGAATTTTTATGGTTTTAAGGAAGATAGACAAATTTCAAGACAATGCAAATAATAATGTATCGTAGGAAGAATGAGCGATGAATCACAATATCGCGAAAAGATTATCCGTCATAGGCTGCCAAGCATAAATGGCCATGATCTTTTAGACCCACCTCACAAAACCTGCCCCGTGTTTATTGACTATAAACGTTTATATCGCCTCGATGCTCATGAAGAAGCTATTGAACTCCCATCATCCATCTGTATTCTCTTTGAACATATTCCCTATTAAAAAAATCCGAAAAATAGATTTTGTCCTGAAAAATAGTTTTTTTTATCGAAGGGAATGTGGTTCGTAAAATAAATCTGTATAGTTCAGAGTTTTTTTTTATTAACTCTTAAGTATGGACGTGCGGTCTCACAGATCGCACCATGGTTCTGATATCTGAGAACCTCCCCCCTGGCCTTCCTCAAAGCTGCCATTATTAGTAGCTTTAGTTTTAGTTGTGCTTTCGTCGAGTGAGTAATATCAATTGAAAGCTCATATGCGGTCCGTGGGACCGCACGACCACGGTAGCGTCACATTTTTGTATATTTGTTACAATTTATTTCAAGGTATTTAAAACGCAAGATTTGAACGAATGTCCTGTAAATTTCAATTGAAATGTGATTTTTATGCCTATGTTTTTTGGTGAGAAGCTCACATTATCAGGTTACATATGTCATGAATCAAAACCGTTTTTTAACTACGTCATTATTTGATATTTAATTAATTCGTTGGTAATGCATTTCGGTCAGCGTACCCCACGCCATGGGGCATGAAGTCCGTCATATTACTGCTGGTTTATTTCAAGAATATGAACGTTGTAGCATAAAAAGTATACAATATAATAATTCTTGAGAGTATATGTAACGAAAAAAAATTACTCGAGATATAATCAAAACTAAATAAATGCTTTCTGATCAATCACAGATCTTACTCCTTGAAAATTCTACTCAGCGTGTAAATATCTGCAATTGCCTTCAACAGATATCTTCCTTGCCGACATGTACCAAAGGCGCGAAAATTCAAAACAGGCATTGATCAATAATATTCGAAATCATATTTATTGAGTTATTGTTCAATCTGTATAATTAGAACCACATTAATAAATAAATAGAATTGCTTGAAGTGTGTTTGAAATAGGAAATTATGATTAGGAATGGAAATAACTTCATAAGAATGAGTTTTAATATTTTTAGGTTATAACCTGAAAATTTACATGTTAGTATCTTTCAAAGGAATAAAACATGAAATTGCGCGGTTAAGTAATTAGGAATGGAAACACATTTATAGCAATTTTAACGACAGTTTTTTATATTTGTAGGTTATGATCACGAATTTCACATAATAGTCTCTTTTAAAGGAATAAAACGTGAACTTAGTACTTACCGTATTATTATTAAATATTACTTCAAATCACGTATTATTAAATATAACTTCAATTCATAAGATCCCGTGCGAAAATTTCAGAGTGGCCCTGGTCAGGGCCAGATCTTGCCCCAATCGGGTATCCCAGTTAGGGCCAGACTCGAAATGAAACGCCTAATCCGATCAGGGCCTGACTGGGGTATCCATAAGGAAGGCCCGATCTGGCCCTGATCATGCCGCTTCTAATTTTTATTTATAATAATATTATTAAAATATAATTTATTTAATCAAAAAGTAGACAATTAATTAAGAATCTAAAACATTATATGAATATTTTGAAAAATATTCTGAATCTTGTGGTTAGATTCATATATTTTGTTAAAAAGTCGTCTTCCTGGGTAGAAAATTGTCCTTGTTCGTTGACAGTTGAACTTTTTGGTTGATTATTCAACTAGCTTGTTGAAAATTTATCTTTTTTATTGAAAATGATGTTTTTTGTTAAAAATTTATTCATTTATTTTTTTCAAAGTCACCGTTTACTAAAATATTAGACTTTTTATCCTAAAAACTTTACTCTTTTGTTGAAAATTCAGCTTTCATGGTAGAAAAGTTAGCCTTTTTGGTTGTAAATAAACTTTTTTGATAAAAAATCAACTGCTTTCTAGAAAATTTGGTTTTCTTCTTAAAAATTCTAATATTTGATTGAACTTTATTATTTTTTGTTTGAAAATTCGAAAATTTGATTGCAAAGTTTTTGCGCACGTGGAGCAAAGAATAAAAAAGTGAGGTTATAATGCCACAAAGTTACAGCATTAAGTCTATACGTACCTTTAGAGCATACTAAAAAGAAGAGTGGGATCTTTTTGTACAATTGGTCCCAATTCTGGATCCCAATTCTATATCTATTTAACATTTTCACGCAAAGACGAACAATAAGTGATCTTCAAAATGTCGACGCTTTCTCGAAGTTCACTGTCGGAAATCTTAGAGAGCTGGATAATAATTCTAGTGGATAATTCTAGTTTGTTATGAACACCTCACCCCGGTCTAAAAACTTGGCGTAAATGATTAACGAGGTGAATTGAGAATTATTTAAAGCGATTTATCCACATGACTTTATCGGTTTATCTGTTTACTGTTCGTCACTTTTACAAAGTTGTCTTCCTTCCGTCCGTTCGTTGCCAAATAATCGAACGGAAGACTAATCGAATAAATTTGAGATTAGCGCGGCAAATTCAAATCTAAATAAGTATAAACTCTAAATAGATTTAAAAAATACCTACAATAATTAACACTAACTTGATAATTGTATATTTATTAACTAATTTAATGCGTCCGTAAACATACATTTTTATACATTTTGTTCAAATGAATTTAAGCTTTTTTTTTTAGTTTTTTCTCGTTTCTTATATTCTTTGCATATGAGAAGTTAAGTTCAACTAATTAACTTTAGATTAGTCACTGAACTGGAAATTAGTTGAATATTCACTAATTAAGACAGGGATTAATTTTTAATTTAATTAATTCTAATTTTTAAACTAGCTCTGATTTACAAAGGCAACCCGATGTGGCCCCTACCAGGACCACGACATTAGCCATAATCAGGGCCGCATTGAGTTAACCCGATCGGGACCACGTCGGGAATCAGGATCAAATTGGGCAATTTCTCCACGGGATAACCAACTTTTAGAGTTTTTCTACATTATCGATCAAATTACCGACCTGTTATCGAGCATTGTTACCATATCCACAAAATGTTTCGGACATCATGCCCCGTATGTCATCTACCAAGATTTTGGTAATTTTAATATATTTAGAACGTTTATAAAAGCTGTTTTTTTCATAATAACTCTTCCGAAACGTATTTTAAAACAAAAATTTCTTCACAACACAATTTTTCCGAACAAAGAAAGTCATTTTATGCAAAAAGCTGATAAGAAAATCAACAAACGTGGGCGTTTTTCGTAATTGACACCATACCACACACAGACACCATACCCCACTCTCCCCTATGTACGCGCGGACGTGCGGTCTCCTAGACCGCACCATGCTTCTGATATGTGGGTCCCTCTCCCCACTGGTGTAAAAGAATATTAATAATAAGAGTTGATAAAATTGAATAATTTTTTACTTATTCCTATGTCTATATTTATATTTATATAATTTAGACAACAATAAGTATTTATAAGAATAAAGAAATCATGACTTCACACAACTTCGACTCTTCACTGAACAAGTAGAAAAATACTGAAATTTCACAAAACTACTTTATTTAAGGAAGAGAATCACTGAATAGAAAAAAGTTCATTTAGTTTATGTACTACGTAAATATTGCTTGTATGAATGAAATATAATCTGAGAAAAAAAGAGAGAGAATGAGCGAGTCAGAGGATTCGAAGCAGACGGATCTGGAGACGCTTGGTTTATCAACCGCAACTTCTTTACACCAGGATCTCTGCCCATAAGGCAGTGACGTCATTTCCTGCATCTTCAAACGTCCTCTTTTGTCAGGGAATTACGACTTGTTCAATTTTTTAAGGTGTGTGCTCACAAAATTCCTTCTGGTTAACAGGTTATAATTTTTAATAAAATATTATTGACAGTTAAGAAATAAGTGGGAGCCAGAATTACTATTGCTTTTTAGTTAAAAAACAACTTCCTTAGGGAATTGAATGATTATACAGCAATTCTTTTGACTTTTGAGCATTTTATTACATGACTTTCGACTGTGCGAAGCATTTTGATTTCAATGCTTTAGTTTAAAAAGAAATTCAGATTTTTGACAGTATTAAAAATAATATAAATAAAGAATAAATACCATGAGAGAAAAATTAAATAAATTAATGATGGAATCGTTTATCAGGTACAGATTTTGGTTCCTAATTATATATTATAAAATTAAAACGCGAAATATAAGGATTAATTAAATTTGTATAACACTCAGGGCTGGCCCATGAAACAGGGAAATGATCGGGAATTTATTTTGACTTATGAAACCCAAAAAATGGCAGTAAATTTATTTCTTGGCTGGAAATTTGTTTAAATTTTATTATTAGCTTTTTCCTTGAATTCTTAAAAATGTATAATATTCCAACTTAAAATTGTACCATTTAAAGCACTTAAAATTTTTAAGCATTGAGGCTTTGAGTTTAAAATATTGAATTTGTAATATTTTGACAATAAACATTATTTGTGCAATGTATAATTCTAAAATTGTTTATTTGCAATTAATGAAATTCAAATTTCGTTAGTTTGAGCGGCTTTCATCTAAAATTAATTTCGAATTCCAAATTCAAACGTTTAAAATTAAAGAATTTGTAATTTATCAATTGTAAATATAAATTTTTCGAACATAAGCAATATTTTTAATTAAAGATTCAAAAAATTGAACTAACAGTATTCAAAATTGATATATTTTTGACTTTAGAAAACTTTTAGAGTAAAAAATGCTTTTTTTCAATTTAAATATTGAAATGGAATGATCAAAAATGGTATGATTAAAAGTTTCCATCGTTAAAAACAGTACTATTTGAAATTCAGAGGTTTACAGCCAAATTATAAGAGATACGAAAAAATCTTAAGTAGAAAAATTTTTGATCCGAAGACTATCTACAAATTTCATCAAAACCATTTTTTGTAAGTTGCATAGTTATCTTTAATCGTGAAATTAAATTTTTCAGAAAAATTATACAAGAGACGAAAAGAATTCTAATGAAAAAATTGTTGTATTTAAGAAAACCTACAAAATTGTATAAAATAGATTTTATAAAATGATATTCCAGCTTATAATGTCAACTGATTTTAAAGTTTTATATTTTTAAATGGAAGCTATATAAGTTTTTAAAAGAACTGTGAGAACCGATTTTTTAAAAAAGTTGATAATGTTTGTTTATTTAAGTATAAACTTTGAAAAAATTAGAATTTTTTAGTTTCGGATGCATTAACAATGCAAAAATTGTTTAGTATGAGTGATGTTAATGTTTAATCTATAAATGCAGATTTAAAAAATATTAATTAAGAGTTTTTAATATATAAATAATTCTTCATTAACAACTGTATTGTTATCAACAGCATTCTAAGATTTTGTCGTGTACAAACATTATAAAAATAAATGGGAGTATATTTCTCATTGTTATAAACAAATACAGAGTTTAGGAAATTTTTAAAAGTTTGAGGTGCTTTTTTCTAAATTTGTTCTAATTGGTCGGCCAGTGATATTCCGGATAAGTACATTGACATTTTATGAAAAATGTGATTGTTATAAACAAATGTCGTAAATAAAGTCACTGCTTGGGCAATTTTTTAAAGTAAGAGGTACTTTTTTTAGAAATTTGTTTTAATTGGTTAATTGGATTGAATTGGTTGAGAACTTGATCGATTTTAAATGAAGAAAAAAAATTGCTTCAAGCAGGAAAAAAATATCAAGCCAAGAAGGATTCGAAAAAGGGATTTTTTACGATCCTGCACACAACTTTCAGTTGACCTATATTGCGAATTTGTTTATAACTATCACATTTTTCATCAAATTTCAATTTACTGTTCCGGAATATTACTGCCAAGCCAACTGAAACTAATTTTCAAAAAAAGTACCTCAAACTTTAAAAATGGCTTAAACTCTGCATTTGTTTATATTATTTCTTTATAACCTCTTTATCTCTGTCTATCTTCTTTATCTTTGTTATCTTTATTTATCTTCATACATTTATTACAAACTCTTAGTTAGTATTTTGCGAATCTGCATTTATCGACTATACAATAATGTCACCTAAACTAAACAATTTATGTATTGTTAATGCATCGGAAACTTTACAATTTTAATTTTTGCAAAGTTTATGCTTGAATAAACAAAACTTATCAACTTTTTTTACAAAATCGGTTTACATATATCTCTTAAGAATTTATTAAGCTTCTCTTTGAACGACAAAAATTTGCAATCGGTTGGAAATATAAGCAGGAATATTATTTTAAACATTTTGTCATTCAATGTCGAGACTGTGCAGCGTGAGATAATACGATACATATAATATTAATTATTACAGGTATATAATAAAATAATTTAATAAATGAGAATTAAACATTACAATACTATATTATTTCCAAGAAAGAAATTAAGAGTAATATTAATGAACAATAAGCCAGGGCAAGATCAGAAAATTTGTATACATGTGTGTACACTGTAAACATATAAAAATAAATTATTGTGCCTATATAATCTATAAAAGAATTATATAAATAAATATAAAAAATTGAGCGCCAGTATTTTAAAAAGACTGTGTTCCTCAAAGCCGATAGAGCCACAAGTAAATTAGTTTCCTTTGTAATCGAGAATAAAAAAAAATTAACAATCTCATTAAGAGTATAGAGGTTTCGACAGAGTTGTCATAATTCCAAGTAAGCTTCTTCATATGCAGATTTTTTCCCCTAAAATTATGTATAATTTTGAAACTCTTACAATTAAAGTTAATTAAATTAATTAAATTAAAACTTAAGTTAACTCAAAGTTATTATAAAGGCCATGGTACCGTTTACCGAAGTTTTTGTACAAATAGCTGGATTTTTTCGGCACATATAGACATTGCCTATTAATTACACACTTAGAAAAAGAAATTCAGGACACAAAAGAATTATTTTCTTGGACATACTTGAAAATGTAATTCAATCGAATAAATTATTGATTCAACTAAATACTTGATTGACCTAACAAAATTTGTTTATTGAATCAACCAAATACGCTATCTACCAAAATATGTGGTAAAAACAACCAAACAATTCAGTTGGGTGAAACAAATATTTTGTTGTCCATATAATAACCATATTCTATGGTAAAACCAACAAAATTTTTGTTGATTCAACCAAATCGCTTTCTGAGTGCAGTCTGTATTGTATGACCCAAGAAGAAAGTAGAGTTACAAATTTCTCATAATAAATCCCTAGACCCCATAATTTTTTTTTATTTCTCTAAACTCACCTGCATCACTTGAAGTCGCGATGAGGCATGAGGCGACGCCATCCTTCAGGCACGATTTGTCTCTACCAATCACAGCTCGGCGTTTGTGGTCTAAACCTGAAATTAAACATTAGAAGTTAGACAAATCACATTACTAATTACAGAGGCAAAGCAAAACAATTGTAGCACATTGTAAGTGCTGTAATTACAAAACAAGGCAGCGTGGTTTAATACCGTGGTCACTACGAGCGAACGTTACAGTAGATCGTGTCTTTTTAGCTTTCCATTTATGCTAGTTCATATCGTTTTACGATCACGTTACTCTATCCGATGTGCAATCAGATATACGACAAAACCTATGTTGGCCTCTGCGCTTTGGTACAGCAACCGGAAATAGCGAAATAAATAATAAAAATAAACTTAAAACAAATGTCTCATATTCAAAGCAATATAAACAGTATTACTAAAATTGTGATATGAAGATCACAATTTTTATGTATTATTTAATATAGTATTTGACTATTATTTAGATGCTGTCAACAATACGTAACACCTCCCAGAAAGGGTTTGATCATGACCATTTTAGCTTGGACCGGAACCTTAAGACTGTTAAAAGTTTGGGTGTCATCCCTAATCCTGAAGTGGACCACTCGAGGGATTGTGTAACTTTTGATACCTTCTGAAATTTTTGAAATCTTTGTGAAATATTTTGAAATCATTTGAAATTTTTTATTGGCTTAAACTAATTTTTTGGCGTAACTTATGTCTCTGTAGAAGATTAAGGTCCAGTAAGATTTAGAAGTTGGTCAAAATCCATGTTTGGTATTTTTTCTTAGAGTGATCACTTCTTTTTGCCTGTTATCTTCATGAATCAATAAAGCTCAGTAATAGTTTGAAAGTACTTTCTTGTATTTAAAAAAAAAAATGAAATAATAAAAAAGTTATACAACTCTTTCTCAGTCAAAGTGTCGTTTTTGGGATGCGCCCTAACTTTGAAAGGAGTTTTCTTGGAGGTGGTTGATTATTCTAGGATGTTCCTTTCATCGTTCGATAAAGCTAAGTATTAGCTCGAAAGTACTTTTTTGTTAAAAAAATCAAATGCGTTAAAGTTAGATGGCTTTTTTGTGTCTTTTGTAAAATTCTAGTTTTGGAACTTACTGCGTAAATTCCGTAACGCCCTTTAAATCTTTGAAATCTTTTGAATTCTTGGAAATTTCTAAAAATAATGAGACTATATTAAATCTTTTTAAATTCATTAAATGGCTGAAAAAATATTGAAATTTCCCTTTTTTTCGTAATAAATAAAGTATTTCAGTCAAAAAATTGTATGGTTTTTTATATAAAAGTTATGAGCATTTTAGTGAATATCAAAAAACAGCCATCCTCATACTACTGGATACTTTAAAACTGAAGTGAAAATGTAAAAAAAAAATTCAAGTAGTTCTATAAACGATCTCATTTCACTCTGAAAGGAAAATATTAGTAAGATCAGCAATCATTTATTTTTCAGAAAACATACATAATTTCAATCCTAGGGAGTGGAAAGTACTTTTCACTCCCTAGGGAGTAAAATTGATGTCAGAGGTTCCTAATGAAAATTATCAAGCGATCATTTGATCGCGTTGACAGATTTTTTGAGAAAATGGACCAAATAGAAGTGATAATTTACCATAAATTACCGATAAATTAAGATATATTACCATAAATTACGAGAAATCACCGAAAATTTTGAGAAATTTGGGAAATTCTTGGATATTATGAATTTCCGTAATTTTCAAAATTTTCAACAAACAAAAAAAATTTCAATAATTCCAAAATTTCTCTAAATTTTCGTTAATTTATCAATTTACCATTAATTTCCAAAATTATTGAAATTTTTTTTTGAATATCTATTTTTATTTATTTGTATAAAAATAATTTTTGAAATTTGTGTATAATATATATTTTATTTTATTGATATTGTATATATTTTTTTATTTGTACAATATTTAATATTTGTATTCTGTATTTTTGGATATTAGAGAATAATGTTTTAAAAACCAATTTTCGTATTCATTTATGCTAATTGAACCATAACAAAATCATGCAAGCGCAAAAATTAATTTTTTAACACAATTGAAATTTTCTCCCAGAAGAAAAAAATTTGACCGCTTTTTTACTTCGCATATCCAAACATATAAACCAGGTGATATGAAAAAATTAAATTTTCGATCCCCGGAAGCGTACCTTTGACAGAAACTGCCCGTTTAAATGCTTCCTTGCACATATAACAAACTGACGTCTAAACGCTTTCACGCGCATAGACGGTTAATTTTCATATATAATCAAAAAAGTGTACCATTTTTCGACTTTGAATTTTAAAACATATAATCTAAGGGCTGTGAAAAAAATAAAAAATTCAATTTATGAATACCGGGCAAGTGTCAAATTTGACAAAACCTGCCCAAGGGCACACGCCAGTTAACTTAATCAATCTTAATATAAAATTAAACAAGTGTACCGTTCTTGAACTTGGGATTTCAAAACATATTATCCAAGGGTTGCAATAGAAAATTCAAAATTCAATTTCATAATACCGGGCAAGTGTAAAATTTGAAAAAGCCGGTCCAAGAACACACGCCAGTTAACTTAGGCGGTAAATTTTAATATAAAATCAAACAAGTGTACCATTTTTGGACTTGGGATTTCAAAACATATTATCCAAGGGCTGTAATGGAAAATTTAATTTCCGAATACTGAGCAAGTGTCATATTTGACAAAAACTGCCCATTCAAATACTTCCACGCATATATACTGTCCATAAAAAAAACTAACATACTGTCCGTCTAAACGCTTCCACGCACATAGACGGTAAATTTTCATATATAATTAAAGAAGTGTACTGTTTTTGGTATGTGTGTTTTAAAACATATTATCCAAGGGTTGTAAAAGAAAATTTAATTTCCGAATGCCGAGCAAGTGTAAAATTTGACAACACCTGCTCAAGGACACACACAGCCGTTGATTTCGAAGGTCAATTTTAATATGATATAAAAAAAAATTTTAATTTAATTTCCGAATACCGGGTTTTGTATTAAAATTGACAGACTATGTGCGCGAGAGCGTTTAGATGGGCAATCATTTTTGTCAAAATTTACAGGCTTCCGATGATCGAAAATGTAATCACCATTTTTTTTATATCACCTAGATATAAAACATTTCGATATCCGAAGTTGAATAGCGGTAACATTTTTTTTGTTTATGAGAAAATTTCAGTTTCGCTAAAAAATTTGTTTTTGCGCTTGAATTATTTTTTGTGGTTCAATTCGCATAAATGAATATGGAAAGTGCGTTATCAAACATTACGCTCTATTTTTATACTAGCAAAAAACAAAAATTTGTCTTAAACGTCTGAAACTTCAGCCCTATCCATGTGAGCAGAAATCATGCCTGTGTTACAAAAAACCTCTGAAATCATTAATTTATATTTTCTTATGACTAAATGTTGCGATTTTTAAAACTTCATCAGTTTCAAAAATACCCCTTTTTAATTACGTCACTATTCTTTTGTTTATGAATACAGAGTTATAGACGCAGAAACACGAATAGTAAGCATGTGGAAATATTATGAAGTTCTCTTTAAGGCGCGGTGGTCATTTGTTCGACCTCTTAACGACATCATTATCTAAATTAAACCGTAGTTGCACGCAAATGGCGAGACTTGCATTTACGTTATGAGATTCAGTGGTGTAATCATCATTAACGTATTCAATCTCAGAGAAGTTTCAAAAATACTCAAGTCTCAGCAATATTTTTTTTTGAATGATCATAATTATTTTAATTCATTCGTGGAAGGAAAATTTAACTTTAGAAATAAAAGCACACTTTACTTTTAAATTGAATGATCTTTAATTAAAAGACTTGTTTATGAAATTGTTAAAAGTCACTGGAAGTTAAATAAGATGTTGCTAATCCCCATGAAACCACTTTCATTCAATATTTTTTTTTAATAACAAATTCAATAAATTGTTGAACTTTTACAATTTTACAACATTTGATAAATAGAGGTATTAAATAAGTTTTTGATGTAGTAAGTGCGAAAGAATAAATAGAAATGCCGCATAAAAATCGAGAATTCCATAAAAAATTATAATAAAAGTGACACTACCGACGCGACGGATAGTATCGGACCAATAACCTGGTGTCCTATTACAAATTAGTCCTGACTTTAAAAGGTGATAACGTCGTTCAGAATATAGATAAAAATACATTTTTTGAATCGGTGAAGAGCCTATTTAATTCTATCTTAAATGAGCCTTAGCTGACGTAATTTGGCCTTGTGGGTTCAAGTTCAACTCTTGGAAGGAGCTAGGAAAATGAATTGATTAATTTGATATTTTACAAAAGTGTTCTTTTGAATTTTACTATTTCCTTCTTCACTATTCGTTTATGCCAAAGGTTGAAGTTGAAGTACAAAATTCCTTGAAACTCGGAATTTTATTTTTATCTTTCTCACCTGATAATTTAATACCCATGAGGCTAAATTAGTTTAACTAGGGCGAATTTGACGCGTAAGTATAGATGAGCTTTCCAACAGTTTTTTACAAATATTTTTATTTATATTCTGCACGACGCTTTGACCTTTCTAAGTCAAGGCTAATTTTTAATAGGTAACCCAATTAGTGGTCCGATACTATCCGTGGGTAGTGTAGTTCTATAGAAACATTAACAAAATCAGCATCGTGAGAAATTATATCTGAAATAATAATAAAGATAGATGAGTTCATGTAGGTGTTCATCAAATTACTAATATCATATTAATTCGGCTGTCAATCAGAGAAATTTCATCTTGTGTAAGAAGAATGCTTTTTGATACAACTGGAGTTTCCTTTCAAATTCAAGGTTAAAAAAAATTTCATTTGTCTCAAAAATAATATATTTGCAGCAAACATTATTCTTTTGAGACAAACTTTACCTAATCATGCAGCCAAATAATTCTATTTGTGTAAAAAAAATATCCAAGTGGTTCAAAACGAAACAGGCAAGGGGTATCTATTTCTTATGAATATCTTCAACCAAGGCTCATTCAAAATCCGAATATTATGATTTTATCAATTCTATGAACCCTAGCATGAACTCATCCATCTATGATGATTTCATATATAATAATATAATATAATTATATAATAATATATGATATAATTTTCCAACGCGCTGTTTTTTTTCATGTTTCTATATATGTTCGGAACTACATATTATCAATTTTATTATATTTGTTTATGGTATTCTCGGCTTTGATCCAGCATATAGTATGTGTATGTGTTCTTTTGCATTTACTACATCAAAAACATGTTTCGAACCTTTATAATTGCTCTTTAGAGTTTTTGAAGAGGGACTGGTACCAGTCCGAAACCTCGATGATATGAAATGGATCATAAGCGTATTCAAGAATAAATGTCTTATTTCAAGACAAGAAATAGGCTTCAATAGCTTTAGGCCAAAATAGGCTTAAGCAAGACTTTTTTCTGCACAAATCCCACGGTGGAAGTACGTGACCAAGTGACATTGAAATAAGAGAAAATAACATGTTAGCTGATACATTCGGGAAGTGGTAAGGAAGAAAGAAAGCCGAGTTCTCCCGGATAAATACAACCCTTTTGCCATGCCACTCATACTTTTGGTTTGGATACTCGTTTTGCAGATACATGGGTATGGTCTGCTGAGTTCAGACATCGAATGCTCGAATGCTCGAATGCTCGAATGCGAACACGAAACGAGTCGTAAAAGCGAAAGAGATACTCGAAAGGAATTAAAGAAGCCAGTTTAAGATCTCCTAAAATTGTTGAAATAAAACAATGCCAAGGGTACATTAACAAGAAGGAAACATTTTCCTAAGATAGTGTTAATCTGCCGTTTTGAGGAAAAAGGCATTAATTGCAAAAAATCGAAAAGTTAGTTTTTGAGTTGAGGGCGGGGTGGAATGGGACAGGTTCTTCTTTTCATTAAAGTTATCTCGTCATCTGTAGTAGATCTAACAGTGTAAACTATTATTTAAATACTGTGAAAAATGAATCAATCTTGGTTATTAAATTTCGACCTTTTCACTAATTAATTTCCATTTATAATATTAATTAAAGTATAATAACAGAATCCATCCATTTAATACAATTTTGAAAACCATATAACCTTCGATAAAATTAAATGTCCTGCCTTACCCCGCTGTCCCGTCCCACCCTCGTCACCGCTATATCACCGAAATTTGTCGAAGTGAGATATACCGGTCTGCCGAAATCATTTTTAAATTTATTTTTATTTATTTCCATAAAATCGGCAGTAGATGCCTATACTCTCTTCCGGAAAACCGAACGCAAATTGAAAGGTCTCTTGTAAGCGAAAAGTGAGCGTCTACGATATTATTTATAAATATTATCATCATCATTATACATATTAATAACGAGCGCCCTTTTTACATTCTCATCAGAGAAGGTATTATATTTGCGTAAAATTTGACCCCCTCCTCCATTTTTGTCGAATGTCCACGTTTTGAGACTCCCTGAATCCGAAAACCAGGTTTTTACGAATATGTCTGTCTGTATGTCTGTCTGTGAGCACGATAACTTTCGAAAGAATTGACAGATTGGAGTGTTCTTTTGTATGCTCTTTAAGTGTCCTAAAATAAAGGTCAAGTTTGTTAGCCAGCCATTTTGGATGAAAATTGAAGAAGTGAGCGTTTTTTCAAAATTTTTGAGACCAATTGTTTTTCAAATTTGAAAAATCTATGTACGGATATTTGTAGTACTCAAAAAGACAAACAATTTATCTCAACGACTTTTTTTGATAAAACGAAAATTACTGGTGTTATAGCATTTACAAAATTCCAAAAAACAAACGAAAATTAACATTTTAAGCCAAAAACGCACGATATGAAAAAAACTCGAGAGGAGAAAAATGTTTCTTTTTGAACACCCTACAATATTGTTATGAGACTTTTTTTAATTTTCTTGAAAAATCGAAAATTCCATTTTGCGGTCAAACTATATGTACAAGATACGAAAAAAGAAGATTCGACAAAAATTGTGCACTTAAAGAAGATCTACAAATTTGTTATCCATCACTTTTTGATGGGACGCGTAGTTTTTGTTTAATTTGTAAAAATCTGACTTAAGAATAAAATAAATTAAAGTTTTAGACAAACGACACAATCCACGCAAAAAATTGATAGACAAAAGTTGTTCACTCAGAAAAGAGCTACGAATTTTTTATTAATCATTTTTTGATAAGATGCGTAATTTTTGTTTCAATCGTGAAAAATAACATGAACAATAAGAAAAAAATTTGGAAAAATGACGCAAGTTATGAAAAAAGATGTATAGACGAAAGTTGTTCAGCCAAAAAAGATCTACTTTGTTATAAACTTTTGTTATAAAAATACTTAAAAAAAAATTAACTTTTTGGAAAAACGATACACGCTACAATAACATGTTACTTAACAACATTTTTCGCCCAAATTACATTTACGAATTTTTTCAGAACCACTTTACGCTAGGATGCATATTTGCGGTTCGAATCGTAAAAAATAAGATTGAAAATAAACAAATTGAATTTATGGAAAAAATAAATAAGTTGCAATAAAATGCATAATAACAAAATTGCTTTTTTGTATAGGATGCGCACTGTTTTCAATGATAAAAACAAGACAAGGAAAATACGTCTGTTTTTAATATCAATGCATGTTATGAATTGTAATAATATACATTTATTGAAATGATATACAATTTTCACGGTAGCTGAGGATCAAATTAAATGCAAAATCAGGAACAAATATTAAAGTAATCATGATGAATACAATTCGTACTTTATTTTGCAATATTTAAATAAGCAATCATAGGCAATGAATGTAATGTACATTTGATATAATAATGTCGAACATATAATGTAGAAAATTTCGCATTTTGGACGAAATCGAGTGCGAAGCACGAGGTACGTGATGAGAATGTATTTGTTAAAGCCGAAGGAGCTTTAACAAAAGAGAATTCACAATCACAAATGTGGGGGAAATACAAAGACCGAGCGCGAAGCGCGAGAACCAACAGTCGCGCATCCTAGGCACACCCTAGGTACAGAAATAAATATAATATGCATTTGATATGTATATCAAAATCGAGTGCGAAGCACGAGATACGTGATGAGAACGTGTTCGTTAAAGCCGAAGGAGCTTTAACAAAAGAGAATTCACAATCACCAAATTACAGTTGTCGATGTTCTGAACTTTAATTTTAAAAGGCCTGCGCACAAATGAGATTTAAAAAATGTGAAAATGTCATTTTTTAGACCTGTATGTAGGAATCTTTTCTTATAGATTGATTGTCTTCGAAGATGTCTTGAATTAAAGCGTTTGATATGTCAAAATGTGGATTCAGTCGATGGATCAGTGGTTAACAAATATTTAAAATGAGAAAATTTCTTCTTCTAGATCACTATAATACTGGAAACTTTACTTTTAGTGCAATAGTTTTCAGGGATGATTCAAATTGATCGATTAGAAATGTGGATGTGCATTACAAAATAAAATTTGCTATATCATGGTATTGCTTGTTCGCTGTCAGTTAATACAAAATTTGAAGGAAATAACAGTTAAAACTATGATTATTTTACGAAAGTCACAAAAGCTTATATTATTGAAATTTTTTTTATCTCTCATATTCCATGAGATTGGTACGATTCGTACAAGATGTATCGTCATATCATTTAACCGGACTTGCAATGGCAGAAAAGTGCAGAATTTTTACATACGTTAATCCTAAAAATGATATATTTTCCGAAAGACTCCTTGAAACACAACTAAAATTTATGTACTTTTTAATAACTAATGATTTACACCATTTTCTTAGTTTATTATTTACAATAACTTAAATTTAAAAACTTCACGATTCAAAATGAACAAACACAACCTTCAACTTAAAATATCTGCGAAACAGTCGCAGAGCTGCCAATTTTGATAGCGACATTTTTCGCAATTTTGCGTCTATCTACTGTTGGTTATCTACTGTTGGAAAATATAATGGCCAATAAAAAGTCCTTGAATATTTATAAATATTAAGGAAAAAATTCTTCATATCAATAAATATTGTTCATTAAACTTCAAGCTTTGATACTCATGTATAAAAATGCCATAAAAATGTTTCATTAAGGTAAAAAGGATGAATAAAGAAGAGACAAAATTTTTTGTTTTCAGGTTGGAAACTAATTTTTTGTGCTCACACATTAATTAATTATAAAATTTCAATGAAACTTCGTCAGAAAATATAGCATTCTTGATAAAATGTAATACTTAAAAAAATAATTAGCATTTTTGTCAGTTTTCCAGTTAATTAAGATTATCTACTGTAAATCATTATCTACTGTACGGTGGTTTTCCCTATACGTGCATTGAAAAATAAAATTTGTTATGAGGGAATTTCGTTTTCTTGACCACTATATCCTAGAAATTCAAGCCTCAACTGGTTCCAGATTCTGGTTGAAACCCCCTTAAGTAATTTAAACTATTAATTTAGGAATGTCTGATTTTACCCCACGTGTCCGAAATTACCCCGTTTGACGGTACCCACTCAATTATAAAGTCAAAGAAATCGTTTTTCTTTGAATGATTCTTTTTATCTTGCAGTCCAGTAAAAGTTCGGACTTAAAAATGTTCAAAAACGATGTAATAAATATAAATGTTAAACAGAACAAATCGAATTTGCTAATTTTTTTAGAGCGACCACCGTGAAGATAATTTTAAAGGGGCAGTGCGTGGGTTTGATGACTATGAGGAATTAACTCCAGCTTTTCTTTTTCTCGTGTATCATTACATACAATTACTTACTCCAAGTTAAGATCTACCGCCATGGTCAGTGGGTAGATCCAATGCGTGGGTGACCATCGAAATGTCAATTCGGTATCGACTCTTAGATCTCCAATCTATTCTAAGAAATTAGATTGGGTCTGATTTCAACAGATCGGTCTCTGGATTACATTTACATTTGGCAAAAAATAATCATTTGTGTACTAATTCTATTCATGCTGTAAATGTCCAAAAAGAAACATTAATTTCTGAAAATAGAAGAATATTTCATTTTCAAGTTCAAGTCGTTTATAATTTACGTATTTTATAAGTACATACGATAAAGTTTTCAAAAAGCGTTCAAAGTTATAAATGACATGATTGTTCAGAAGTTCATAATTAAATTATTTCAATTTGAAAAGAATTTGATGCATTTAAATCCCTTCATGACTTACATGCATTTTTTAAATTGAATTTACATATTGCAGAAAATGGTGGAGGGAATGGTCCTTTGTTTCCTGATTTGATTACACGTTGATTAAATCAAGATTTTTTTTTTAATTACTTTTATAATTTATATAACGTGGTATCCAAAAAAGGGCCGAAAATGTATTTTCAGGCAATATTAATTAAACATTTGATGAGAAAGAAATAACAATAATTTGACCACCGAAAAAATATAATAACTAATTATATTTTTTTAAATTTAATTATTAATATAACATCTGCTAAAAAGGTAATAGATTGCAGATTGTTACATTTTCAAATTTATTTATAATAACATTTAATCACAATTAATTGAAGATTGCAGATTTCCATTGAAAGATAATTCTTTCTTATTGAAAAAGCTACTTTTTTATTTTTGGCTTAGAATTCATCTCATTTGGTTAAAAAATCTACTATTTGGTTGAAGATTTAACTATTTTTTTGAAAATTCTTTTTCATTGTGTTGAGAATTAATTTTTTCAACTGAAAATTTAACTATTCCATTTTTGGTTGAAAACTGATTGTTTTTGGTTAAAAATTCAACTGGGCCAGTATACGTTAGAGATATCAGGATCTGTGAGTGGGGGCTTAATTTTAATAAAACTTTGTAAATTTATAGTGCCATACAATAAGGGACATTTTGGGCCCAAAGGATTTTTCAAAATTTTCTAAATTACGGGAGTTACGTTATTATGAATTTTGGCATCACATTTTTTAGAATTATTGATATTTCTGAAACTGTGGAACGAATTTTAATAAAACTTGGAGATATTGTGGACAAAAGTATACATTTTAATATCGTTCTAAAGAAAAAAAATGTTTATTTTGACCTAAAAAAAAGTCAAAAAATTTTTTTAATTTAATTTTTTGTCAATTTTGCAAATATTGATTCTTGTTTTTTTTAGAATATACAAATAAGATATAAAGGTAAGGTATAAGAAAGGTATAATGAGTAATTGGCACTTCCCGGTGATAACATTTCTTTTAAGATTTCTAAATACATTAAAAGGTACCTTGCTGTCACATTTTTCAAATTGCAAAAAATTATATTTATAATTTATATTTATATTTATGATGTTATAAGCAAATTAATGAACGAAAGTAATTTTTTTGGTTAAAATTGATGGTTTTCAGTTAAAACTTCAACAATTTAGGTCAAACTTGATGAATTTTTTTGTAAACCCGTCTTTTTCTATACAAATTCATTTTCTTGATTGGAAAATTTACTGATTAGTCTAAAGTTGAATTACATTGAAAAAAATTCATTTTATTATTTGGAAATCCATCTCTTTCATTGAAAATTTAACTATTTTGTTAAAAAATTTTCTTGGGTTGAAATCCATTTTTTTCAACTGTATATATATAACTATTCCATTTTTGCTTGAAAGTCGATAGCTTTTAGTTTAAAATTAAACTATTTGGTTGTAAATGAACCTTTTTTTTTGAAAATTCAACAAATTGGTTGAATTTTTTCTCTATTGACTAAAAATGTTTTCTGGTTGAAAATTCAACTCGAGTTGAAAAATCATCTTCTTGGTTGAAAAATTCATTACCTTTAGTAGAAATTTGATGTTTTTAGGTTGAAAATGCAATTGCTTGGTTAAAAGTATGAACCCGTTTTAGTAGCGAATGCAATATCAACAGTTGAAATGTCAAATATAACATTTTTCGTTGAGAATTCATCTTTTTTGGTTAAATTCGACTTTTTTTAAATAAAAATAAAAATATTTTCTTGTTTAAAATATAAGAATTAATCTTTTTTGAATAGAAATTCAACTACTTGGTTGAAACCTGAACTTGATTGTTAAAATTGTATTTTTTACAGATCCATCATTTTAGTTGAAAATTAAATTATTTCGTTCAAGCTTTAATTATTCCTATGAAATTCAACTATTTTGTTTAAAATTTAATTATTTTGTTGAATATTAAACTGATTTGTTTAGCTTTCCTCTTTTTGCATAGAAAATTTGTCCTTTTGGATTGAAAATTGAACTTTCTTTTGAAAAACTCGTATCTTTGGCTTGAAAATTGAACTATTGGGTTGAAAATGCAAATGTTTGGTTGATAATTTTGTTTTAATTCAATTATGAGTTCGAAAGTTCATCTTTGTAGAACGAAACTTCAATTATGTTGTTACAAGTTTAAGAATTTTCAAATGTAACTCTTCAAAATTATAGAAATTTGAATGGCCAATCTTAAAAATGTAAGAATTTAAAATCAAAAATCGTTAGAATTGAATATTTTCAATTGTAAATCTTCATAATTGAGCTTCTTAAAAATTGAATAATTTTGAGTTCTATATTTTGTATTGTAAATATTACACGTTTTACAATTAATATAATGCAAGTTTTAAGCTATACAATTAAAAATTCTGTAATCATGATTAACTATATTTAAAATTTGTTCAGTTTGGAAGATTTAGAATTGAAAACTATTGACTTTTCATCTCAAAAATCATGAAAATGTAAGAATGTTTTTTAAGAAGAAAATTAGAAACACAATATTAACAAGTCAATCTGTCCAAAAATTTACTTTTGATGCTGTTCGTTTTTAGTCGAAATTCCTACCTCTTTCGAGAGCTGGTATTTTGGGCTCTGAAGTCCGTTAAAATCGGGGTAAAAATATTATTCTTTTTTTAAATTTTATTTAAGGCTTTTATCAGATGAAAACGAAGAAACAAATTTTTATTCAAAAGGAGGGGTAGAAAAAGTTTTCAAAATTGCGTGATATCGTTTTTGAACGACCCCTAATAGTAATTTAATTTTTTTGTTAAAAAAAGTCAAATAACGAAATTTCACCTTGCATAAAATTTCCGCGATTTAAAATTGTTTCCTTGGCAGAAAAACGCTTTAAATGAAAATTGTGCTGTCCAAACGGGGATTAAGGGGAGTGAGTCATGACCAATGACGTAAGCGGTTCAAGACGCTTATGGTCAAGACCTAAAATACGCGACCTGCATATACATATAAGAGCTTAAATCTTTCTTTCAAACTGATTGAATTCAATGACCGAGAGACAGGAATAAAGAGGAAAACATTTGATCGACTAAGATTTATATTTTCAACTACGTATATATTAGTGTGATTCATTTTATAAGGCAAAAGAATGATTTTCAAATCTCAATACATACACTAGCCTAAGTTGTATCTCTTTATTTAGAAAATTAAAAAAAAAATAAAAATCGGATATGATGTTACTTATTAGAGAAAAATGTAAAACTAGTAAGAAAAAAGTATTACTTTCCTTACAAATGAGATTATAAATTTTCATTAAACTATTGACGATGATGGTGATATAAAAGGGGAAAATTTTATGTGTATACAAATTTAATATGCATGCATTTTCAAAACATCGAGAAAATAAAAGCAACAAAAAATTAATAAAAAATACAAAACTCAAATAACGGCTACTGTGCGTGTTAAGATTCGAACATTATTATTTTTTTTTAATCACCCCAATATATATATGAAACTTTGAGCTTGATGCGAACAATTTATTATGTACTTTCCAAAGACAGAAAAAATGTTGGAAAGTAAGCTAGATATAATGAAACGGATTTAATTCATGTGAAAATTATTTGTTTAAGCTAGAGATTAATTCCTTGGTTCAAAGATTTAAATAAAAGTAAGCTTCTTGCATGAAAAATGAATTCAAAAACACTTGTAGTTATAAATAACTACAAGTGTGGGCTCACCACACCCACGATGTGCCAACAGCACTCATGTTAGTATTCTTGAATGGTCACCCATCCAAGTACTAACCGCGTCCAACGCTGCTTAACTTCAGTGATCTGACGAGAACTGGGTTTTTCAGCGTGGTATGGCCGTTGGTATAATATCAATAATACATGAAATGTCGTTTAAAGTTTTTATAAAATTTATTTAAACTTTTTTATACAGTTAAAACATTAGTTTCATGAATTAAAATATTTTTGAATAATGTTTTAGTATTTTATAAAGTGCTTTAAAATTATAGCGAATGAATTAGATATATATTTTTGATTCTTAAAATAAAAATTTAAGAACTTCAACACTTTTAATTCCCGCAGTATAAGAAATAATACGTTATACACTTTTGACCTACTTTTCTCCATTTTTAAAACTATTTTTCACATTTTTCTGAAATTTTTCTGCATGTACGACCCACGTGCTACTACAAACCCAGTTAGCATACACCAAACTGATAACGTGCTCAGAACATATCGTAATACATAAAGAAGAATGTCGTATTCGCAGTTTCTGCAAGTATTAACATAAATGGTCATGAAAACCGATAGTTAATTATAAACGGAAACTTTCCATATGAGAAATAAATCATTCTTAAGTTTATGTTTTGTCTCTAGTATAATACAAAATTGTAATTTGGTTTATTACAATTATTGCTAACTATTCCTTATCATATATATCATGGTGAGCCTGAACCATCTTCAACCTGAAAGTTTTTGAACTCAAAGTTTCTTTACAGAAAGCATCTTTCTGATGATTGAATAGTAGTTCAGAGGCAAATTCAAAAGAGTGACTTAAATAAAAAAAAGAAATAAAAAAAATTGTTCATCAATTTTTTTTAGTTTAGTCTTTTTAGTAATACATCCAAGAGGAAATTAAGTCAAAATTTTTCGAAATACTTTTTTAATATGATTACTACCCATCCTACAGTTTTTTTGGTAAAAAAAGCATACATTCTTTGTAAAAAACGTTAAACGTTGAACGTTAAAACTTCAAAACTGAAAAACGTTCACAAACTATCCAGAAGTAAATAAAAAATTAAGAAAATTAGTGAAAAATTATTTTAATAACCTTAATGATACCAAAATTTTTTGCTATACAAAAACTTCCATGAAACACACAGTTTTCAATTAATCCAATACTCAGTTTTTAGTGTGAAATGAAGCTTCCGAAAGGGCAATTTAAAATATGTAAACAATGAATTGAATTTCGCTTATTTCAAAAAGGGTTCGACCCTTTTTCTGTAAATATTGAAAATTATATGAAAGTAATAAACAATAAAGAAAAATCGAGTGCAAAAATGCTTTAGTAGCCTTAGTGACAAAAAACGATTTTCTGCTATATACAAAAAACCTCCATAAAACACACCGTTTTAAATGTTTCCAATTTTTTTACCATACTTTTTTTACTTAGTTTTTAATATGAAATAACGCTTCCTAAAGAACAATTTAAAATATGTGAAAAAATATTTGAATAGTACTTATTTCAAAAAGGGTTCAATACTTTTTTTATTTCAACACTTTAAAAGCTTAAAAAATATCTAAAAGTAATAAACAATAAGGGAAACTCGAGTGCGAAAATGATTTAATAATCTAAATGACAAACAACAATTTTTTACTGTACAAAAACCTCCATAAAACACGCAATTTTTAATTTATCCAATTATTTTAAGGGAATGTCTGGACGTACCGAAAAAATCTGACTATTTGTACTGAAATTTTGCACCTGTAGCCATGGCCTTCTTTTATAATACTTACTCAGTTTTTAATGTAGATATATATAAATAATTTATAATATATATATATATATAATTCCTAAATAATAATTTAAAATTATACCAAAAAAATTTTTTTAATTTTAATTTTACGTATTTTAAAAAAGGGCTTGATACTTTTTTTTTTCTTTTGAGTGAAAAAACTTCAAAATCATCCGAAAAAAGTATTCTGTGAAGAAAAGTCGAGTGTTAGAACTTTCAGGTTGAGAATGATTGAGGCTTACTCTAGAATACAAATTACATTTCGAATTTGCATGATATGGACTTAAATGCTTCCTAAATTTGAAGATTTAAATTTTGAGTGGTCCAAACTTGAATGAAACCAAATAATATTTAAAAAATATTCAATATTTTAAATTTTTTCCAAAAATTTGCACTAATTCGAATTTTATCTATAATTCAATTTTGATTGTGTTAAAACCTTAAAATTTGTATTTCATGATTCTAATACAGCCTTTTTGAATGAAATTGACCTGGAAGCTTTCCTATCATAGAAAACATATAATTAAAAATTAAAAAATTAGCAATACTGCATGAAACCCTAATATTCGAAAAATTCTGTTACTCACACTTATAATTTCTCATTAATTCCGAATGTGATAAGAACATAATTATTTTCTTCTTTCATAAAAATAATTGAATATTGAGATAGGAAGCACACTAAAAACAAACTACAAAGAAATAAAAGTGATTAAATATAAAAATGGTATATAACTATATAAGTATACATATATGTATATTTGATACTATGATTATCAAATATCCAAAAATTAGTTTGTAAAATAATAAGAACGTAGGAAATCTTCGATATTATAAGTTCATTATTTGAAATTCGTCGGGAAATTTGGAAGATGTTAAAATTAACAAAGCGGCAACGACGATTTGATTGAAAAAATTAAAAGTCGATTTTTAGAAAAAAGCACACCCATATTTTTATTTTATTTTTTTGAATTTGACCTTCTATAACGAAGACATCCTTTGAGTTTCAGGCGGGCTAAGTCCATAAGAAAATCACAGGATTCCTTTCTTATATCAGGCTAAATTGAAAAAATGTCCGTTTTTTGTGAAAATCATCTTTCTATATTTTCAAAAAAATCGTCACCACTTTGTTAATTTCGAACTTTTTTCTACAACGGATTTCGAAAGAGGACGGTAAAATTCACTTTGATCCGAATAAAATTGGAATACCTGCGTCAGATCGAAAACTGTAGAATTTAAAAGAAAAAATTGATTTTTTTTTTTAAATAGAAGTCAAAATTCAAATACTCGTAACTTGTTGGAAATTTCTTTTTCCTAATTTAGAAAAATACGTGTCGCCTAATTTTTTATTCGAAAAAACATCATTTATTGTACCCAGTGTTTAGTTGAGCTCGTTAAGAATCGTTGAGTGATTTTTAATTGTATTGAGGAAAAGTATAAAAGATGAATTTTAATTAGTATCAATATTAAGTAATTTCAATATTTGTATAAGAATATTGTGTCATTCGTTTCTAGACAACACTTTATTTAAAAAAATTTTTTTCTTACTCAGAAAACGTATATTATATTTTTAAACATAACACAAAATATGTTATGTAACGGCAGAAGGGGGGGGGGGGGGCAGAAGAAAATATTACGATGAATGTATCAAATATGTTTAAAATATATATTATTATATTTAGAAAAGGGTTCAACTCTAGTTTCTCATTATAATTTCATATTTTATTTGCGACAGAAAATTGTCGGACGCGCTTCCTGTCATTTATTTTCATAAAGGTCTTTAAACAATTATATTCAAATTCTAGAAAAAGCTAATATTTTCATGTGGCATTTAGGTAGCTAGAAGTCATTGATTTAAATCTATAGAATCCCTGGTGGAAAACATTTTCACAAGAAAGTACAAAATTCCTACAACTGTAATTTTTTGTTAAAACATGTACTTTTTTGTTAAAAATGTACATCATTTAACAAAAAAATACAATTAAATGCAAACAGCTAACTTTTTCTTGTATTTCCTTGTCAAAAAGTAACAATAAAGTATAATTTCTACAATTCAAATTTTTATTAATTTTTTTTTCTCCAATTTGTTATAAAAATCTACAAGGCATTACAGAAAAGTGTAGGATTTTACATTTTTTAAAAATTACAAATCTTTACAAAAAAATACAAGTTTTCACTAAAGTTGAAATATTGGGAAACTATACTTAAATTTATGTTGTAAATACTGGTAGTTTATTGTAAAAATGTACAAATTTAAACAAAAAAATGCACATTTTCAGAAGCAATACTTTTAGAATCCGCATCACCTTTTCGACTAGTACCTTAGTGTCAATTTTTGTGAGATATGTAATATATAAGTTTCTATGGGAAACCATACAAATTTAAAAGAAAATTTTGGAATTAAATATTCTTTTTATTTAAAAAAAATTTTAATATATAAAAAATGTTAATTTTTTTAATAGTTATGCAACATTTCTTTTAAATTAAAATTTTACCTGGATATCCACATCTGTCAAGTCTAATTTTAAATCAGAGATGTTATTTCTTTTTCAAAATAATTTTCTGTAAATTAATTATGACATGGAAATGCATTTTAATAGAAGAAAATCTTATTTGAAAGTGTGTACAAGTTTATTTGGCAAGATATTCACATTCAGTGACACAGTCATCATTGTTGCATTAATAATAGAAGCGATGGATTTTATTAAATTATATTATATCAATTGTTAAAAACACGCCTAACTTCAGTTTCGTATCGGATCGAGAGTGGATATCTTTAAAATGATATCAAATTAATTTAAAATAAAAAATTTTGAAGCTTTTAAGGATTTTTAAAGGTTTTAAGAAAATAAAACAATTTTCTTAAGATTGCTGGGAAAATTGTAAATGATTTTTCTTTAAATTAACGCTAAGAGAATATTTAGAAAAAATGTTGATTATTAAATAAGAATGGAAGAATTATTAATCTTTAAAATGATATCAAATTAATATAAAATAAAAATTTTTAAAGCTTTTAAGGATCTTTAAAGGTTTTAAGAAAATAAAAAAATTGTCTTAAGATTGCTGGGAAAATTGTAAATGATTTCTTTTTAATTAACGCTAAGAGAATATTTAGAAAAAATGTTGATTATTGAATAACAATTGAACAATTATTCATTTGGAACAATCGAGGAAACTTAAAATATATTTAAAAGTTGTGAAAAGATTTTCAAAAAATTTAACACAAAATGTACATTTTTGAAGATTTTGAACAACAAATTTAGAAGCCTTTTAAGAAATACAAATTTTTCTTCCAAATTCCTAGAAAAAGAAAAAAATGATTTTTTTTGAAATTTAATTTAAAAAGAATATTTAAAAAGGTTTCCAATATTTTCAAAGAAGAATGTGAAAGATTTCAATGCAATTTTTTAAATTAGATTCTTGGAAAATTTTTAAATGATGTTTTTAAAACTCATTTTCAAGAGAATATTTAAAAATATTTCAAAACATATTTTGATGTATAAATTATTGTTTTCAGATTAAAATTGATTCAAATTATATAATTTTAAGATTTTTCATGTTTTTGATTCAATCTTCAATTTATAGGATTGAAAATGTTAGCGTGAATTTCTATTTTTTTATATCTTTAAACTGTACAATGTATAAAAGTTAAAAATAAAATTTTTGCAGTGAAACGGCTTTTAATGGCAAAATTTTCAATTCAAAAGTGTTAAAAGCTTACATTTTACAAATCTAAATTATTAAGCGATTGAATTAAAAAAGTTTCAAGCTTTAATTTTAATAGTTTCAATTTCAAAAGTATTCCACTTTAAGTATTTTAATTTGCAGTCCAATCGATTGCTATATATATTTAAAAAAAATTAACGTAAGGATTTGTTGTTTAATAACGATTATTCATTATTATCGTGTAATATCGTAGGTGAAAAAGTTATATATATATATATACATATATAGTTTATATATAGTGGACAAGACAATGATATTTTTCATTTGTTTTATAATTTTTTTTTATAAAACGAATAAAAAATAGTAGTGTTTTGTGCAATATATATAAACAATATATAACTTTTTCACCTGGGATTCTACCGTTCCTTCAAAGTTCAAACATATAAGCTTTTTTAGTAATAGTTGTCATGTATACATCCTGATTTAAAATTGCCATTTTTGCTGCAAAACCTGTAGATTCCTGTAGATTCTTATAATTGTAAATTCTTGTAGGAAATTAAAACTACAATCAAATACAGCAATGTACAAAAAAGTACAAAATTCGTCCGAATAATAGACAAAAGTTGTACTTTTCTGTAATTTTGGTTGCGATTTATTGCATTTATTTGTAGATTCCTGTAAAAATCGTTTCAGTTTTTTGTACTTTTTTTGTAAACATTTTGCCATCAGGGATGTTATCATTATAATAAAAAATTTGGAGAGTACAACTTCAACCATAATTATGAAATATTTTTTGCGATGTCCTCAGTCAACAAAAGTTTAGTTAAGTCTGTCGTGGCATGACAGTTAATTTAATTCTTGAGCGCACTTCACTTTCAAGAGAAGGAGAAGTCTGCTGAGCATTACTTTCAGAATTTCATATCAACTTTAGCACTCGACTATCTCTCATCTTGCGAATAACGGCTTTAATCTTTAAAACTTGAAGAAATAAAGGACACTTCAAAATAAACTCATTACTTCAAATTTCCTACCATTTTACTTGACAGTCACTAATCGAACACTGAGCAACACACGGATGTCTCTCGAACTACATAACACCATCAATGACGCGAAATTTCTCAACGGAACTTAATTTTTTCAATCTTTTTTTGTCGTCCCACTTTTTAAGTTGCTCGGGACTTATCTTATTTGTACTGTACGAAAGTTAGGATTTTGTCTCGAGATTCCTGTTCCAGATGTGATAAAAGTGTGAAGAATTGTTTTTCTTTAATTGCAGGACTACACAGCTCACGAGCTATTTACTATTTGTAAGAATTCTCCATAGGCAGGTGAAGTCCAATAATTTATTTTAAATTTTAAAGTTTTATATAAAAGTAAATAATGTTTTGATTAATTATTCAATAAACAAATTAAGTAAAGATGATAAATAATCATAATAATGCCTTCAAATTTTGGTATCATAAGTTTATTAAATTTTGAAAATTTGTGATTTTAATTCCAAATTTAGACCTAGGGTCTAATGACAAATGCTTCGAATAAATAATTATATAAATAGAAAGAAAGCCTATCTAAAAAAATAGCACTTACACTTTGTATTAGACATACACACAGTTACACACACTATTTATGACAAAAGAACACAATTATCAATAAAGGATGATTTAAAACGAATTAAAAATCCTTTTATGCACTTTCATTACCACAATTTATATAATATAATAATTTATATTATATTTTTTTGTTAATTTTACTGATTCACTTGTATATAAAATTGTTATCGGTGATTCAAGGATGGTTAAAACATCGAATTTTGGGAAAAACGAGATCGAGTTTAATTATTTAATGCAAAATTATAAACCCTAGATCATTTTTTAAAAGTATTGATTACTAATTGATTTATTATTGATGAATGGCAAATTGTAGCACATCTTGCAAAATTTTAAATGTTTTATTCGTGAGTGGGGGGGGGGAGGAAATTGTAAAAACTGACCTCAATTAAAGGAAGCTCTGTTGCGAAAAAAGGAGAGTGATCGAGCAGGACGTCCTCGCGGAAAGAGGACCGGTGTTATACTGACAAGCAGACAGCTGTGACCCTCACTCCTCGGTTCCTTGCCAGTTCCACGTTCCCTTTAAATTTTAAGACCACAGAAAACAACGACTTATTCTCGCTAAAATTTATTTCAACTTGACCACTGCGTTTATTTTAAACCTTTTCACATTCTCATCCAAATTGAGAAGTATTCGTTTTTTGCATGAAAAAAAAAGTTGACTTAGAGAATTTTTTGTTTCCTTTCATTTTCCAATTTTGTAGTTACAAGTATTTTAAACGCCTTCAAATCCTCATCTATTTCAGGAAATTTGTAGCAATAACTCATACTATAATAATTGGCAAGACTTTCTAAATCTTTATTTCAAATTTACTCAAAATAAGAAAAAACCGAATTCTCTCCAACTTGGGAGTATGCTATTGATTACGAAAAAGACATAATTTTTAATTTGTAAATAGTCTGCAATAATTAAATCTTTTGAACTTATTTTGACTTAAGTCAAATTCAGGATATTAAGCGATTCTTTAAAAAATTTCTAAAGATCTAAAAATTGAAGTTAATAAAAAAAAATTGAAAAAATTAAACTAAACTATTAGTTTACTCTAGCTATATGTCCATAATTTTAAAATACTTATGCGAAGGGCTTTTTGATTGTGAGTGGATGTCATTTATGTTTAATTGTTGTTCAATTATTATTGAATCAAATTATAAATATGATGAACAATATGATTATTTGGGTGACGGACAACTTTGCACGTAGCAACTTTGCACGTGCCCAACTGTGCACGTCGATGGTCGGACGGACAACTGTGCACGTCCATCTGTGCACGTCCAAGACCACAAGAGCCCATCTGTGCACGTCGAAATTTGGACGTGCACAGATGTAACTTGCCTAACTGTGCACGTGCACAGATGTCACTTGCCCAACTGTGTACGTTTATGTCCTTACGTAAGGGTTTATAGGAGGGTGATCCTTTATATCTACGCATAATAAATTTTTAATAATTAAAATTATTCAATCCCGGTGGAATGGAGCGTACTAACTTTTCTAAAGTTTGTTTCAAAATATTTTAAAGGCTATTTTTAAGAAAACATTCCTTCAAAATTATTATAAATATAAGAAAATCTTCCTTTAAATTTATTTTGCTTCCTCATAGAGAAAGCTTTGTAATAGTTACATTTTCGAAAAAAATTTAATTCATTTAATTTAACTTTCGTCAGTTGATAAATGTCTGATACAATGTTCTGAAGCATGTTAATTGCATTTCTTAGCACGTTTTTACTACTTTAAAAATTGTTTTTTATAGTTCAAACTTTTTCTCATTATCATAATTCACAGTTAATGCATGCAAACAGAATATTCCTTGACTCGAAAATTTTCCATTGTTCTATAATATTAATATATTTGATTGAGGATTAAGAAAATTTTAACCAGTTATAATATTGGAAAAATTGAGATTTACAATTTTATTAAAATAATCAATCCTTCTTCTTTAATGAAGCAAATTATCTATTCGACGAGGAAGCAGAGTGCTCATGATATGAGCCCCGTACATCATCACATAAACAACAGTAAAACTTTGATAAAAGTTATTGAAAATTTTTTTTCAACTTCACTTTTTGTTACATCATAAGAAAATACATCAAATGAATAAACGATTTTGTGAAATCAAAGACAGATAAGTAACTTGAAAAAAATAAAGACCTACCGAGTAGGCACGGTAGTTAGTAGTTAGACCCACTGGGAGACTCAAAGAAGCTTAATAAGATAAAAGTATTAGATAGTACATTTCGTGACTAATGCGGACTGACAGCCTTTTTGAAACGAGCGCAATGTTTTTGTAACGAGTCGTAGGTGAGGGCGTATAATTATACGTAGATATAAAAGACCACCCTCGTATCAACCCTCATGTACGAACATAAACGTGCACAGTTGGGCAAGTGACATCTGTGCACGTGCACAGATAGGCAAGTTCCATCTGTGCACGTGCACAGTTGGGCAAGGGACATCTGTGCACGTGCACAGTTGGGCAAGTGACAACTGTGCACGTGCACAGTTGGGCAAGTGACAACTGTGCACGTGTACAGTTGGACAAGTGACATCTGTGCACGTGCACAGTTAGGAAAGTGACATCTGTGCACGTCCAAGCCCACAGGAGCCCATCTGTGCACGTCGAAATTTCAACGTGCACAGTTGTCCAAGTACCATCTGTGCACGTGCACAGTTGTCCAAGTGACGACTGTGCACGTGCACAGTTGGCACGTGCACAGTTGGCACGTGCACAGTTGTCACGTGCACAGTTGTCCATCTGACCAACGACGTGCACAGTTGTCCGTCTGGCCATCGACGTGCACAGTTGGGCACGTGCAAAGTTGCTACGTGCAAAGTTGACCCCATCCCTGATTATTTAAATGATAATTTTTTCGCATGATTAAGCATAAGGGTTTCCTAACAAACCCTGAAAACCACAAAAAAATCATCATCAGCATCAAAATCTCGCAAAACCCATTTTTTCACTTATGGGGTTTCTCCGGGACCCTATAAAACAGACTTATGAGAGTGATATTTAAAAATTCATTTTTCAATTGTATTATATGGATTATAGCGAAGAGAAATGATAAGCTTCAAATTCATTTACCTAACATTGACGATTATGAATAAAATTTACAAAAACATATTTTTTTCTCATTGGCAATACGTAGTGAGCTTCATAGGGCTTGCGTCACCTCTAAATATGATTTTAAAAAAATGCATGTATTTTTTTATGTATTCAAACAAATTTCCGGGTGGTATGCATTACACTTTTTAAAAAATCTGCCCGCGGCACGCTGCACTCACAAGTTTGAGCGCGCCTAGGGCGCGCGGTTGTTGTATCTCGCGCTTCGCGCTCGATTACATATTTACCTGGCGCTTCACGCTCGGCTTTTTTCGGTTTTGGCAAATCGTGCTCGGCTTAGATAAAAAGAAGAAATTAACTTGCAAATATTATAAAATAAACAAAACCTCTACGTTTTAAGTAATTGTTAAATTTTTTTTTTTTTTTTTAGATTAAAAAGGAAGTTTATTTACTTTGCGGCATGGTGGGAATACGTATTCCCACCTGTTTTGATACTATTTTTTGCGATTTTACAGTAGTTTTTCATCGATTTAATCGAAATTTTTTGTAGTTTTATGATCATAGGAAGTTCAAGTATCAAACTTTGTAGACAATACTTTCAAATCGATTGTTAATTTTTTAATAATTATAAACAAAGTCCAAAAAACAAGCCAATATTTGATAAAAATTCATTATTAGCGTGAATTTTATCCAGATTTTTGTAAAAATTAGTATACAGGAGTTTTTCGGGTTGCTGATCAAGAATCTGTACTCAGATTTTGAAAATTCAAAATCGCGGATCCAAAATGGCGACCGAAAATGGATATATTTGTATTATTTGTATTGTTAATTAATGTATAGGGGGTTTTAGATTTGCTAATGACGGATTCGAACTCAGGTTTGGCAAATTCAAAATGACGGATCCAAGATGGCGTCCAAAATCCGATATATTTTGTTGAAAATTAGTGTAAAGGGGTTTATGGGGTCGCTGATTATGAATCTGAACTTAGATTTTGAAAATTTTTAAATGCCGATTACAAGATGGCGGTCAAAATTTAATCTATTGTTTATTTTTTTGTTGAAAGTTGATATACAGGTGTTTCTGAGATGCTGATGACGAATCTAATAAACAATACAGTGACCTCTAACTTCATATGACGAATTGCATATCTTCAAAACAGTTGCCGTTGATTCAATTTTTTTGTATATTTTTGTATTTTTTGTTTGTTTTTATATTTTTGATTTTTACTTTTTT
>CAKNYM010052023.1:442825-458960 GCA_932195095.1 Andricus curvator
TTTTTGTATTTTTTGTTTGTTTTTATATTTTTGATTTTTACTTTTTTTTTGTATATTTTTATTTTTTAATGTTTTTTGTATTTTTGTTTTTTGATTTTTTTATACTTTTACTTTTTTAATTTTTTAACTTCCTGATTCGTGTCATGATGTTCATGAATGATACTTCAAAAGACAATTCCTCTCTGGTTGTAAGCATAATGGTACATTTGAAATATTTCCCATATAGTATTTAGATTTGAGATCAGCGAGCCCAAAAACTCAGGTATATCAATTAGAAAAAAAAATCGAATATATTCAACTTTTTAGCAGTTATATTAGAATCACCATTTTGAATTTGCAACCAGCAACACCGAAAACCCCTGTATACCAATTTTCAACAAAATAAAAAAATATTTCAAATTTTGGCAGCCATATTGGATCCGCCATTTTGAAAAAGATTCTTGATCAGCGACCCCAAAAACCCTTGTATACCAATTTTCAGCAAAATCAAGAAATATTTCAAATTTTGGACGCCATATTGGATCCGCCATTTTGAATTTTCAAAATCTGAGTACAGACTCTTGATCAGCTACCCCAGAAACCCCTGCATACCAATTTTCAACAAAATCAAGAAATATTTCAAATTTTGGACGCCATATTGGATCCGCCATTTTGAATTTTCAAAATCTGAGTACAGACTCTTGATCAGCGACCCCAAAAACCCCTGTATACCAATTTTCATAAAAACATGTTTCTCTGAAAAGGCTCTATCGGCCTCAAGGAACACATTCTCATTACAATACCCACACACTTTTTTGAAGTCTAAAGAAAAACGCTTAATTGCTTAAGAAACAGTTTTGGTTTAACTTAATGAAAATGCTACCAAAAAATCGAAAACTCCGTGTCTTGTCAAACAGTGTTTATTTTATCCATAGAAAAATATATTTAAATTTGTTTACATAAAACCAATACCTTCTCATTAGGATGATGAGAATGGCAAAATGTGATTTTTTGTTTAGTTTTTAGTGTCATTTTTCACGATTAAAACAAAAACTACTAATTTTAGGACAATTTTGTTCTGAAAATCTTTTTTTCGTATCTTGCATAGTCTGAAAGCAAAATGGAATTTTTTATTGTATTTTTTATACGTTTCATTGGGTCAAAATTTGAATTTGGTATTTTTCAAGAAAATTCGAAAAGTTGTTACAATAATCTTGTAGGGCTTACAAAAAGCAACGTTTTTCTTTCCTTTACTTTTTTTCATATCGTGCGTTGTTTGGCTTAAAATGTTGATTTCCGTTAGTTTTTTTGGTTTCTGAAAATGCTATAACTCTGATAGTTTTCTTTTTATCGAAAAAAGTCTTGCAGATAAATTGTTCACATTTTCAAGAACTACGAATTTACGTACATAGAATTTTGAAGTTCTAAAAAAAAAATATTTCAAAAATTTTGAAAATGCTTGAACTTTTTGAATTTTCATCAAAAAGAGCTGGCTGACAAGCTTGTTCTTTTCTTTTAGGGCTTGAAAAAATGTGCCAAAGGTCAATCCAATCTGATCATTTTTTCGAAAGTTATCGTGCCTACAGACAGACTAAGTCAAATTTTACATAAAACCAATACCTTCTCAGATGAGAATGTAAAAAATGTAGACCACCCTTTCGTGCAAGGAGAGTACAAGAGTGTCATCTGAGGGCCGAATGAATCTTACACATAAAAAAACACTAAATTCAATCTTAGAATTAATGCCATTATTTACTTATTAAATTAAACGTACTCTTGAATACCTCTCCTATTTAAATAATTAGTAGCATCTGTAGAACCGAAATGAAATTTGGTATAAGTTTGTGTTTTTCGGGATTTTAAAATGGTTTATAATCGGGTGCCAAAAATGATTAAAAAAATTTTCGGTAAAAACATAATTTTTTTTAATATCTGGAAATTTTCTAAATAACGTAGATAATTCACTTTTTCGACCAATGAATCGCGGTCGTTTATCTTAAAATAAATTTTTGGGTGTTTTCTGAAAGATATACGACAGATAAGCTGGAAAATATCCAAAAGGAAAGTTATTCCCCTTGAAGATTTCTGCAAAAAGTTGTCCAGGCATTTCTTGATAATTTGAACTATTTTTTAAATATTTCCAAAAATGTGAATCCCCCCCCCCCCCACAAATAGTCGTTCTCTTTTCTGACTCCTAAAGTATGTGTTAGAAATCACTTGCTTATGAATCTCGGGTGGAAAAAATGTTTGTGACATTGATTGTCTTTGTCTTTTCACGCGTGCGTTTTTTTGCTTAAACGGTTTATTGAGGGTTCTGATAACAATTCCAAATTTGCTAGAAATGACTGCGCCGCGCCTCGGAAATATTTTTAAAAATCGATCCACAAATCGTGTTTGCGTAGATAGACCCGCCCTATTTTATTTTAGAGCAAAATGTTCAAATACACTGGATGCTGAATTTAATTGTGGTTTTGGGCATTGCTTGCAGTACACAGTAAAAACAGAGTCTGATTTTAAGCCCCAGAGTGGTCTTGATTTAAGATGTAAACGAAAGTAGACCATGTCCGCTTAAATTCAGCGTACGATAATAGTCTAGAAATAAGACGATTATAGGGCTGAAATTCAGCCGTTAAAAAGACTGCAAAGGAACTGCAAGTCAGAGAATGAGCTGAAATTAAGTCCCTCGATAGACTATTTGTCGATCGCAAAGCAGAATATGGACTTAAATTAAGACCTAATCTGAATTTAAAAATCAGCTGTCAAGATTGCTTAAATAAAGTCTTAATTAAAACTAAAATTCAGGGCAAGGATAGGTTAGAACAAAACAAAAAAAGGTGGTTTAATAATACGAAAACATAAAAACAATTTGTTTGTTTAAAATAAATATACTTTATTACAAATTGTTTAAATATAAATTTGAATTTATATTTAAACAATTTGTACTAGAGTATATTTATTTTAAACAAATTGTTTTTATAGTTCTGTATTAATAAATAAACTTTTTTTGTCTTGTTCTTGTGTTTTTTCTTTCAATTGAATATAAATAAAAATGTTTTCTCTTCGATTGAATTACTAAAATGTATTTCTGAAATTTTCTAAATATTTAACATTTTTTTAATGTGACCGCACTTTAAACTGTATAATATATATAACATTTCATATTATACAAAGTTTCTATAAATATAAACTTATATTAGCAAGTCTTTTTGCATCACGCCGGTAATTCATATTATAAATAATCGCTTGCAACGAATATAAATATTATAAAAAATATTAAATCTTATTCAAAAAATGTGCTATACATATTTTATATATGTATACAATCTATAAGTCTTATACGGATAAATACGCAAACACTTTGAAACAAGTTAAGTTGTTCTAATGCCGTCCATACATTCTTGTATTTTTGATAATCCTTAGTAAACTGTAAATTTTAAATTAGCCAAATCGTTGCTTCCGATTGCAATTAGACGCGGTGGTTTGTCAGCTTTAGGTTCCGTTGCTAAGACTGATGTGCTATCCTGGAAATATAAAATTTTTACTTCGTATTTAAAAACAAATATTCTTTATAAAGAAATAGAAGCATATTAGTTTCAAAAATGAAAAGACAAACGGCAACATTTAGAAATATATTTAGGGTCATTTCAACTATAGTAATTTTATTTAATTAATTTAAATTTAAATAATAATGAGATTATATCTATATACTAATGATTTTAGGTAACTATCGTTATGAATTAAGACAAATATATGAAAGGGTCAGATTACTGCTTGTTGCAACATCAGAAAATAAAGTAAAGAGGTACTTACCGTGAAAAATCAAAGCTTGAAGGTTAAAAAGAAGAAGAATAAACATAAGTAGGTGCACTAAGTATTATCTGGTATGATTAACAGATATTGCACTTCACATTCGACTCTTGTCGCACGAACTTTGTATGCAAACTATGGAAATGGCGTCTTATAGAGCGACACGCGAGTGAGGTCCCAACTTAAGACTTTCAGGGTCTGAAAAATAGCTTTATTACAGTCTTTTTTACAGCTCGAAGTGTCTTCATCCTAAGACAAGACAATTAAATCTTTTTTTAAAACCAGTGGACTACAATTCAGCCCAATTAGTGACTTATTTTTGTTTTAAGACTCAGGAGGACGTTTTTAAATACTATTTTCATGATTAAATCAAGTTACCGACTTGATTTCAGACAAAAATGAAAACAAGTCCAGCATAAATTTCAGACTTTGTTTTTACTGTGTAGCTTTACCCCAAATGAAGTATTTTGAAAAACCTCAAAACGAGTAATTTGCCCTGAGAAATAGGTCAAAATAAGTCAAATTTGAGAGGTTTTAACTTATGATTTATTAAGGCTATGTAGGTCATTGTTTTATAGAATCACTTGAAATTGTGTCTACTTTAATTCAAATTCGAAAGATTTTTTCATAAAATTAACAGGTTCCAAAGTACAGATATACGAACGTCAAAATTAAGTTTTTCAGCCTTTTAAAAAAAAATCGGGCTTCTCTGAAGATTCTTAATTTGGTGCCTATTAGAGATATAGAAGGTTCTTTTTCTTTAACTTTCTCAGAATGTTCTGCAGTTTAATTTTGTTTTTGAATATTTTGCACCTAAATGCAATGGGGCAGGTCAGTCTACGCAAACACGATTTTCAGAATTTTGTTCAAAAATATTTTCGGTAAGCGTCGTAGTCATTTCTAGCAAATTTGGAATTTTCATCAGGACAACTCAATTACCTACATAATGCGTTGAAAATATTTTTTGTCGTACCGGATGCCTGGACTGAATGTGCTGTCGGTACCTAAAAAAAAGTGACGTGTTACCGTTCCAATGAGAATCCCATTTAAGTCGTTGGGAGAATTGTTGCTGTTGGCGTTTCTGGCTGCGAGTAGAACCCCATAGGTTCGAGGAGATGAGAGGCCACTGACTGTTTACGTTCTGAGGGAGCGAATGTTGTGTTCGCTTTGAGTCAAGGCCATTTAGGAGTATGCCCGAAACCGGACTTAAATGGGATTCCCAGTGTACTTGAAAAATTAAGTTAGGCTATCTTTTCTAATTGATTATATAAAATAATTTTGAAAAGTATGTCGACACTACAGGTACTTTATTTAATAAAACAACGTGTTGCCAGTAAAGTAGAAAAAACTGACGCCTATTGTGTACTATTGTTGAATTAAGTAAATAGATTTAATGTTTCCTAATACCTTTTTAGGGCTTCGTAGGTCCGGATAGAAACACTTATAGTGGGCGTGTAAAGGAAGTGAGGGCAAATGAGGGGACGAGAAGTAGAGAAACTGGGGGGTAATGGCGGGGGGGGGGGGGGTAGCGAAAGTGAGGGCCAATAAGTGGAGATAAAGTAGGGGAAATGATGGAAATGGAAGTAAGGGAAATGGTTTGAAGTGTGCAAGTGTAGTGAGAGGAAGTGAAAGGAGGGCCAGTAGGGTAGCGCGGGTGAGTAGGGGAGGGGAAGAGATGGTTTGAGAGGGGAGTCTTAGCTGGGAAAGTGAGGAGAGGGGGAACTAGAGGAGGATGATATTGGGGAAAGGAGGGGAAGAGAAGGGTGAAGTGGGTGTGGGTAAGTAGGAAAATATAGGGAGTAGGGGAAGGAGAGTATGGGGGGGGGGGGTTGAACGACTTCATTAACTATGTATACTGATCGGGAATATAGAATTTTTTATCAACGCGTTACGTTCTTGAAATGAGTAATCCGTTACCGTTACTTTCTTAAAATAAGTAATTCATTATCTTTTGTTCGAAACAAGTAACGCGTTACTGGGCCACTTTGTTTTTAAATGAAAATTTTAATATTAAAAAAATTAGTTTAACATTTTTCAGTATTTTGCACTTTGTTTTGCGATAATCTTATTAAATTAGGAATATTTGTTTACTATATTATAAATAATAAAAATGAATAAAGTTATATTGGTTAAATCCAAAAGTTTCGAAAATCCCGTTTTTTCATTTGAAAAGCAAATCATTTTCATATTCAGCATTGAAAAAAGTAAAAAGTTTTTACTTGTTCAATCATAAACAATGAATGATTGGCATTTGAATTAACCTCTATGTGAAGACCGAACGTAACAGTTCTCATTTTAGATTGTGAAAGCTAGCGAAAATAAATCAAGTCATTAAAATGTTGGTGTAGCCTTATGGAGTTCTCTCGAGTTGCTTAAATTACTTTTGTGACACAGTGTGCGTAAAATGCGTTTTTACACACCCATATGAGTGCGTAAGACGGCTTACTTTTACGCACTCATGTGCACGTTTTACGCACTCATATGGGTGCGTAAAAACGCATTTTTACTCACGCTGTGTCAAAAAAAACGTATGTAAGATGTGCGTACGTATGTAAAACCGCATTTTATGCACATGTTGCATAATATACTATAAGATGTTTGTTTTCTCTCAAACGTGTTCTATTACATTACCAAAAAATTTGTTCGAGATATAAAAACAAAGACAATAACAAATTATTGAAAAATATTGAGAAGATATAAAAAACAATAAAAATTTAGTGAGCATTCAATAACAAATAAAGAATGAACCAATCTTCAATCCAACCTTCACAAATTATATAAATTATAAATCGAGGAAAAAGAAAAAATCCGACAAAGTATATATACCTAATTAAGCCTTCTTAACTTTTCTGTCAAGACTTAAACTGTTTATGTTCTCGTCCCTTATTCAAATCCCATTAGCGACTTAATACCTCGAAGGAACTTATATCAGAGAGACTTTCTTGCTATAAGGCTTCGTCTGCTAAAGGCTCAAGTGAAATAAAAAATCGAATATATAATCGACTACACGGCATAAATTATATTAAAGTTTGTAAATCATATTTTGTAAAATTATTTCTTGATCAAATTAAAGATTTATTAAACACAGGTCTGCAGGAATTAAATTATTGGAAAAATGTTGTTTCCTTAATCACAAGATTTGATGCCGAATTTACATTATGTGTGAAACCAGAATTTATGAATGCAACCGCTTCCGAATATGGAGTCGTCATTTAAAATCCTCCTCTGGTATTAGAAACTGAGTTATGAGATTCACGTTTGCATTTTTTAAATTCTTTCTTGTTTTTAAATCGTGACAGTCTCACAATACGAACTTAAGTCTATCCTCGGTGGGAGGTTGTCACAATAGATTGTGAGATTATTCATAAATATTAATTTGATTGCTGCAATGTAAAACAAGGAAGATTTGGTAGAATTTATATTTAGGGAAAAGTTTCTTTTATTATAATTTGTCTACGTGTGCCAAAATATCTGACTATTGTAACCGAAATTTTGGTAAAAACGTGATGACTTTTTGAGGCTCTTCACTTGGGGTGGTCGCTAGAGAGATTGATCAGCAACCTGGGTCGGAGCAGTGTTGCGGAACGAATGTTTGATTTAAATAAATAACACGGGAATTCTAGATCAATCGGAATATCTATACCCCCTCCTCCACATTACTCCGCTCCTCACTATTCCTACCGAAAACATTCGGCTATCCGTACCGAACTTTCGGTACACGGTAGAGACTAGAGCGGGCTGAAGATGTCGAATCTTGACCAATCAAATCCCGACTATGAAAAACAGTTTCCTTTTCTAATCAGGAAATTTATATACTGATGTGTCTTTAGCTTGAAGTGAAAAATCTACCCATTATTATCAGAACCTAACAAAAGATTTCGAGTTGGCTTCTTCAGTTCTTTAATAACCTCTAAAATCTCGAAATTTGATAACACAGCCTCACAAAAAAAGTAGGAGTTCCGACGGACCAGACAAATAAATTTTTACGTATTTTGGGTCGCTGAATCCGAATTCGGAATGCCGAAGTTAGCCTGGCTTTCTTCCTAACCTCAAAAAACACCATTTTCGTACATTTCACAGCCACACAAAAAAGTAGGACTTCTGACGGACCAGGCTAATCAATTTTTACGTATTTTGGGTCGCTGACCCAATTTTTAGGCTAGGAAGAAAACAAGAGCTAACTTCGGAATTCCGACTTCGGCTTTGAAATCGGCGACCTAAAATACGTTAGAATTGACTAGTCTGGTCCGTCGGCACTCCTACATTTTTTTGTGGGGCTGTGTAATTAAAGTAGGAGAACAATTTGTTTATTTACATTATAATGAAAATGATATTTGAATTCTTCACGTCAAGTTGATAAAATATGAGTTAAACAATTTAGAAAATTTTTTAAATGGAAGCTTCATTCAGCAATTTAAAAAATATCATAACTTGGTAAAAATTAACTTTTGTTAATTTTTTATTTTTTATTATTGTTACAATCCCTACATACAACAAATTTACCAAATTTTCGCACTCACAGAAAAAAATTAGAAAATCTTAAGGTCGTGGTGGCTTATTATAATATTGAAAAAAGTAAATTCATCCTGATTAGAAAAATAAAATTATTGGTCAAAATTCGTCAGTTTCGGACCACCCGGCCCTAGTAGATAAACTTCACATAAACAGCAGATATTTGCTCAAACATTGTTTTTTTTGGACTTACGTAATACTATTCTTATTTTTGAAAAATTTACAACTTTACAGGACCAATAGAAAATGTTCTAGAAAATTTTAGAATTTGTGGGTGGGAAGAAAATTCCAATTTTCCTACATTGGCCTATAAATTGTGAGGGAATGTTTCAGAATTTTTTTTTTTTTTTTTTTAGAATATCTGCGTAGGGAATGAATTCTAGTATTCTTATTTTGGCGTATAATTTACTATGGCTTTTTAAATTAATGTTTTTCTCCTTAAAAACTGTTTTTTCTAGATTTAGATTTTACAACATTTCTAAACTTTTTTGTGGGACGAAAATGTCTATTTTCCTATATTGGCCTATACATAACTATTTCTCTGAAAATTAGTACACTTTTCCTTTCAAACTGTGATTCTTTAGATTAAAAAGTTGTAATTCACCTTTCTGAATGGTTTATAACTTTTTAGGTCTAAGGAGCAATATTTGAGAAAATTTTCAAATTTCTAGGGTGGGGATAAAAATTACATTTTTCTATATTTGCCTATAAATGACTATAACTCTCTAACTTATTTTTCCCCCCCTTCAAAAAGCATTTGTTCAGATTGAAGAAATTGCAATTCACCTTTATGGAGGGTTTATAGCTTTCTGGGACCAAATGGGAATGTTTTAGGACATTTTTGATTCTCTTTGTAGTCCATAAGATTTTAATTTTCCTATAGTGGCCTATAAATCAGACTGCATCAGAAAATTGATTTATTTAGTGCAAAAAGTATTTCTTTATATTGGCGTAGTTACTGCTGAAATTTCTGAAAATAGATTTACAACTTTCCAGGACCAACAGGGAATGTTTTAGAACATTTTTGAATTTCTAGGTGGGGAGAAAATGTCAATTTTCCTATACATAGGATTTAGGCCAGGTGCGCTTACATTAGTCATACTAGCTTACAAAATTGAAAAAATTTTCTGCCCACCACATCTTAATATGATTTTTCTATGTATTTTGGCCCACTGAACACGAAAATCACATACAAAAAATTTTTCATGGAAGTGTTTTCGAGATATCAATGTTCGAAATTTTTTTCTCAATTTTCAGAGTTGTTCCGGTCAATTAGAACTCGAGATATACTAAAAAACGCCATTTTTTGGTATTCGTAATGTTTAGTTGAATGAAATCCACAGTTTTGGTATGAAGTGTGAGAGAAATTATGACGCTAGATTGCGATTAATTAAAAATGATTGCGATTTGGCAATTGTTTCAACTCTTTTCATGAACAAATTCACATTTTGACTATTTTCTAATGAATAGCCTTAATTATTGTTCACAGAATTAACTGAAAATTATTTTTAGATGAATCTTTATTTTTGTACTTCGAGAATTCAGAATAATTGTTTTTATATAAACAATTTTTATACAAAAATTCATAGTTTTACTATTTTTTAATGAATATGCTCAATTTTGTACGGAATCAGCTAAAATAGGCTTTTGATGACACTTTGCTACGATTTTTTTCAAATTGAAAACAATAGGTACACAGAAAAAACTAAGAATAAAATTTGTTGCAGGAAATTTTTTAGAGCGATAAAGTTTTGTTCAGCCAACTTCGCGTCTTTCAAAATACATGTGTTTGTCATGGAAAAACAAAAGAAAGTTTAACCGATATTTGTGTAAAGTTTATCCTCCGAAGTTAATTTTTGTTGCAGATAATCTTTCGTCGGAAATCGATGTAAAGTTTATCTTCTGTTTTTTCTGTGTAATTATTGAAACAATTTTTAGAAAAAATTGCACAGCTTGTCTATTCAATGAATACATACATACATAGATTAGCAGTTCGAACTCGAAAGTTCATTGCCTCACTACCCGATTCGGGTAGTGTTTCTAGGTGGATATTTACTACCAATGTGGGCCCACCACACCCACGACGGGCCAACGGCACGCAGGTATTCCTGAACGGTTACCCATCCAAGTACTAACCGCGCCCAACAATGCTTAACTTCAGTGATCTTACGAGAACTGGTGTTTTCAGCGTGGTATCGCCGTTGGCGATACCACGATTCAATGAATAGGCCAACATTTATTTAGGGAATTAACTAATAATGTGTTGTCGATGACTTTTTGTTATGATGCTTTGCTAATGGGAAAGCTCCATCAATCGTTTCAAAATTTGTTAAGAACAAATGTAGAAACAAAGTATTATTGGAAAATGGTTATCAAAAAAATATTTTCAGCTGATTCCGTGAAAAAAATTAGCCGATTCATTAAAAAGTAGTCAAGTTGTGCATTTATCTATGAAAATTGTTTGACTGAATAACAATTATTCTCCATTTACAAAGAATCATTGCAAAAAGTAATGAACAAGATATTGTTAATTGATTTTGTAAAAAAATTGAGTCTATTCCTCGAAAAACAGTCAAACTCTCCATTTTTCAAATGAAAATTGTTTAAAGAATAAAAAATTATTCTCAATTCGCAAAGTATGAAAATAAAGTCGTCGGAAAGACATTTTCAGTTGATTCTGTAAACAACAATTAAAGCTACTGATGGGAAAGAAATTAAATTGTTACTTTGTTTATAATAATTGTTTCAAAAATTGCCAAATCACACATATTTTTCATTACTCGTAATCAAGCAATAATTTTTATCGCATTTCATACAAAAACGATAGTTTTCAATGAGCTAAGAATTGCGAAACCCTATAATGACATTTACTCATTATAATTTGTTTATGATATTATATCTTAAAAACGAAAGCCTCTGAAGGGTTATTTTGTGGAAAATTTTGTTTCTCTCACCAAGAACTTTTTAATGATAGTAATGACTAATGAGGGTCATGTGGATCCAACATGAGCCGGGTTCTTATTATAGTTGAATCAATAGTGACTAGGGCAAGGAACAATAGCAAATATTTTTATAGCAATATACCCATTTATTTGGCTGAATGGTATATTTTACTAATTGCCAAATACAATGTTTCGCGTGAAGTTGAAATCAAATGTTAAAAGCATGTAAGTGACCATTAGATAGGGGAAACTATGCAAGAGAACTATGCAAAACTATAAATCGTTAACCACAATATTTAACACAACTGGAAAACATTCTATTGATATATAAAAGGGAATAAATTTGAGAGATAAGAAAATCTGATTTTGAGCATTATACCCAATTACATCACTTCCATATTAAAATGTTGAAGCATAAACTGTACTACAAATATTAATATTTCAATGGAATGGGTTTTGGCCAGATAAAGTTCAAGAATTGAAGATGTTATTGGTTTTTGCTCTACTGGATTAAATTATTCGTCGATGATCCAGAAGCAATTACCTTTTTGGAAATGGAGAGATGTTAGGAAACGTACCTCTATATTGTTTTCTAGAAACATCAAAAGCAACCGTACTCTAGTATAGTTTTCCCTATTACTATCTCATTGAGACGCATGATAAATTCACTTTTTGGTATAATTTTAATGATTGTAACGTATTGATTCATCTTCGAATTATTAGCGGATTTGTATTTTAGTCTGAGGTTATTCTGAGCTGTTCAAGCCGACCTAGGGTTGGTGATGGTGACCGCTGAAGCTGACGGTCTGGTGATAGTGACCGACGAGGCTGACGATCTGGTGATAGTGACCGACGAGGCTGAGAACTTGATGGCGATTGAGAAGTATGAGGACTTGATGGTGGTGTTGTCCATTCTGTTATACCATATATCCCAAATTCGTCTTCACTAATTGTCTTGCGAGTCCTAGCTTCCAATACAAATGGGCGGTGTTTAATATCACGCATTGCATGAACGCGTCCACCAATTTCGCCAAATCCAAAGGTTACAAGATCCTTGTGCAAGAACCAATGGAAACCAGTAAGTAGCACAACGTCACCTTCTTCGTCCTTCCAGTAAATATGATCATTACCATTAATTGGTTCACGATATCTCTCGGTAAGAGCATCAGGATTCCAGTTAACAGGCCCACCACCGGAGGAAACTGAAACATCAAGAGAAAAGTTTTGATGTAATTAAATCGTGTAGTTGTTTATTATAATATACTTATTAGTAATACTTTGATTAATGATATCCTAAATATTTTAGGAGATTTTTGTTTCTTATTTTAGCAAAATTATCTTTGGACTTTCTTCTTTTAACCGTCCGCTGCTTTAATCAACGAACATTTGCATACAAATATTTTTTTATTCTATTTGGTAGAATGTTAACAGTTCCAGGTTTCTCATTATTACAGATAAGATGCCTGTAAAACTCAAATCAATATTTTACGAAATTTAATTATCGTACGTGTTAATAAAATATTGTAACTTATATCAATTATAATTTTTAAAATATATGTTTTCTTTCGATTTATAAAAATATTATTTAGAAATTATTATTATTATACACTTATATTTTCATTGCAAAAACAAGGCTCATTAAAATTTCCAACTAATCTCGAACAATTAATAGATTTTCGTATTTCACAATGAAAATGATAAACAAACAAAAGATATCACCTCGAAATAATTACAGCGCAAAAAAATCTGGCTAATGTACTTCAAAAAATGAAAGCATGAAAATTGCAGTTTTCTGATTATATTCAATACGGTGACCAATTGACCATACCCATACCACTTTTTTACACACAAAATTATTTATTTTGACAAATATTTATTTGAGTCGAGGGAGTACAGTTTCTGGGCTTTTGATGCAAAGCGTTATTTTCAAACATTTGTAACTTTTTTCCTTATGTGTAAAACAAAATTTCACTTTATATGTTTTTGATAGAGTTTTTTACCAGTTTCCAGGTGGTCATTACTTAATTGTTTTTGGAAAAAATTAAACTTCCACAATAATTTTTGAAAATGAAAAATAAATTTGACTTTTTTTTCTTCAAATTTTGACACTTGTTTTGTTCGAAAGTACTTTAAGAAGAAAGCTGAGCTTTTTTCCAATAAGGCTTTATGTGGGCGAAATACGAATTTAAAAACCAAATTATATGATGATGAAATTGAGTTTTCTTAAGACATCTCAGTTTACAAAAAATAATTGTTAAAGGCAATAACTGAAGCGTCGGCAGAGATAAAGTTAGATCAACAAAAATACTTGTATTCGACAAGACAAGTATGACAAGAGATTTTTGCCCAAGGATTTACTCTTCTAGGTCACTACACATTATCATTGAACAAACTATTACATTTAACAAAGTATATCAACCATAACAGACTACATGCTGTTACATGTTTCGTAAAATGATGACGAAGTTTGGAAAATTATGATAAATTTACGTAAATCCAGTTAAAAATGTTGTGATTTTCTAATACAATTACAGAATTTTCTGTAACATGGTATCTGTAAATTCCCAAATTTGTAACAAACAAATTTTACATTTTAAGTAATAGAAGTTTTATATGCCGTTACATATAATGGAACATAACAATTTTTTTTTCGTAATTTAAGATAAATTTACGAAAATTCCGATACAATTTTGTAATTTTATGGAAAAATTCCTTTAATTTAATATGCTACTAGAAGTTTAAATTTAAGTTACTAGAAGTGTGCAGTAGTTTGTTCAAATTTTCCATACAAATTTGGACGCGCTTGCAACACTGGAATTTTTGAAATAGAAAATCAAGGTTACTACTTTTTTGGGTGAAAATAAGCCAAAAGTGAAGTAGAATCATAGAAATTCGAATTATTCGAATATTCGAATACGTAGAAATTCGAAGATTTCGAACTTTTTGTACCATAAGAGAATAAGGATTTTAAATTAAACAATTTTGAATAGGAAGCAAATACACAATGCGATTAAGCTACAATTGAATAAATTATTTTAAAAAAAGTTATAGGTGTAAATGGAAAAGTTGGAATTATTCGATTTTGAATTATATAGGAAAAATTATTTCAGTAATATACAACATGTATGATATTTTGTAAGTCAAAATAATATTTAGATTGGCTTCTTGAGGATTAAAGTATAAAAATAAGAGTTTCATTATCACACAGAAAAATAGTGGGATCATGTTTGTTGCAGCTCATTTGTTATGCACTCGAAATATATTTTTTTTCAAAATGAGAATACGTCAAGTGTGAAATTGTAATATGAACATATCTGCATTCTTATTCTCCGCTGTCTTATTTTTGTTGCAACTCAAAACAGCAAAAAATCAGTGTACTTTTGAGGATCGGCGTTTTTCTGTGTATTATCATTCTTTAAATTACAAATGATTAAATTAATGATTATCATAATAAAATTCTTATTTTATTGATGTTTTCGCGCCCTTAGTTTGTAGATAATATTTACAGAAGCAGCCTGGGATTTAATATTATTTCCAAGATATCAAGAGATTTTGAGAAATTAAAATGAATGATTTCACGGGGTTCCACGAAATGTAAAAGGATTTTTAAGGTATTACAATAGACATAAAGAACTCCTCAATATTCTATAATTTTTTTATACGCATGGGTTTTGAGGGTTTCCGTAAGATTTCAGAGATTTGAAGAGATTTTCAAACATTTCACGGTATTCAACAAGATTTTGAATATTCCATGCGGTTTTGAAGAATTTCCTTTAATTTCGGAAGATTTAGGAGGATTTTGTATAGGATTTATAAGATTTTAGAATATTCGAAAAGATTTAAAGGGATTTTAGTAAATTTCCAACATTTCCGAACATTTCATATAATTTCAGGAGATTTTATAATATTTTAATGGATTTCTAACAATTCTTCAAAAATAATTACGGAATTTCGCAGGATTTAAAAAATTTAGAAAGATTTTTAAATATTTAAAGGTATGTCCAATGATTTAAATTTGTTTAAAGTATTTTATGATACTTAAAACCATTCCATGGAATTTTCAATAGATTTTAATAAATTGAAGGGATTTTGAAGGATTCAAAACATGTTATGGTATTTTATAAGATCTCAAGGAACGTTTATTAGATTTCAATATTTTGAAAGGATTTCAAATATATTTAGGGAGCTTATGGGAACTAGGAAAGGTGGACTAGGTTCACCAAAATTCGGTGAGCGTAGCAAATATCTAGAATTTCCTAGGTTCTTAAAAGATATAGAATGATTGTATAGGACTTAAAGGCTTTTAGAATATTTTAAAAGATTCCCGGGGATTTAGAATTCTCATATACAAACTTAGGGACATTTAAAAAGTGATTATAACTCTGGAACAATAATTGGCAACGAAAAAAACCCTTTATTTTATAATTCTGCAATTAATGCTGAAAAAAGTGTATTTAACAATTAGATCTTAAACTGTATTTTAAAAGATACAACGCCATACGTTGAATCATTCCACCAAACACAAGTGTATAATAATCCAGGGACATGATATTGTCAAATTTTGGATTTTCACCCATATATAATTATATTATAATATTAAATATTTACCAAGGGTATTACAGAGCGCCATTACCAAGATGGCGAGAGTACCAACGACCCTCATTCTTTCAAGTCAGAGGATCCAGATGTTCAGAGAAGTTCGTGATTTAAGTTCAACCAGTTTAACTGTTGAATAATCTGCAAGATATGTCAGTACTATATATACTAGTCGCTATCTCATTCATGTCCGTGAAGTTAGCACACCAACAATTAAATATCCAAATTTTGTTTGATGGAATCGTTTGGATGTCGTTAGGATGCGTTTGGAAGCTAATTTTTTTCGTTTGGACGGCAAA
>CAKNYM010052023.1:459473-491762 GCA_932195095.1 Andricus curvator
TGAGCTTCCAAACGCATCCTAACGACATCCAAACGATTGGTAAAAAACTTTTTGAGAAAAATTAAAATTTGTTCCGCAGTGTGAAGTTAGCACTCCAATTTTGAAAACTCAATATCTTTTTGAGTTTTGCCGTCCTAACGAAAAAAATTGGCTTCCAAACGCATCTTATCGACATCCAAACGATTCCATCAAACACAATTTGGATATTTAATTGCTGGTTTGCTAACTTCACGGACATATCTCATTCGTCCTTCCAGATCATTCCGCTCTTTGTAATGTGGCTTGGAAGGGAGAAGCTTCATTTCCTATGATAATTTCATTTCTCCAACTTGTTTTCAGATTTAAAAATATTCATGTACAATTTAGAAAATCGAAAATGACTTGCATGTTACATTACTTTGTCAGTTGTATTTACTTCACGTGTCGCACAGAGTTCAGAATATTGATATAATTTACCGTGCAACCTCGTAAAAGTATCTCATTGTGTTTGTATTTAAAACTTGAGACAATAATAGGTCTATTTAAACAGCACTAAACTATGCCATGATAGCAGAAACTGCGTCGCTACAAAAATTTCGATCACTGGTGGAGCATAAATATTAATCCTGATGAAAACATATCTGATGCCTAAAATCTATCAAGTAGAATTACATGATCTTGTGAAATCAAAGTTGGCCAAGTAATTTTTTAAATTTTGTGTTAAAATATCCAGAAAAATTATTGTTATGAAAAGCGTCTAAAAAGTTTGTAAATAAATTATAAAATACCATTTTAGACATTAGCTGATTGGCATGTATTGGCAGCCAGAAAAACCTGGCTGCGCTTCCATTGGTTGGCAACCCCTTAGGCATGTAAAGGTGCCGCAAAAAGATGATAATTCTTTTAAACAAATAAATATATTTTAGATTGCAAAGAAAGGAGAGAAAATTATATCTCTTAAATTTTTCAGGGCGGTAAGGTATAAATCAAACTTAGCACAGTAAGTGCAGACCCATACTTCCCTGTGAGGTCAATAATTTCCCCTCTTGATCTTTAAGTGTAAAATTTGGATCTAACAATACGAGTATTTACATCAGGATTTGCTTCTCAAAAAACGTGATGTATTTCTCTAATGCTTCGTGTTAAGAAACGTTTGACTACACTTCAAATTTTTCGCCACTTATTTCTGCAATGATGACGTCTTTCTTAATTGGACTTTGCCTAGAGCAATCCAAATCATCACTGTAAGGATCGGACATTATGTGCCTTTGTCTTTTTTAGGTTTTATAGCTTTGTCAATCTTGTATCTGGTTAATGCAGGGGATTTTTAAAAGTATTTGACTTTTTGAAAGGTCTTCAGGTAAAATTGTCGGAAGACGGATTTTATCTGAAATTGTTTTGCAATTTCCCGAAGTTAATCTTTAATTAATTACCCATTGCTCACACATATTGCATTCATTATTTTTCTGAAGTGTAACACTTTTGAAAGCCTTTTCCCAATCGCTTCTGAAAACAAATTAGAAATCTCCTCCGATTTCTGCAAGTACAATTCCCTGTTTCGTTATATGCCATATCTTAAGGTATTTTTCATAGCGGTGCACAGTGGGACAGGAGCTCATCAAAATTGGCCAAAACTAAAAAAACTGGTTGAAAATCCATCTTCAGGTCGAAAATTCAATTATTCTAGTTAAAGATTTATCATTTCAATTGAAAATTCATAACTTTGTTTGAAAATGTAACTATTTTTCTGATTATCAGTTTTTTTTTGGTTGCAAATTATTATTTTTTTCAACTTAAAATGTAATTATTCCAATCGAATATTCCATCATTTTAGTGGAAAATTCACATCTTTGATTGAAAGTTAGTATTTTTATATAATAATTTAAATATTCAATTTTTGTTGACAATCAATTTTTTTATTTGAAAATTCACGTATTTTGCTAAAGATTTTTTTTATAGAAATTAATTGTCTTGGTTAAAAATGCATCTTTTTGGTTGAAAATTCAACTATTTCAGTTATGGATTCATCATTTTAGTTGAAAATTGATCCTTTTTACTCAAAATTTAACTATTCCAGTTTGAAAATTCAGCATTTCAGCTTGAAATTCGTCAGTTTGGTGGAAAATTAATGTTTACATTCTGATCGTTTATGATGGAATATCTTAGATTCATGTGAATTTGGACATATCCACAGTGGGCAGGAATCAACTTTTATTCAAGCTGAAATGTCAACCAAAACGGTTCCGGCAAAATGATAGGTAATCATTGGTAGAATCATAATCCATATTGCATGAAATCCTAGCTGATCATTTTTTTATGATTTACGATGATTATTTCCAAGAATTTGCATATTTACGCATTTTCACACGTATTTTACTTATTTTGCATAAAAATTAAGTATATAATGCTTTAAATTAATGTGTAAAATAATAAAAAAAGTGATTTTTGTAGTTTTTGATCAAATATTATTTATAAAGAGGATAACAAATTTAAAAAAACGAAAAAATAATGAAACAATAAAAGGTGAGTAAAAAACTTTTCAAATATTATTTAATTATTTAATGATAAGCTAGAAACAAATAAAATAAAGGATTAGTTTGTATCACAATATAAATAAATTACACTATAACTTTTTTTACACCGGAAAGTAAATTCAATAATAATATTCTAAATGTATAAAATTATTATATCTACTTGAACAACAATTTGAAAAATCAGTTAAAACTTAGTTTAAATATATTGCTAAATGTAAATTTGTTTATTTTCATTAATAAATTCTCTATTCCCATGTTAAACAATTTTTTATTCACCTTTAGTTTCAGTTATTATTTTTTAATTTTTTTTTTTTAAATTCAATGTATACAAAAACTGTTAAATTACAAATAGTTGTAGTGTAATTTATTTATATTATGATACAAACTCATCCTTTATTTTTTTCGTCATTGCTTTTTTTATTGTTTAATTATTGTTTCGTCTTTTTAAATTTTGTATCCTCTTCATAAATAATATTTTATCAAAAAACACTTTTAGTTATTACTTAATACATTAATTTAAAGCTTGATGTACCTAATTTTTATGCAAAATAAGTAAATTAGGTGTGAAAATGCATAAATATGCAAATTATTGGAAATAATCATCGTAAATCATGAAATAATCAGCTAGGATTTCATGCAATATGGATTATGATTCTACCAATGATTACCTATCATTTTGCCGGAACCGTTTTGGTTGACATTTCAGCTTGAATAAAAGTTGATTCCTGCCCACCGTGTATCCCGTTTTCGTCAATTCTCGACGTTTTGAGACCCCCTAAGTCAGAAAAAATAGTTTTTACGAGAATGTCTGTCTGTCGGTCTGTCGGCCTGTCTGTTGTCTGATGTGATAACTTTCGAAGGATTTTTCTAATTGAAATTTCTTTTTGCGCACTGGTTTGTAGTCCAAAAACACAGATCAAGTTCGTTAGCTAGTCATTTCGGATAAAAATTGAATAAGAGCATTTTCAAAATTTTTGAGATCACTTTTTCACAAGATTTGAAATTTCTATGAATGGCTATTCGTATTACTCTAAAATGCGAACAATTTATCTTTACGACTTTTTTTGATAAAATACAAATTACCGGAGTTATAGCATTTATAAAATTAAAAAAAATAAACGAAGATGAAAATAAAGATATGGGCACGATATGAAAAAAAGTGAACAAAAGAAAAATTTTGCTTTCTAAGCACCTTACAAGATTTTCATAAGAACTTCACGAATTTTCCCGAAAAATCGAAAATAAAATTTTTAAAGTACAAAAAATCGACGATTCCACTGCAGAGAGCTCCAGTTCTAGTTCAATCCGTATAGAGCTCCAACTCGAGTTCTGCTCGTATACCGTGCTAAGTCATTTTTTTCGATTTTGAGTTTTTATGTGAGCATGAATAAATAGATCATTTTGCATCGTCTGGTATAATATTTTGCAATTCTGTGCAATATTAAAGGAGAATATAATAAAAACAAAGTGTATACACTGTCGGTACCAATAGAAAAAAGTTGTCGGTATCAGTAAAAAAATTACAGGTACCAACAATTTTTTTTTACCGCTTTTTGAAGTGAAAGCTTTTCAGGGCGCGCTACGAAACTTTTGCCGCACCATGGAATTCAAGTAATTCATCGAACTCGAGGACTTCAAGGAATTCATGGAACTTAAGGAATTAATGGAATTCAAGGAATTCATGGAATTTAAGGAATTCATGGAATTCAAGGAATTTGTGGAATTCAAGAAATTCATGGGATTCAAGAAATTTGTGGAATTCAAGGAATTCATGGAATTCACGGAATTCAAGGAATTCATAAAATTCAAGGAATACATGGAATTGAAGAAATTCACGGAATTCGCGCAATTCACGGATTTTACGGAATTCACGGAATTCAAGGAATTCACGGAATTCATGGAATTCATGGAATTTAAGGAATTCATGGATTGCACGGAATTCATGGAATTCACGGAATTCATAAAATTCAAGGAATACATGGAATTCAAGGAATTGATGAAATTCACAGAATTCGCGGAATTCACGGATTTTACGGAATTCACGGAATTCAAGGAATTTACGGAATTCATGGAATTCATGGGATTCAAGGAATTTGTGGAATTCAAGAAATGCATGGAATTCAAGAAATTTGTGGAATTCAAGCAATTCATGGAATTCAAGCAATTCATGGAATTCAATGAATTCATGGAATTCACGGAATTCACGGAATTCAAGGAATTCATAAAATTCAAGGAATACGTGGAATTCAAGGAATTGATGAAATTCACGAAATTCGCGGAATTCACGGATTTTACGGAATTCACGGAATTCATGGAATTCATGAAATTCATGGAATTTAAGGAATTCACAGAATTCATGGATTGCACGGAATTCATGGAATTCACGGAATCATGATATTCACGGAATTCACCCTTTCCAACAGCTCGTGGCTCCTGGATAGTGTTCCTGTGACTGGCCACAGAAATAATGTTGGTCAAACCCCTACCCTTTCTAACATATCGTTTGGGCGAGAAGGCACCCCTCCCAGATAGCACACTTCCCGAAAAAACCAGGTCTGTCCCAGGTTCGGACCTATACTTTTCCCGAAAAAACCTGGGACAGACCTGCTTTTTTCGGGAAGTGTGCCATGTGGGCCTGGAACTGGTCCCAGAAATAACGTTGGTGAAACCCCTACACGTTTCCAACATCTCGTTGGGGCGGAAAGGCATCCCTGTGATTGGTCACAGAAATAATGTTGGTTAAACAACTACCCATTTCCAACATCTCTTGGGGGCGCAAGGCACCCCTGGGTCACAGAAGGTCACAGAAATAATGTTTGTCATACCCCTACTCCATCCAACACTTCGTGGGGACAGGAAGGCACCCCTGTGACTTGTCACAGAAATGATGTTGGTCAAATCCATACCCCTCTCCAATACTTCGTGGGGGCGAAAAGGCACCCCTGTGTCTGGTCACAGAAATAATTTTGGTCAAACCCCTATATCTTTCTGACATCCCTTGGAGGCAAGACAGTAAGCTAGATGCCCAAGTGGTGGGAGAAGTTAGGGTAGGAGGGGTTAGAATTTGGTCACTCGCGTATGCAGATGACATAGTGTTACTGGCAAGAAGCAAGGAGGCCTTAAAGGAGATTATGAAGAGATTAGGAAGATACCTGGATAAAAATAGGTTAGAGCTGAGAGCGGAAAAGTCCAAGGTGATGGTGTTCACAAAAGGAGGTGAAAGGGATAAGGGAGGGGAGTGGAAGTGGAAGGGAAAGGCGGTGCAGGAGGTGAAAGAGATTGTGTACCTGAGCTTCTTGTTTTGGATAAATAGGGGAGTGGATGGTGACATGAAAGAGAGAGTGAGGAGAGCAAATGTGCTGATGAGGCCGATGTGGGGGTTGGGAAAGAAGTTATTTGCAGATGATTTTGGAAGGAGAATGAAATTGTTTGACTCACTAGTGACAAGTGTGCTATTGTATGGCGTAGAGGTGTGGGGGGGGGGGGGGTGGAGTCAAGCGTGTGAATATGAGAAGAAATTTTTGGAAGAGGGGGAAAGTAAGCTGGTAAGGGAGTGTTGGTGGGAGAAGGAGAACAGGAGAGGGGGTGGGAAGATAGAGGTTGAAAGGGAAAGGTATTTTAGAACGAATGGACTGCAGATGGATGAAGTGAGAAGGATGCACGAGGAAGGAAGCTATATGAGATGGTTAAGAAAAACAGCATGGAGAGAGAGAAGACAGCAGAGGAGGAGAGAATAAGAGAGTCAAGGTTTAACGAGAACTATGGGTGGATTATGCCAAGGGAGAAAGCGCAATATTTTTGTGAGAAAGGAGAGGAAGGAAGTCAGGAGCTTATAGCGATAATGAAATGTTAGTGAAGGGGGGGGGGGTTTAATAGGTACTTACTTTCTAGGGAGAAGAGGATGTGTGAATTGTGCGGAAACGGGGATGCAATAGTTGGATAAGATGGAGAAGAAGTTACGGAAGGAGGAAGAGGAATACAGAGAAAGAAAGATTGTAAATAGGAAAGGAAGTAGATATATGTAATCTGTAAATATTGTAAGTAGTAGATAAGTATCAGGTATTAGCCGCAGGGGCACAGTTTGGCAATGCAAGGCAAAGCGAGAAAGTAGGGACATGCGTGCGAGGCAAGGCGAAGCGAGAAAGGCAAATCGATAAGAGCGAGCGGTCTTACAGATAAGGTGTGGACGGATGTTAGTTTTTAAGGGTTAGTTTCAAGAAAATTCTGTAAAAAAGGACGAGTAAGTAAGTCAATTTCTCAAGGCCAGCAGGACGAAAAATAAACGTTTATCTATATATCTAATCAGTGATGCAGAATTTGAGGAATATGGTATATCAGAAGGGTCAGCACAACCACTGCAACCAGCACGGTTACCATCAGTAGATCCTCGGCATCATCGGTAACCATCACTAGATTGTCGGTGTCGTCGGGGACGGTCACCAACATGGGTTCATCGTCGGCTACGTCAGCCAGAGTCACTACCAAGAAGTGCTTGGCAGCAAATCGACAGAAATTAACTGATTAACGTCTTTGGAAGTTTTTAAAATTGTTCTTCAAGGAAGTTTCATGGAATGGCTTTCATATTTGTAGGAATTCCTTATTTTAAATTTTGAACAAATCTTTTTGATATCCAAGAGCAGAATTTTTATCAACTACACAAATTCTCAAGCTAAACCAACTTTTTCCAGTCATAATGCTGAATCTCAATTCCTCTCCACGAATAATTAAATATAATACAGAAGTTCTAGAGGAAAAACTCTGGTATATTAGTAAAATAGTTGGGGCGAAAACAAATTCTCGTTAGGAAAGAAGTTTAATAATGGGAAACGTTCGCTTTCCGGGAGAGGAGCTCGAAACGGGAATTTGACGATTATTATTATGGTCCTGCGGGAAGTGAGGAAAGTCTTCTCACAAGCGAGAAAACAAGATAAGTTGTTGAATCAGTTAAAGTGGAATTTTTCCTCTTTATCCTTTTTTTTTATTTCGGGGCTTAGCATTGTCCCCTTTTCAAGCGAGTTTTCAAAAGTTGTTTTGCGAAAGATGGAAGGAATAAAGTTCGTACTAAACGTCATCTCGTCACGAAAGAAACTTTCCGGAATTTTTCATTTAATAATACCAATGTGCCCGCGATAAATAAGCTCCTTAACTCTTTTTTCTATTTTTAATCATCGCTTTCACAAGATCGAGAACTATAAAGTTTTTCCACAGAATTAGGGTTTTTTTTCATTAAACTTTTTATCACGCTTGAAAGAGAGAAAATTTTGCTGCTATTTTAAAAGTTTATAATGACGTAAAAGCTCTTACTCTTTTTGTTTCAAACAAATAAAATTCTATTTAAAATATTTATAATAGAACTCTTTCAGGAATTTATTATGAAAGATTTATATTTTTTACTTTTCAGGGGGGAAAAAATAAAGACAGTGAATCTTCGGAAAGAGTGAAAGAAAAATGGCAGTGTGGTGAAAGGCCCATATATTATATCAACAATTTTTTCAGGAATATTTAAAGAAACTGCAGGAAATATTTCTAGTAATGTGTGTTTTGCGCGTATCAGGCAAAACGGTTCTTATCGATAGTCAGGTTCTCAAAAATAAATATTTCAGGATGTCCACCTGAAATCTACAAAAAAAAATCCTGGTAATTTCCCGTTTGCCTTCTGATTTTCAAAATCTTTCGCGGCTACTGCAAATTTAAGCGCATCTTTTCTGGATTCAAAGCATCTAAACTAAAAATTAAAATATTTATAATTTTAATAAATCCATTTCTAATCAGGCAGGTTCTACACTTGAAATAGTAGAATTTTTCCCGAACAAAATATATTATTGTTTAGAGGAAATGAGGCGATACGAGGGATGATACGGAAAAATACTAAGATGAATGTTTGCACGCCTAAAAAACCTATATAAAAAATACCTCTTGCTCTTTTGCAATATCTCGGATCTTTTACGAGGAAAATTCCAAAATTATATTTTTCTTGTAAAAAAATTATTCCGGCCTCAAAAATTTTTTTAGCTCGCATACAGCTAATAGGATATCTTTCCTTATATGAGTAGAAACTGTGAAGAAATATGAAAAAATATAAAAGGTGGCTTTTTGTAGATAATATTTTTTATTTTTCTCTTCTAATTTTGAAAAATGAGAAAAAATATTTTCTGCGACTTATGCGGGCTGAACCATTTTTGAGGCTGGGAGAATTTTCTTTTCTGAAAATATAATTTTGCGATGGTACTGAATCAAGAATAAGTAAAAATATTAAAATATTAGACTTCATAGCTCAAAATGCTCTCAAAGGAGAGGAAATAGGGTGATTTTTTACAAAAATAGGAGATAAATAGGGAAGTAAATTATTTTAAATAACACTAAAGTTGATGTATAGAATTTCTGAAAATAAAAACAAGAATCCAACGACCAAATTTGGACAACCACCATAAAATGCTCCTATTGTAATTAAAACAATAAAATAAAATAAAAATAAAATTTCCTTTTTCCTTGGACAAAAATAAAAGTCGAAAAAAAACTAAAGTTGGTACCATATTCAATTCACTATTAAACGCTTTAGATTCTTAAGATTTCATATCGAAATATGCTGCATTTTCAACCAAATACTTGAATTTTCCACAAAAAAAAAATTTTTCAACCAATCAGGGTATTTGAAACCCAAATAGTTGAACTTTCAATCAGAAGAAAATAATTTTCAACAGAATAGTTGCTTAATTGTTCTAAACAATTTATTTGAACAAATTATACAATTTTTAGTTTTTTGTAGATAAAAGTGATTTTGTACAAAATGGTCCTCATTTATTATTAAAAGCGGTATTAAGTGACAAAATATATGTCACAAATTGAATAATTATAAACAATTTATAAAGTTATAAACCATTTTTCCATCTTGTAAAGCCTATTGACACACCAATAGACATAAAAAGGAAGTTAATATTGCGATGAGATATCTTAATTAAAGAATGATTTTACAATGAATATAATATGACTCTTCAATAATTGTTAAAACAAAAATTAAAGCCTCGGCAGAGATCAGGTTCGATAAAAAATCTGTTTTGCTGGAATCTTTATTCAAACAGTGAGTAGATGCTGAAATAGTTTCTTATATAAGCAGTTGTACGTTCTTCTATGGTACCGTACGGAAATGATGCGAGAAAAATGATGGAGTTTAGCATTTTTCAATATATATAAAAAAATAACAGATTTTAATCATAAAAAGTCACCTAATTATGAATGAAAACACCGCTGAGCAAGTAACGGAATGGGTTTTAAAATTTTTTTACTCCGAAACTGGTTTTTAACGCACGTACGGGAATGACGCTTTTATTATCAAAATGCACTTTTTGATTTTAATATCAGATTCACAAAAAAAGAGTTAATATTCAAAGCTCAATTTTCTGGAATCTTGTATTAAACGATACGCTTAATATTTTTGCATTTATTACTCAACTGTAACTACAATACTTTACTAGAAAAAAAGACGTACGGTAATGACGTCTGAAATGACAAAAATCGAGGGACAGACTTTAGGGTTTTCACAATATTATTTATTTGAATTATAACGTGCATAAATTAAATTTATGTTCATCTAAATTTACAAACTTGAAACGTTAAGCGTTTTTCAGGGTACTCTCTAAAAAAAGAAGAAAATCAGTGAATCCTTGTGCAAAGTGAGTTTGGGACGCCGTACGGTAATGACGTTTGGGGTGCAGTTCTTATATTAAATTAAAGTTAACTGGAACAGAAATGAAAAAAAAACTGACCATTTTGTAGAGGATGATAATCAGTATTTATTGAATTATAGAAAAAATCAGTACGAGTTTCTAAGTTAATGTTATATTACTGGGAATTCAAGTTTGCCTTCAATTTGACAATTACCCATATGCGACATAATTTTTTTTGACACAAAATCCTTGGGAAAGAATCTCTTGTCATACTATGAAAATAATAATTTAAAATGGAAGTATCATTGTTGAGCCAACTTCATCTCTACCGAGGCTTCGATTGTTTAAACAATATGTTTAAGTATCTTAGTGACGGTAAAACTGATTACACCATTCAATTCTACGAAAAAAATGACATAGTATGCACGTGTTGGATAATTTGTTCAAGAATCTGTTCCCTTATCGGATGGACGCGCACAATTAAAGTTTCTTTATTTTATGGCCAAGGCTTCTTCCGCGCTCTACACACACACACAAGCATTTTTGACAAGATTGACATTACGGCTTGGAAATATATACAAGTGAAAAGTATTCAAGATCCATTCAGTTACAGTCCGAGAAATTCTGTGAAAATCGTTTCTCTGTGTCTATAGCCAAATGAAGATTTCTGTCTTAATACTGCTCTTCACGTTCGTGTTGTTTCTTGATTCTCTTCGTAAGTAGAAAATTCAGTCATATTAAGACATCTTGAATCCAGATATGAACTATATTCAAAAATTGGTGTCTCACTTTAAAACAATTGAAACCTAATTTATTATTTATTCACCGAATAAAGGGTTATATCAATTAATGTCAAATAATTTGTTATAAAACCAATATTAATCCAAACATCTTGAGTTCACTGATACAACTCTTTATTATTAGTCCAGTCGCCACTAATACTTCTATATGCACTAAGAGGTCCCCGAGATACCTTTTGCTTAAAAGGTTAAAAAGGTCCCCTGATTACGAATATCTTGGTTACTTTTTTAAACCATGGTCAGTTTTTATTTATAGAATTTTTCTTCAACAATTTAATTATTTATTAACAAAAAAATCGTATGAAATAATTTTTTGTAACGCACGCACGAAATGTTCGCTTTTCGACGCATGCATTGCGTGCGGGAAGTGATTAATTCCAAAGCCGTGGTAAAAAACAGTTATAAAAAGATTTTTTCTAGCCGCTGCGCTTGCACAGATCCAGCCAGATTACTTTTTCTTGCTGTTGCGCTTGCGCATTTCGATTCAGATTTACTTTCCAGGACTGCCGGAATAATAACCTCACTTCATTATGATTTGACGCTTGAGAGACTGATTGTGAGTAGTGAATAGTGATTAGACAAACTTGAAGTGATAAGTTACCATAAATGACTGATGAATTACCATAAATTACCTTTAAATTACCGAAAATTTTAGAAATTCGTGGATACCTGAAATTTCCGGTAATTTATCAATTTTCCATACATTTCCGAAAATTTGGAAAATTTATCAATTTTCCATAAATTTCCGAAAATTTGGAAAATTTAGCAATTTTTCATAAATTTCCCGAAATTTGGGAAATTTAGCAATTTTCCGGAAATTTTGGAAATTTTCAAATTTTTTCCAAAAAGCTTTGGCTACCTGAAATTTCCAATAATTTAGCAATTTTCCATAAATTACCTGAAATTTAGCAATTTTCCATTTTCTGGGAATTTTTTGGAATCTTTCCAAAAAGCTTTGGATACCTGAAATTTCTGATGATTTAGCAACTTTTTATAAATTTCCGGAAATTTAGCAATTTTCCAATTTCCGGAAATCGTTCGATTTTTTCAAAAAACCTTTGGATACCTTGAATTTCTGTAATTTTTCGGTAATATACAAATTCACCGAAAATTTCCTGAAATTTTTCGGTAATTTTTGGTAATTTTACCATAAATTTCCAAAAAATTTATTCTTATTGTTTCTCAAATAAAAAATTTCCTGCATTTGTTACAAAAAATATCGTGTGCAACAGGTGCTGAAAGTAGACAGTTGCAACTCTTGTGAAGTTTACAGTACTTGCCATCAGCTCATCTTCGGGTCGTTTCCGGCTTGTCTTCGGCTCGTTTACAGCTCGCCTTCGGCTCGCCTACAACTCCCCTTCGACTCGCCTCGGGCTCGTACAGCAAACTTCACACTCGTGTGGAACTGCCTACTTTCCGCACTTGTAGCACAATATACTATTTAGCAACTCTGAGCAAAAATAAAACTTTTTTTTCCTAGCGCACTTTTTTCTTAGGATAAACCGTTTGAAATTCACAGCGTTACAAAGAAATGATTTTCTAACAAAATAAACATATTTGCACAGTTGTGCCTCGAATCTATTGCTCAGAAAAATGATAAACTTGTACATTCTCTCATCAAAGTTAGGTCTATTCAAAGCCAAATAGAAATCTTCCAATCAAATGAAAACTTCTCTCAGTTAATTTTTACAAAAAAATGAAATTTTTAAGACGAAATCGTCTAGACTTTTCATTAGTTAATAAAACATCATACAGGCCAACAAGTGTCATAATTTTCACTTAAAATGTTGTTAAACCTCTACCTATCATTAATGACATTGTTTATTCTTCATTAACTTTTATACTTCATTGTTTAAAACAATTGTTGTAAATTAAAACCCTCAATGACGAAAATTGATATTTTTGAAATTTTGACATTCTCGTCCCTGACGAGAAGGTCTTATGTAAAATTTGAATTTGCAATCACTAAATTTCAGTTGTCATATGCAAAAATGTGGGGGAAGTACAATAACCGAGCGCGAAGCTTGAGATTCAATAGGCGCGCTCAAATTTGCGAGTGATTTTTTTATTAGTTTTTGACACAAGAGAACAATTTTCACTCTTGTATTTTTTTTCTTGCACGACGAAGAATTATTTATTTACAGACTTTTGAACACTATATTTTTTATAAATCGATGCTCCCGTAAATAATTGCACTTTTCTATGGCTAATTAAAGAATTAAAAATTTTACAAAATTTTGAAATTCGATAACAGAATTCCATTGACAAGGAGCGCATGAGGACCCTGAATAAGAATAATTAATTTAGGACCCATTAATCTATTGTAATTTAAGAAATTCTTATTTTTCTTAACTTTGTGCAAAGAATCAAAAAGCAATATTTTGAAAATGCAAACAGGCTGGGTCACCTTTACAATTTCAGAATAGGGCCTTCTTATTGTTACAATAGAGTGAAAAATGTTACATTATCGCGTTATTTTATTTAATTTTCCTATTTTTCTATTTTTATAACATTTCTTAATTACATTATACAGTTCTAAATAACTTTATAAATTTTTACTAAGGAATTTGTTGTTTTTCACTATGAATTAGGAAATATCTTAACTAATCGAATTAGTTATTTCTTACTAATCTTCAGTGACCCACTTTTCGCTAATCAAATTTGCAAAATTTCTCTAATAATTAGTTGAGTTTTAACAGTTTTGTTTCAGAGAAGCAATAAAGTATCTTTTGCATAAGAAAAAAGCTATAAATTAAAAAAAAATTCCTTTTAAATCTCAAGCTCATCCTTATTGAAAAAAAAATATTTTCACAAGGTTTGCTGAATAATTGCAATTTTCTGTGGAAAATTAGAAAAATGTACGACCGAAAAAAATCTTGAAAATCGAATACAGAACAAAGTTGAAAAGTAGCACATGAAAACCCGGAATGTCTTTAATTAATTTGGAGGCTATTGATCCCTTCTCATTTACAGATTGTAAAAAATTCTGTTGTTTCTTAACTTTGTTCAAACAATTAGAAGGTAATATTTTGAGAATGGAAACAGACTAGGTTATATTAAGAATTTGTCAATATGGCCTTCTTATTGTTTCAACAGAGTTAAAAATGTGACACCATAGTGTCGTTTTATTAAGCTTTTCTATTTTTACGTTTTCCATTTTTATAACTTTTTTAAAAATTATTCTATACAGGCCATAATATTTGTTTTCACCGAGCAAACGTTTTTAACGAGCTTTGACGCTAATTATCATTTTTTGTAGTTTTTTAAATACAAATTGTTTCGAATACATGAAATACTACTTTTTCTGATGATTAAATGTCAACATAAATTATTTAAAAAATTTATTATTGTTTTTAGCAATGCTCTTCCAAAATAAAGTTAGAAGTCGCGGTTTTTCGATTTTTCCAACTTTTATCAATTTTTTAGTTAGAAGGATGCAATAATCAATTAAATTCACCAGAAACAATTGTTTAAATAGGTAATTATTATTTATAACAATACAACAACAATGTATGAAAATATTGATTTAATAAATTATTTTCAAGGAAACTGAGATGCTTTTAGAAAAGTCAATTTCGGCATTTTGTAATCTTGTTTTTAAATCATACTTGTTATGAATATCCGATATTTTTCTGCAAAAATTACATTCTTATAATTTTTAACGATAAATTTACGATGGGGAAATTAATTGATCATTAAGCCTATTCAGTTTGTTCTTATTCCATTTAAAATAGAAATTCTGGATAATACTACTCTGTCCTCAATATTTGTAAATTATATTTAATTTTGATTATATTTAAAACTGAGGGACCTTAATCTATGTAATAATACATAAAAAATGTATTTAATTAAGGAATTTTAATCGATTTTTATTTCAATGTCGGAAATAGTATAATTTTGTTATATAAATTAAAATTGTTGTCCAATAAAATCACTTTTTTCATGGTTTTGTAGGAAACCCTTGTGCATAAAAATGTGTTTCAAATATCTAATTCAAAAAAAAATACTCAGAACCCTGAGTTAAATGCTCATCATACAACTTAGGCCTTTTGATTAAAAAATTCTCGAAATAGGCTCAAATTTGGCTCGAAGCCATCATACAGGATCCAAAATTTTATGAGAAAGCGGCATTTTTTGTTATGAACTCCTAAGGTCAACGTTGAAAAAATTATTCACAAATTTAATTCAAAAACAACATAAGAAATTGAAAATTTTCAACAAAAAAAGAATTTACTAGTTGTTAAATTTACTAGGAAATAATTAATTTTTCAACCGAAGGATAATAATCTTTAGCCAAAAAATCCGCCCGCTTCGCGGGCACATTCTCATAGCGCGCTTCGCGCGCGGCTCGCTTCGCTCGCAAGTTTCAGCGCGCCTAGGGCATAGTTCTTGAAATATAAATGTAATAGTCAAATTTTTTCAGAGCAATTATTTTAGTAAATAAAGATCAAGACGCATTCTGAAATAAAAGTCAGATTTTCAGTCAGAATAAATTGTTTAAATTATTATTATATTTTATTGTTTTAATCGTTAGAAATAGTATTGAGAACATTAAAACAATGAAATATTGTGAAAAAACACACCCGAGATGAAAAATAAAGTAAATAAGCAAAGTTTTGATGAGAATGTGCCCGCTTATCGGGCCGATTTTTTCACTGTTAATGTTATTTTTTACGAATAAAACAAAAACTACACATCCTATCAAAAAGTGATCCCTAAGAAATTTGTAGATCTTTTTTGAATGCACAATATTAGTCTAGTCATGATTTTTCGTATCTTGCATAGTTTGACCGTAAAATTAATTTTTTTGATTTTTCATTATTTCTTGTGCAATAAAAATATGAATTTTCGATTTTTCAAGAAAATTGAAAAAGTCGTCATGATAATCTTGTAGGACGTGCGAAAAGAAACACTTTTCCTATCTTGACTTTTTTTCGTATCGTGCGTTGTTTGGCCGAAAATGTTATTTTTCGTTTTTTTGGGGGGATTTTGAAAATGCTGTAACTCGGACAATTTTCTTTTTATCAAAAAAAGTCGTAAGGATAAATTGATTGAATTTTCGAGTACTATAAGCGGCCTCACATATAATTTCCAAATTTGGCAAAAAATGGTCTAAAAATTTTTGAAAATGCTCTAACTTTCTGAATTTTCATCCAAAATGGCTGGTTAACGAACTTGACCTTTCGTTTAGGAGACTAAAAGAGTATACCAAAGGCCAGTCAAATCGGTCAATTCTTTCGAAAGTTATCGTGTTCACAGACAGAAATACATACAGACAGACAGACAGACAGACAGACACATTCGTAAAAACCTGTTTTTTGGGTTCAGGGGGTCTCAAAACGTGGACATTTAAAAAAAACCGGGGGGGTCAAATTTTACGCAAATCTAATACCTTCTCTAGATGAGAATGTAAAAATATGAATTCTCAACAAAAAATGTAATAGTTGATATTTCGTCAAGAGAGGATTTTAATTTTTGAAACAGTTGAATTCAACAAAAGAACAAAAATTTCCCAACCAAATAGGTACAATTTCTACCAAAAAACATTTTTTATTCGAGCGAAAACAAAAATTTAAACCAAATTGTTGAACTTTCAAGCAAAATATACAAATTTTCTAGAAAAAAGTTGAATTTTCAATTCAATAATATGGATTTTCTACCAAAGAGTTGAATCTTCAACCCAAGAAGAAAAATGTTCAGAAAAATAGTTGAATTTTCAAGCAAAAGCAATAACCTTCTAACAAAATTGTTGAATTTTCAACTAGAAAATATAAATTTTCAACAAAAAAATAATAATTGATATTTATGCCAGAATTTTTCAAAATCTTGAATCAAAAACCATTGATTTTAGCAAAAAAGTTATTTTTTAACCAAATCGTTCCAAGTTTTACTGAAATAATTTATTTTTCAACCTAACAGGATAATTATTCAACAAAATAGTTACATTTTCAACTAAAAAAGATAAAGTCCCCCAAAAAATGTAATAGTTTATGTTTTCAACCAAAAAGGACGATTTTTCAAGAAAATATTAAAATTCTCAACTAAAACCGATTAATAATCAACTAAAGGGTTGCATTTTGAAACAAAAATATGAAATTTCTACTAAACGATATAAAGGACCCCGCACCAAATGTACAGAAAAATGCCTTATGATAAAAAATTCTAAAAAAAATTTTTTCTTGTATTTTCGAACCTGCAAACTAAAAATTCGAAAGAAAAATGTCAGAAAGATGGACAGTTTTTAGACAAACACTTGTCCAAAGTTTCGATTTTTACATGTATTTTAATGGAAAAATGCTTATTTTAGCAAAATGTTTTTTTTCCTCAAAAACGCTATGATAGATTTGACTAAAACTTTTATATTTTGACGATCAGGCGTACCGAATCAAAACATTCATACCCACGAACTAGAAAGATTAACGATTCTTTGGGTAAACAGTATGTTTTTGGGGGTGTTTTTATACCCTAAACATCCAAGTAACATATGTAAATCATCATTTCTTAGTAACTAAAATCAATAGAGATTTTTATTCCACTGCTACGGTATGAAACGACTTTCCAATAAGTGGAGTAAGCGTATATAGCAAGAATATGTTTTGACCTAATTTTAGGGGATGTTTTACCATCCCTTAAACAATGAGTCTGAAGTTCCTAACGCATTAATCAATAACGAAAAATAATTTTTTTTCAAATGTATGAAAGCTGCTATTTTATGACAGAAAATAGTCGCGTACAACCCTAAAAACTTCTTAAAGCACTTTCAACCCCTCATCAGATATAAAACTCACCCAAGCTACCCCTAAATATTTTTAAAATTCAACAAAACCAACCTAATTCAAAAATCCGCCCAGTTTTTGCTGATAATAATTTCAATTGATGCCAAAGGGGCACACATAAAGTTTCAACCCTTCAGCACATTTAGAATTCATCCCAGCCACCCCCGAATATTTTAAAAGTTCAATAAAATCACCCTAATTCAAAAATACGGTTTTGAAGCATTTTTTTGCCCATTTAGCATCAACTGAAAACATTTTCAAAAAAATCCTGGTGTATTTTGAAATTAGGGTGATTGTATTGAATTTTAAAAATATTTAGGGGTTGCTGGGGTGAGTTCTATATGTGCTGAGGGATTGAGACACTTTTTTGTCCCTTTGGCATCAACTGAAAACATTATCAGAAAAACCTGGCGTATTTTTGAATTACGGTGATTTTATTGAACTTTTAAAATATTCGGGGGTGGCTGGGGTGAGTTCTACATGTGCTGAAGGGTTGAAACTTTATGTGTGCCCCTTTGGCATCAATTGAAATTATTATCAGCAAAAACTGGGCGGATTTTTGAATTAGGTAGGTTTTGTTGAATTTTAAACATATTTAGGGGTAGCTTGGGTGAGTTTTATATCTGATTAGGGGTTGAAAGTGCTTTAAGAAGTTTTTAGGGTTGTACGCGACTATTTTCTGTCATAAAATAGCAGCTTTCATACATTTGAAAAAAAATTATTTTTCGTTATTGATTAATGCGTTAGGAACTTCAGACTCATTGTTTAAGGGATGGTAAAACATCCCCTAAAATTAGGTCAAAACATATTCTTGCTATGTACGCTTAATCCACTTATTGGAAAGTCGTTTCATACCATAGCAGTTGAATAAAAATCTCTATTGATTTTAGTTACTAAGAAATGAAGATTTACATATGTTACTTGGATGTTTAGGGTACAAAAACACCCCCAAAAACATGCTGTATACCCAAAGAATCGTTAATCTTTCTAGTTCTTGGGTATGAATCTTTTGATTCGGTACGCCTGATCGTCAAAATACAAAAGTTTTAGTCAAATCTATCATAGCGTTTTTGAGGGAAAAAAACATTTTGCTAAAATAAGCATTTTTCCATTAAAATACATGTAAAAATCGAAACTTTGGACAAGTGTTTGTCTAAAAACTGTCCATCTTCCTGACATTTTTCTTTCGAATTTTTAGTTTGCAGGTTCGAAAATAAAAGAAAAAAATTTTTTTAGAATTTTTTATCATAAGGCTTTTTTCTGTACATTTGGTGCGGGGTCCTTTCCAAATCAGAAAGAAGAATTTTTATCAAAAGAGTTAAGTTTTTAACTAAGAAAGACTCTACAATCAACATAGAAAAAAATGTAAACCAAATTCTGTAATTTATGAGCTAAAAATGCAAACTTTCCATAAAACATTAAAATTATTAAAATTAACAAAAGTTAATTTTCAACCAAATAGTCGAATTTCCAACAAAACAGTTGCATTTTCAACAACAAAAATTTTGAAGTTTGATTATTCAGTTTTTATTATATAGTTTAGAATTTTATGCATTTTTTCAAAAACTTATTACTCAAAACTCATGCTGCTTTTCCATTCCATTATTGAAGGTAAATGTATGATTCTAAAGGGGAATACATTTTTGAACGACACCAGTTTTCAAGGTTGAGAGGAGGGGGCAATAGATGTACGATTTCCACCTCTCCAATCTATTTTGAAAATATGTGACTTGACATAATTTAGAAGAACAAACGAGATATCAGAAATTTTTACAAAAGATATAAGCGATTAGAGATAAATGAAAAAAACGAGTTTTTAGCAAAATTAATTAATTTCCAACTAAAAATATAAATTTTAAGTGAAAATGAAATAGTTATATCTCCAGTTAAAAAAATTAATTTTCAACTCAAAAGAAACGAATTTTCAACCAGAGAATTTAATTTTTAATAAAAATGACGAATTTTCAACCAAAAATATGAAATTTTGTCCAAATAGTGGACTTTTCAATCCAAAAGATGAATTTTCTATCAATAAAAAAAACGAATTTTCAACTAAACAGTTTTTTTTCAATGAAAGAAATTAATTCTTAACAGAAAATAGAATAGTTAAATATTCTATTAAACAGATAATTATTTAACGCAAAAGATTACATTTCCATCAAAAAAAGTAAATTTTCCACAAAAAATGTAATAGTTAAAGTGAATTTTCAACCAAAATGATGAATCTTCAACTAAAAAAAAATTTAATTTCCAACTAAATACATGCATTTCAAACTAAAAAGATAAATTTTCTACCAAAAATAAAGTAGGATAATGTTCAGTCAGTAAAATAAATTTCCAAAAATTCTAACTATTGAGAATACTATTTTACAAAAAAAGACGGATTTACAACAAAATAGTTAAATTTTCACTCACAACAGTTAAATTTTTAACTAAAAATAATATACTGAAATTTTCAGTGAAAAAATTAATTTTCAATAAAATTAAAGTAATTTGTCAACGAAATAGTATAATTTTCAACCAAGAAGATTAAATTTCTAGTAGAAAAGATACATTTTCGACAAACAATGAAAGTTATATTTCCAGTTTAAAAAATGAATTCTAAATGAGAAAAATCACATTTTCAACCAAAAAGACCAATTTTCAACCAATAAGATTAATTTTTAACAACGTACATGAACTTTCAACCAAATATTTGAATTTTTAAAGGAATTTTCAACCAAAAGGATAAATTAGTTACCAAGAAGATCAAATATTGTCCCACAAAATTCGACTTTTCAATAAAATAAAGGAATTTCAAACCAAATATTTGAATTTTCAACTTAAGAAAATAAATTTTGAACCAAACGTGTACGAGTTAAGTTTTCGATTAAAACAATTAATTTTCAGCTAGTAAACATGATTTTCAACAAAATAATTAAATTTTGAACAAAAGAAAGAGTTTTCAACTAAAATGATGAATCATCAACCAAATAAATTAATTTTTAACAATGTAGTTCCACTTTCAAACTATGTAGTTGAATTTGCTACTAAAAAAGATGAATTTTAAACGAAAAACGTGATATATTTCAACCACAAAAAGGATTTTAATTTTATACCAAAAATAGTTGAATTCAACCAAAAAAGATGAATTTTCTACAAAATGGTTTGAATCCTGAAGCTAAACAGATTAATTTTCAACCAAATAGTACGATTTTTAACCATAATAATAAAATTAATTTCAAGTTTAATTTACCGAAAATTCCCTAACTCTGTCAGTTTTTTCCTGACATTCCCTGACTTTCTGGAATTACCTGACCTGTAGCAACTCTGTAATTTGAAAAAGTATATGTTTATTTCACTCTAGACTGTTATTGTAAAAATATATGTATTAATTCAATATTTGAAACTAAGTTTTTTTTTTAAAACAAAGTTTCAGTTAGACTGGTTTAATATGATAGAAATCTTTTTGGAGGCCTAATACCAGTATTTTTGATGTTAGATTCAACAGACGTCTCTGTTAAAGAATTGTTGATAAGTAGATAATCTACTATATCAAAATTAATTTTTATTATGCGAAATTAAATTAAAACGCGAGAAATTAAGTTCTAAAAAATTCACTGCGAACTGGATTTGAACCAGCAACCAATTCATTACATGTGAGTTGCTCTACCAATTGAGCTATCGCAGTTCACCAGTGAAAATTTCAGAACTTGTATTTCCTTAATTTCGATCGAAATTATTATTTTTAGAGATGTTATTATTTTAAAGCCTGTTATTAATTAAATATTTGAAACTAAGTTTTTTAAAACAAAGTTTCGGTTAGACTGGTTTAACATGTTAGAAATGTTTTTTGGCCTAATACCAGTATTTTTTATGTTAGATTCAACAGAGGTCTCTGTTATAGAATCGTTGATAAGTAGATAATCTACTATATCAAAATTAATTTTTATTATGCGAAATTAAATTAAAACGCGAGAAATTAAGTTCTGAAAAATTCACTGCGAACAGACCTCTGTTGAATCTAATATCAAAAATACTGGTATTAGGCCTCCAAAAAGATTTCTATCATATTAAACCAGTCTAACCGAAACTTTGTTCAAAAAAACTTAGTTTCAAATATTGAATTAATAACTGGCCTTAAAATAATAACATCTCTAAAAATAATAATCTCGATCGAAATTAAGGAAATAGAAGTTCTGAAATTTTCACTGGTGAACTGCGATAGCTCAATTGGTAGAGCACGTCAGATGTAATGAGTTGGTTGCTGGTTCAAATCCAGTTCGCAGTGAATTTTTTTAGAACTTAATTTCTCGCGTTTTAATTTAATTTCGCATATTAAAAATTAATTTTGATATAGTAGATTATCTACTTTTCAACGATTCTATAACAGAGACCTCTGTTGAATATAACATCAAAAATACTGGTATTAGGCCTCCAAAAAGGTTTCTATTATATGTATTAATTATGATATATATTTGTTTAAACAATAAGTGCTTTAAATTTTCTTTAATGCCCTATAAATGCTCTGCTCGAGTTTAAATGCTGAGCATATTCCCGAGAGCATTTGCTCAACATGAATTCTTGGGCATTTAGGAACTCTACGGATTCCTGTACAGAAACACGTATGGGGTCCTTTACAGAAAAACTTTGCGGAAACTCATGTCGCTTACAGCTATAAGTTTGCTTTCCCTTTTATTCCCTTGAAGATCATACTTAGTATCGAGAGAGCCAAGACACTAGAAAACCCTCGCGGATTATTTCTTATGCAGGTTCACGTATAGGCTAAAGAACAAGTTCCTGTACATGAACCCGAGTCTCAAATCACTCTGTGAAGGAACATGTGCAGAATAATTCAAAGGTTAGCTTGCATACAAGTTTTCCTTCGCAGCATCATGTACAGTTTAATTCGCCAAATTCCTGTGCAGGAGCCGTCAAGATTACCTGCACAGGTTCGTCTGCAGGTTCCTGTCCAGAAACATGTCCAGGATCTTCCGAGGTTCCTGTGCAGGAATTTTCAGCTGGGGACGCTATGCACTTTTTAATTGTCGGATTATTAATCAAAGTATCGCTTGTATTATCCCAATATTGAAAAACTATAAAAAAATTTTACATCAAAAACTTTCTTCTGATGTTTCAGTTTGCTATCCTGTTAAGATTGTTCGTATGAAATATGTCTGTAACTACATCGACGATACTGGGACCTTTCTTCTAAATACACGATTCCAAAATTTCTTACAATGGGAAGATGGAACATGCCTTGGATTCAGCAAAGTAGAGGGCGGGACTATTTACGCAATGCGTGATCAAAATCGTGCTCCCTTTGTATTAACGCCACATGGACCTTTTTATATCACAGAAGGCGATTTTTGGAGATATGGTATAACAGAATTGCTGGCAAGACATCCGCCTCCGCCGCCAGTATCGCGAAGGAGTCGGCTTTAACGGCTACTGTCAGAAACATTAGATGATCAGCTTGAACGGTCAAGAAAACTCGCGACAAGTTCCTCAAACTAAAATACGATTTCACTTGTCTTTCAAAGACGGATAAAAACGTTAGAGGCCACTAAAATTACATCAAAAAGTGAATGTATTATGCTATTCAATGTAATAGTAATGTCTTTTGGTCAACTACCTGCTTTTAACATTTCAATCAAAATTCAGATGAAAAATTGTATCTTGCAATGAGGACAATATACAATGGAATTAATTAATTAAAAACGTGTGCTTTTTATATCTTGCCATATTGAACCAACTATAAGAACGCGGCGCATTTTGGGTCCACAGACAGGCCTGATATTACATGGAAGATATGGAGGCCCGGCCTCCATGGCTTTAATCTTTAGTTATTTTGAAGGATTTGCAAAATCTTAGAGAGTTTGGAATGGAAGCTTCTAATGTGTCCCCTAAGGGTTTACATTTTTCTTGTATCTCTTCCCTATTCCTTTACACCCCCCCCCACACACTTTCTTGGTTGTGGAAGGGGACCTACAGTTTAGGGTAGGTTCCGAACCACCAAGAGCAACAGCTTTCAGTACTTAGAGAACCTTTTTCTCTTAGAGAGTTTAAACTGCTTAAAAAAATTCCAAAAAATTTCAAGATATTACAAAAACTGTCAGAAATTTCAAAAAATTTGGTAGGATATCCAAATATTTTAAGCTCGAATTAAAGGGATTTCGAGAGACCTTCAAGAAAAAAATGAAATGGAATTTCAAGGAATTCCTAGCGATTCCAAACATTACAAGGGGGTTTAACGTATCTTAAAGATATTTCACGAGATTCAACGAATTTAATTGATTCTCCGAGAATGAAAAAAAAAATATTTTGAGAAATTTCAAAGATTTCTAGGGATTTTGACGATTATTATTTATTTTTTTAAAGCTTAATGAACAAGTCTAATTCAATTTATATTTGAGGGATTTGAAATAATTTCTGTTTATTTCAATGGTTTTTTACGATTATATATTTATGTACTTTACAAGATTCCAAAAAATTTTAAGAGATTTCAAAGAATCTCACAATGTTTTAGGGATTTTATAGGACTTCGAATAATTGCAAAACATTTGCTGGATTTTAAGCTTTTTAACAAATTTTTAAGAATTTCAAGAGATTTTGAAAATGTTAAGGATTCGAAAGATTTTTGTAGGATTTGCAAAGACTCCAAACTCGATTTCAAGGGATTGCTCGAGAGCATTAGAAAATAAATGAACTGCAATAGCATTTCAAGGATTTCCTAGCGTTTCAGAACATTAAAAGGGATTTTAAGGTATTTTAAGTAATTTTACAAGATTTAACGGATTGTATTGAATTTTATTGAATCAGACAGTTATTTTTTGAGGAAATTTCGATGAATAAGTGTAGTTTAATTTATATTGAAGGAATTACAAATTATTTCTACTCACTTTTATGAAATTTTACCATCTCTAAAGATTTCAATGCATTTGAAGGGACCTCAAGAAGTTTCTAGAGAAGCTTAGGGAATTAGATGAAATTTATTTCAAGAGATTTCTGCAGATTTCAACGATTTATAGAAACATGAATGAATTAAAAAACATTCAAAGGATTTGAAATATTCAGGTTATTTTTTAACATTCCAAAGAATTTTCAAGAGGAAGTCCAAGTATTTGAAAGATTATAGGGGAATTCGCTAATGGGTAAGAGTACCAAAATCGCCAAAAGAAGCGTCGCTCTATAGATGCTTTCGTTATAAAGGTATAATATTATAAACAAATTTATGAGCGAATGTTGTTTCTCGGGATTTGCATTACTTAGCTAATTTAAATACATAGTTTTAATATAAAATCCGAAAAAATGTATGCTTGATTACAAGTATTGTATTGTATTTTATTACTCTCCCTTCTACGGGTTTGAGGGCTCCGTTCCCTTTACATCTTTTACAATTTAACTTAAGCACTATGCCTTATGCCTAACTTAACCTTTAATCACTTAGCTTTCTTATTATTTAATAACTCTTACATATTATCTTACAATTGCGCGAGACCTTCCAGGGCTTCCATTTCCTCCTACCATTTCTCTTCAAGCTTTTGTAAGTTACGCAACACTAATTTTCCTTACATATTTCTTTGAATCAATTTTGGTCTCGATTTTAGTTTTTTCCACCCCCTTGCATTCTCTCTTCCCTATTCTCTTCTAGACTCTTCATCCACTTTTCCCCTTGTCCACAACCGATCAGTATTCATCTAACGCTATCTACCACGCTCTTTCCCCCTTCCTCTTCCCCTGTACATTTCTTCAACACGTGCTCCCATGACTCTCTTTCATAACCACATACTCTACACATTTTCATTTCTTCATTCATTCAATATTTACACTCATTCATTCCTTCTCCCATTCTGAAACGTACCAGCCTGGACCATCTGCACTCCTTTTTTAACTTTCCTAAATATTCTTGGACCCCTTCCATCTTAACCAATTTATACCATTTATTGTATTTTGACTCTATAATCTTTTCCCACCTATTCTCTTCCTGCTCCTTGATCATTTCTCCTTCTACTTCCTGCCACCCCCTCCCCTCGTCACACATTCTCCATTCCTTTCTAACTTGCCATCTCTCCTCCTCCCATCTTGAATGTCCCGTGTTTCATCTCCTCTCTCTATGTAATATTTCCTGCAGGCATAGTTGAGCAACTTTGCTACCCTTACCACTCTGCCTTATCACCAATTTCTCTCTCCCTGTTTCTATTCTCAACATATATCCTGGGCAGTTCCAGCTCACTCTCATAACCCATCTCAGAAATCTCTGTTGCATGTTTTCTACTTTTTTGTACTCCTTCCACCCCCAAATCTCCACTTTATAACACATCACAGACCATACCAGTGAATCAAACAGCCATGCTCTCATCTTCCAGTCCTCTTCGAATCTTCTTTTTCCAATCCCCCACACTTGACCCATCACCTAACTTGCACTTTCTATCCTTTTTTTCACTTGCAGATCATTTCCAATTGCCGCTTCGAACCAGAATCCTAAAAAAAACTCATCCACCATTTTCACCATTTCCCCATTTATCTTCCATCCATACTTTACCTCATTCTTTCTCTTCCTTTTCATTTCATTTTTTTTTCATTTTCTGCCAGGAGCACCACATCGTCCGCGTACGCTAACAAATATATTCTCTTATTTCCTAGAACTATACCCCCTTCACCTTTTCTTTCCATTTTCTCTTCTGGGTCTGCTAACAGTATATTTAACAACAACGGACTTAGCGGGAACCCTTGCCTGAGACCCCTCCCTTTCCAGAACTCCTCTCCTTCCTGTTCCCTGATCTTCAGCCTTGTCTTCGTCTCCGTAAAGACCTCTTTTATCCTCTCAAACAGCTCTTCGTCCACCTCCCTTTCTTTCATTGCCTTCCACAAAACTTTTCTATTCACCGAGTCAAAAGCTGCCTTAAAATCTACGAAGAGTGCTACCAATTTTCCTTTCTTCTCTCCCAGATTCCTGTTGACTAGATAGTTCAGCACGAAAATGTTATCCACTGTCCCCAACCCCTTCCTGAATCCTGTTTGATTGTGTGGAATAATTCCTTTCTCTTCTACCTGTTCTTCTAATCTCTTTCTAAGCACTTCCGGGTATATTTTATATGTTACTGGCATGAGAGTGATTCCTCTATAATCTTCCACTTTTCTACCCCTTCCTTTCTTTAATAAAGGAACTACCAATTCTGTTCTCCACTCCTTCGGCCATCCTTCCCCTCTCCATACTCTATTACATACTTCCGAAATCTCTTCTCTAACCCTTCTTCCGCCAAATTTCAACGCTTCATTCTCCATCCCATCCTCTCCTGTCGCCTTGTTTCTTTTTAACTTATTAATTGCTTGATTCACCTCCTCTTTAGTCAACTCATTTCCACCTTCCATGTCTCCCTCCTTGATCTTTTACCTTCCCCCCTCACCCTGCTATCCAGCTCTCCTACTAATTTCTTGAAATATACCGTCCATTCATCCATACTGATCTCTTTATTGATTCCTTTCCATCCACTCCTTTCTCTATTAATCACATCCCATTCTCTTCCTTCCTTTATTGCTTTCTCTACCTCCTCTATATACCTCGCCTTTTCCTCTTGTTGTTTTACATCCAGTAATTTCTCGTGTTCCCTTTTTCTTTTATTATGCTCCTTTCTGTCTATCTCTTCTCTTCTCCAATTCCTTAACGACAACTTCATACGCTCTTTACTCTCTATACATTCGACATCCCACCATACTCTCTTCTCCCGCCTTTCTTCCTTATTTGGCCTCATTTCTTCCACTATCTTCTCTACCCTTCCCCTCATCTTACACAACATCTCATCCACACCTCTTCCGTCTTCAATAATCACATTCTCTTCTCCCATTCTTTCTGTATATTCTATTAGCTTATATACTCCCCATTTGCCCATCTTTGCTTTCTTCCCTGTCGCCCACTCCTTCTTCGTTCCTTCTTTTCTCCAATTCCCACATTTCAACGTTTTAATAAACCGGGAAGTGTTTTTACCCTATTTCGTTCCCTACTTCCATTCTTTCCAACAGCCTCCTTATCCTTTCCTCGGCTAGAATGCAGTCTATTACTGTTTCCCCTTTTCCTGCAAACGTTATCTCACCTTCCTCATCCCCTCCCGATTTCCTATTACAAATGAACCATCCTGTTTCTCCTAGAATTTCCAACAGAGTGTGACCCTCCTGGTCCACCTGTTTGTGTTTCGATTTTCTCCTGAAAGTCTCACTCTCTTCATCCCATATTTCCCCTTCCTGTTCCCCCGTCCAAGCATTCAGATCACCTCCTATCAACACCAATTCGTCATCCTTTTTTGCCACCCATTTCCTAATCACACTCCAACCTTCTTCTTCTCCCCTCCTCCTGTAAACGCAAACTATCCTCACCTTTCTTCTTCCTATCTTCACCATTCTCGTCAGTACTCCATTCGTTTCCTCGAATCCCATTTCTATTCTCTTTTCTCCCACCAATTCATTCCTCACTCCTGACACCATACCCCCTTTCTTTCTTCCCTTTACCTTCTCTTTCTTTGCCTCTTGCATCTGCCACATATATCCCTTGGGTAACTTCTTCTTCATTCTCTTCCAACCTTTCTCATCTACCCAGGTTTTACTCAACATCACTACATCGCATTTCTTCACCTCTTCCCAGAATCCTTCATCTTTATTCATTAGCCCTGATACGTTACAAAACGCTAATCTCACTTCTTTCTTCCTTCCTTTCTCCCTTCTTTCGTCATTATGTCCCCTCTCTACTTTTGTGGAAATCCCGTCGCTCCGCCTTCTCCTCCTTCTTTCCTTTCACCCTCTACTGTTTCCATTACCTCCTGCCTTATATCCTTAGTCTCCACTTTTTTCCCTCGCCGCCCTCCTTTCCTTTCACCATTACTGTTTCCATTACTTTTGCCCCAATTTCACCCATCAAATTTTCCACTTCTTCTCTTCCTGATACACTATCCACTTTCATTCCTCTAACCACTATATTTCTACTCCGTTTCGTCTTCTCTTCTACTTCCATTTTCCTTTCCAGCTCTCTCAATCTTGATTTAATTCTCACATTTTCTAGGATAACGTTCTCATTCACAATACAATTAATAGACTTAGCTGTTTTACGCAATCAACTAAAAATGTGTTCTTGATGACTATTTAGTATATGATACTATGCGAATCAATAGTAGTTGTTGAACAAGAAATGTGGGAGGCTCAACTGCTCGAGGTCAGTTATTTTCAAATTCTACTGCGAATATAAAACCTTAACTCATTTCAAGAAAAGAGGTTTTTCCTCAATTGGCAAAGGATTATGTTCCTGAAAAAAATTCTCATGTATTCGGAAATCATAAAAGGAAGCGTCCTTATCTCACAATTTTTTTTCTAATAAATTTAAAATTCAAATTTAATTAAAAAAATATTGGACGTTTTTGCGATGACCGTTGTTTTTCAAATAAACTGCTATGCCCTGTTTCGATATTCTGTCATCGCAAAAACGTCCAATATTTTTCGAAGGAAGCATAGAGAAGCAATCGAAATCTTAAACCTACCTAATAACATCAATAGGGACAATGGATATAATACCAATCGGATTTGGCTTTCCGTCCTCCTGGGGTTTATAAAGAAAATACTTGATTGGCCAATCAAGTTCGACCAGTCCCCACCATTCGGCGTTCTGGCCAATCACAGGCATCGTAGAGAATATATATGAGAACAACATAACCTGAAACTTCAGTTTCAGGTCAGCCCTGAAGAAGTGAACTGCAATGTTCACGAAACGTCGGCCAGATTCGTAGCTTTGCACACGATTAAAACCCGAAAAACATTCTTTAAATTCATTATAATGAAACATCATGAAAGCATCAAATTTATTACCAAATCTATTTCTGATGAACGACCAACTTCTAAAAATTTGACGTTAGTTGCTTTAGAAGATAAATCAGAACGAACAGAGAATGCACTAACTAGATTGTTAGAAACAGTGTCTCCTCATATTGTAGTTGAGCAGGACAATTCTTGTTCTTCAGAATTTCCCTCTTTTGATAATTTCAATCACCTGGATCCAACAAATGGGTTGTCTTCTTGTCAAACTCCTAGCTTCAAGAAACTTGGTTCATCTGGTTCGCTTCACATTAACAAAGAGGTTATCATTTTTCTTCTGCAACTGAGGAGTTGGGGCCAAGAATTCCAAAGTCATCGGAAGAGTTGGAAAATCAGGATTTCCGTTGTCAAAACTTTGGTAATAAATCGTGGAATGAGATCCATTATATGGAATCTCAAAAGAAACTGCAGGCTGCTCCTTTATTTTCAGCCTTATCAGTTAACAAGCAACTAATCAGATTATCAGATCCTACAAATTTCTCAGACCTTCTAACAAAGTTTGATCTTTCGGCGGGTACCATTTCACCTTGAAGAAAAAGCATCCAGCAATTGGTGACGATTCAAATTATGTTTTTCTTGAAAAGGAAGAACGCTTTAGAAATATGTACCTCGGGAGAATTTCTCCTAAATACCTGTGGTAGATTTGCGGGCGTCATTCATATGAGACAAAAGATTTATGAACCGAAGAGTAATTACATAGCCATGCTTATTACGAAGATTCCCTCTCGTCGACACATCTTTTCGAAAGAGAATGATTGGATGATTTTTTCAAAGAGAATGGTGGTTTTTATGAATTTTTTCCCAGCCTTGAAAACATCAGGGTCAAACATCTTGCATGATTTTAAATGAGAAGCTAAGCAAAAAAAAGAAAAAGTTTCGATTTTGGAATCCTTAGAACTAGAGGAGATCTCGAGGAAGTTCCTTCAATTCAGGAGCAAGAAGATTGGAATAATTTGAATTGGAATAAGCGAAAAATATCAGAAAAGCCTCGGAGTGGATCTGAGCCATCAGATACTAAAACATCCAGAAGTTCTCGTTTCTGACTCATACAGTCAAATGGAATTCCAAGGAGGTCAATTACAACATTAGTTCAAAAGGTGGATCAAACTTGGGGCTCTAAATTCAATCATCAGTGTGGTAAAAGAATACTTCGTAAAAAAAATCGACGGTAAAATTTTCCACCAATTTCTGCATGCGAATTGAGACAAAGCCATCTTACGGCATGGACAAAGTACTAACGGCGTTTTTCAATATGGGTGTTAGAAAGAAACTGGATGCTTAGTCGGGGTTCCTATCAACCACTTCATCAATCCATCAACCATTGCATATCAATTCGGCAAAGATAGACATGTCACAGGCTTATTTTTATGTATCAATAAAAAAATCTCTCAGACGTTGAATTGGCCATGAGCTATCGAAGTAACATACTGCATGACGGCCTTGCTCTATGGTATTTCCAGCACCCCTTGCCTTTTCAAGAATATCAAACTAGGTAGCCAGTCAACAGAGGTAATAGGGAATGAGACGTTTTTCTTTTTGAGAATCAGGATCTACATGTCCGAAGACATCAGCTCGAAGAAATAGTAAGTTTCCTCATGAAATCCCTGGATGGATCAAAGATTCGTTTCTGAAGCAACTACGGAAAGGACAAGCCTGTGTGAAAAAGGTTATGATTCGACAAGGATGGTGCTGGCATCAGGCGAAATCACTTCCCGGGAGGCTGGAGTTTGAATTTAAATATTTGATTTCTAATTAATAATGATGTCTCATTATAGATAAATTATACATTGTTATTGGTAATTTGAAATTCATAAATTACAGAATCAATTTAAAATCAGGCAGGTTCTACACTTGAAGTCGCAGAGTCTCTCGGGGACTAAATATATGGGTTTTAAAGAAAATTAGGCGATAACTACATTTACCATTTCCGAAAAACAAAATTTTTGACGAAGCTATGCGTATTTTAATTTTGTGCTTTCTTTTTCCAAAAAACCTAAATTTTTTTCTTTAAATTTCTATAACTTCAGATCTAATTAAGATATAAGTTTCTTTCTGATTGTGATAGCGTTCATTGTCTTATTTCCAAATCTGCCTGAAAATTTAAAACGTGTTCAAAATTAACAAAATGAAATTTTGTGGCCAGGAGAATTTTTTTTATAAAATCAAATGTTCTTATTTTTCTCGCAAACAGCGACGTACAGAAAAACGCCATTCCTCAAAAGTATGCCAAAATCAGAGTCGTCTCGTTGCAAAAACAATGAGCTTCGCTGGCTCATTCTGAAAATCTGGGGGAAGTTTATCATTTTGAGACTGTTTATTTCTCATTTCGAGTATCATCAAGTGTTGGGCTGAATCGTCATCCATTATGGTAGTTCAATTTTTTTCAAATTTTCATGCATATCGACCGGATATTTATTCACATCCACAAAGAAATTAATTTATTTTCGTTTTGAAACAAAAAATGATAATCATAGGTTCCGCAAGCCCCATGAAGTTTAACACGTATTTCCCATAAGAGAAATAGTAAATTGTTTAACGAGTTAGGTATAGTTCCATATTGCGCACGCGGGTGCCATTAGCGCCCACATGGCGGAATATGGAACTATACCACGCGCGTTGCACACATTATTTTTCATGATGAATGCACGGAATATGCCATACTTCACAGCGGTTTTCCGTTCGCATTGTGGCATATTGCGCA
>CAKNYM010052023.1:501762-534278 GCA_932195095.1 Andricus curvator
CGGTTCTACGTCCTTGAATACTGCGAAAATTTTGAAACTAACTTTTTTTAAATAAAAATTTCACAAATAATAAGTTTATTGCTTTGTTCACATCGCGGTTATTTGCTGGTAAGTCAACTTCACCTGCATATTTTTATGGCGATATTAAAATAAATAGTTTCAAAAAACAGTTAAAACTGAAGACATGACAAGAATGACAACTTGATAAGGACTGAAAACGAAATTTTACAGAACGGATAAAAAAAGTTTCCTGCGATAGGTTTTCCAAATATTATATTTTGATAATTTATAAAATTATGCTTTTCCTGAACACACTGCATTACGGATATGAAAATTTCAGGAAAAAAAATTATTTTTATTTTATTCATCTATAATATCCATTTCTAAGAAATAAATGGTTTAAAAAAATCACAATTCCTATAACCTTATTTTTCTCAACTTCCTGGTATGGTTATTGGCATATGAAGTACATATGACGCTGAATTCAATTTTTAGGAAGAGACTTGTCTTTTATGTATAAAATATGAAATTAAATACGGTGAGCTACGATTGAATTAAATCCAAAAGGTTTCTCACATCTCTGTTTTCTTTTAAGGGGCCATTCACAAAATACGTAATACATTTTCTGGAATTTTCAACACCCTGCCGCCTTTCCTCACCCCATTCTTGGTGCTTTTTCCATTATTCTTAGCATGTAGAATGATACTTTGACTGACCCCTACCCCCCTGAACGTATCACGTATTTTGTGACTGAACCCTGATAGCTTTTCAATGATGCTCTACGATTATTTTGAAACCACAAGGAAAAAATCGTGGAGGGATTATTAATTGAACTTAATTTTAAATTTGTATTTTTATGTTATTATGTATATTTTTGCAGAAAAAACTGCACAGTAGAGCTGTTTTGGCTAAAGTTTAGTATTTTGGGAAAGACAAAAAGTACCTAGACGTTAAACATCTTTCTATCAGTTTATTGTATATTTTTCCATTTGAGTGCATCCTAATCTGAGGCTGTGAGAGAAAAATTTAATTGTAATAAATTACGCGAAAAACAAAAAATTCATGTTATATCTCATAAAATTTAGGAGATACAGCCTTCTGAAATTATATTTTGCAGAAAAAATTGGGTTTAAGTTTTTGTGAAATAGATAATTGTGCACTGTAGACCAAAATAGTAACAATGTGAGTTTAAAGAGATGAAATTTCTTGCAAATCTAAAAAATGCAATGTTCTATGTTACATAGGTCCAAAATTCAAGCAGTTTTGATAATAACTACGTATTTTGGTGAAGTAAATTAAATTTTGATTCAAATCTAAAAATGATAGAAGACCCGAAGAAGAACAAAAAGTACCACTTTTCTAAGGGCTTCAAAACCCCTTATATATTTCAAATATCCTAAGTTTCGTCTTATTAAATGCAAAAAGTCAAGTTTTTTCAGCAAAGTGTTACACGAGTTGTCATTTAAAGACACAAACTCAACGACAAAACAAAAATATATTAAGTCGCACCATTTGTTTATTCTTGCGGGAATAACTCTTCACGAAAAGTGCATCAGGAAGGCGATATCTGAATAAAATTTACTGTTTAATGATTTTTTATAAAACACGCAAACTAAATTTTTTTTCAGTCGATTTTGTTGGAAAAATATCATTTTCGAATTCTGTAGCTGCTGAACTTTATGAGATATAACATAAATTATTTTACGGGGAATTTAATACACTTTAATTTCTATTCTTACAACCTCCGAGAAGGATGTAGCCAAATTGAGAAATAATCAGTAAACTGATAAAAAGTGGATTTTTTCACACTGTTTCAAAAATATGAATGGGTCTCGGATGTCCAAAAGATGTTTAGCGTCCAGTTAATTTTTGTCGTCTCCAAAACACTAGGCTTTAGTAAAAACAGCTCTACCTTGAAGTTTTGTTTACAGTAATATACATAATAACCTGAATATCAATTGTTTGAATTAATTTTATTCATTAATTAATTCTTCAGATTTTTTTATTTATAGTTTCAAAAAAAAGCGTGGGGTATTACTGGAAAAATATAAAAAAGAAACAGAGAGGGGAGACATCTTTTGGATTGAATTTAATCGTAGCTCATCGTGTGTATGATTTGAATTATTACTTCAATATATGTAGTGTGCTTTGTATTTATCTATTATAAGGGATATAAAAAAGCCTACACATAAGATTTAAAATCTTTTTTCTGTAAGAAGAAATTCGTAAGAAGTAAGTTTATTGTTTTGTTGACATCGTGTTTATTTGCAGGCGAGTCAACTTGATTCAAATATATTTGCGAGTATATTGAAATAAATACTTAAAAAAATACGTAGAATTATTAATTCTGTTGTTTATCACAAAATTCCAGTTCTACTGTCGAAAATAGAAATCAGACATATACAATTTTTAGTTTAAAGTTGACTTTTCAAACTGCAGATAAATAATTCCATAACATTATCAATATTTCTAATGTTTCCTTCCTTAAAAAATGGTTGTTCCAAAAAATTCGAATTTCGATATTTTAATTGTTGTCAACTTTCCGCTGACGTTATTAGTTTGTATGTATCTTGCATTTGTAAACGAATTGTTTAAACAATTTTAAAATAGTTCACACCCATCGTTTTCTATGAATCATCTATTTGTTATTGAGCTAGTAGTGTTCCAATGACTTTATGGCAAAATAATGATTTTGTAAGTTTTGAAAAGTTGATAAAATTGAGATGAGAAATCCAATTTTATGTTATATTAACGGTTTTGTAAAATTAATTTTCTACTTTTGAGCCTTTCATTTGTCGCGTAACATGTTTCTGGTATTATTCTGGCGTGATGTTCTTCAATTTTAAATAATTAAGTACGTGGAAAAAAGTTTTTTCTTCTAACCTAAATGACAGTCTATGAATCCTGGATATACATTTTTATATGATCTCATGAAATTTTCGTGAGTTTTCATTAAATTGTACACGTCTCTTCTACCATTTAATGAAAGTCACTAGAAATGTACACAAATGACTGAGATTTTATAAGATCAGTCATATGCAACTCTATAGCCAAGATTCATAGACAATGTCTGCACTGAAGAACAGAATCATTCCAATAATGAATTTGCAAAAGCTGCTTCCTGTGCTCCTTCCAATCGTTTCTTTTGATCAAAACATATATTTATTTTACTAGTATCCGATTCATTTTTAAATTAGAGAGTAGGAACTAACTGGCATAAGACTGGCATAAGTAAGTTCTTTTGAATCCACGTTCTTTGATTTTTTGGAAGCGTTCAACAATACAGTGGCCAAACAGTAGGGCAATAGACTGAAACATTGAAACCAGAAAAATGGCATTTTTTAAGGAACAAAAACACACGAGATGTTCTGATTAAAATATCAGGCTAGGAAATGACTTCGAAATAAGTAAAAGGTAAATTTACTTACTAGGATATATCTCTGAATTTACTTCCAGGGTTGTTTTATTATCCCTTAAACATTGAATTCGGAATATTGCAATTTCTTAATAACTAAAATCACACAAGGTTTTCCGATTAATCTATGATGATAGGAAATAATTATAGGAAATCAATTAGAAAAGCTGAGAAATTAACATTTCGTAAGGGAAAAATCACCAAAGAATATTTGTATTAATAGTCAGGCCTATAAAATCACTTTAAAACATACACAGGAAGTGTCTTTTAGCAGGATTTGCATTAGAATTTATTTTTAGGGTAGTTTAATCATCCCTTAATTATTAAAACAAAGAAATCGATATTTCAAAGGAGATAAAGCACCAGAGATTTTTTTATTAATACATTGGCCAACAAAATCACTTTAGAACATACCCAGAAAGCCTTTCCTTGCAACCCTTCACAAAAATTTAGGAACATATCCTTTTCGTCAACACCTTCCATACTTACTTTAATATGATTTCCTATCCTCATAGATTAATCCGAAAACCTTGTGTGATTTTAGTTATTAAGAAATGTCGATATTCTGGATTCAATGTTCAAGGGATAATGAAACAACCCTTTAAGTAAACTCAGAGATATATCCTAGTAAGTGAACGTATTTTGTACTGATTTTTAAGTCACTTCCTACCCTGATATTTCAATCAGAACATCTCTTGTATTTTTGTTTATTAAGGAATGTCATTTTCCTGGTTTCAATGTTTAAGGGATCTTAAAACATCGCTTACAATTAATTGAAAGACATATTCTTGCTATGCATAAAACATGCTGTATACACAAAAAATCCTTAATTTTTCCTTTTTTTGGAACATTGAAACTTTGAAATATTTGTGAATTCTTTCGAGATAGCGAAATGCTTTTGATATATTTTATAATATTTGTAAAATCTTTGTAAAAGTTTCAAAATCTTCAACATTTTTGTGAATTCTCTTTTAATCTTTTGAAATCAATGAAATCTTCTTATTTATTCTTTATTGCATGTAACATTTAAGTTTGAGTTAACATTTTCTTACAATCATTTGAAGTCTTTGTGAGATCTTTGAAATCTATGTGTAATAATTTGAAATCTTCAAATCTTTGAAGATCTAGGTCTGCTTGATACTTGATGTGGAAAAATCAATATAACAAATGACCATTTCATAAAAAGGAATTACATACTTCAGGATTCTAGCATATAAAAAACACCTTTTTACAAAAAGTGATTCTTTTATCCTTGCGAAAATACATAAATACAAAAAGTGCATCACACTTCCATTAAATGTTTTAGTTTTTCAATACGTAGCGCGTCCTCAGGTTGCGGATAGAGGAACGGCCCGTAAGGCTGAACAGCCCTTAAGGTTAGCTGCGAATACAAGAATAAGCAGTCGCGGACAGCCGATAGGAACCAGTCGTGAGTGTGGTGAGCTCAGCACTGGTAGAAAATAGGTACACGACAACCATGGCTTGGGAGGACTCACCCATTCGCGTTCATATGCAATGGGTGGGTTCCGGTAGGCCGAGGTGCAGCGTGTATCCACCTAGAAACACTACCCGAACCAAAACTAAAAATCTTGTGAGGGAAAAATCCTGCTGCCCCATTGGACACCGCAGCGTTGACACTGCCCGCAAGGGATGTGTGGAATGATTCGCCTGCACAGGGCCAAAGGGGTATTGATGCCAGTAGGCGCGCTGTCTTGCAGGGGGATGATAGGATACGAGGATGAAACTGTAATGTGTCTGACGACAAGTTGACACGGTCCTTGTCAAAGTCGGAAAGCTCCCATACTTAGACCCAGAGAGGTATGGGGGTTATCACTTCTGGGACGGTGGACTCACCTACGATCGGAAGAGGATCCTAACGTGCGGATTTCCACGAAATTATCATGGCTAACTTGCAACAACAAAAAACTACAGTAAAATATCTAAGGGCGGGAACTCTGAACGCGCGTAGTCTAAATACTGACGGATTTAGCGAACTCATTGAGATAGCAAACAAATACCATACTGACATAATAGCACTTCAAGAAACCTGCTGGCCGGGCGATTTTGCGTTAATTTCTAAGGATAACTATACTTTTCACTATGGGGGAGCTAAGGGGTACAGACTGGGAACCGGCTTTCTCATTAATAAACGAATTTCGCAAGCGGTTATCGAGATTCAATTCATTAACGATCGGTTATCATACACTGTACTAAAGGGTAATTTCAGCAAACAGGTGTGGATCAACGTGCACTGCCCCACCGAGGACAAAGACGAAGATACTAAGGATCTTTTTTACGAAACAATCGAACAGGTTGTTGACAAGTTCTCAACGTATGACGCAAAAACAGTATTGGGAGATTTCAACGCGCAAATTGGAAAAGAACCGATGTATAGGCCTACAATAGGGTCGGAAAGTTTGCATGACGTCAGTAATGATAATGGGACTAGAGTAATAAACTTTGCAGCTTCAAAGAACCTCGTTGTCAAAAGCACATTTTTCAAGCATAAAAATATACATAAGGCCACCTGGAGATCACCAGATGGTAACACTCGCAATCAGATTGATCACGTTCTAATTGACAGAAGACGTCATACAAACATTCTCGATATAAGATCGTACAGGGGAGCGGATTTAAATTCAGACCACTTTCTCGTGATGGTAAAACTAAGATCTAGGCTAGCGTTAAGTAAGAAAACAAGCCGCACAGAGCCAACAGTTCGTTTCAATATAGATAAGTTTAAAACACCAACAGAAATATTAAATTATCAAGTTGAGATTTCTAATAGTTTCGACGTTCTCCAGGAACAGAGAGACGATAACGATAATTACGTGGAGGACTCGGAAACCCTGTGGAGCAATATGAAAAAGGCGATAAAGACAGCCGCGAAACTTACTATAGGTTTAAAGAAAGTAACCAAAAGCAAATCATGGTTTGACGAAAAGTGCAAACTTTGGTTTGAAAAACGTCGGAAGGCCAAACTAATTAGTTTACAAAATATGTGCGATCAAACACATAAGAAGTATCTCGAGATTAGTCAAAGTACAAATAGGCTTTATAGATCCAAGAAAAGGGAGTGCGAAAAGAATAAAATACTAGCAATAGAAACGTATAATAAACAAAATAACCCGCGTGAGATGTACAGGGGAATCAATTTTATAAGGAAAGGCTCTCAAAGTAGAACGGAAGTAATGAGGGACGAAAATGGCAATCTAGTAGCCGATGCGACAGAGAGACTGAATTTATGGAAAAACTATTTTGATAAGTTATTATATGTACGCGAAGCCCCCGTTGAAGGTAATCTCAGTGAAATCCACACTGTTGGTCTATTAACTGATGATCCTACTGATATAGAAATAGAAATGGCCATAAAGAAGTTAAAAAATAACAAAGCCGCGGGCATCGACGACCTACCGTCAGAACTGATAAAAAATGGAGGCCCTAGCCTAACAAGGCAAATTTGTAAATTAATACGCGCAGTTTGGAAAACAGAACGCATGTCGGAGGAATGGAATACCCCTATTATTATTCCTATGTTTAAAAAAGGCGATAAAACGAATTGTAACAATTATCGGGGAATTTCACTTGTGCCTTCATGTTATAAGATCCTGTCCAATGTAATCTTAAGTAGACTAACTCCTTTTGCCGAGGAAATCATTGGGAATTACCAGTTTGGATTCCGCCAAAACCGATCTACAAGCGATCAAATGTTTACAATTAGACAACTGTTAGAAGAGAAATGGGAATTTAATGAAGTAGTGCATCAGCTATTTGTCGATTTCAAAAAAGCTTACGACTCTATTATACGCGCACGAATGTACTGGATCCTAGGGTTCTTGGGTGTACCAAGAAAATTAGTTAGACTTATCGAAATTTGCTTAAGCGGCAGTAGGGGTAGAATACGTGCAAACGGAAGTTTATCGGAAGAGTTTCCGATCCGCGATGGCCTGAAACAGGGCGATACACTTTCGTGCGTCCTTTTCAACTTAGAGTTAGAATACGTGGTTAGACAAGTACAAGTGAATCCGACCGGTGCTACCCGCAATGGGATAATACAAATTCTTGGGTATGCGGATGATCTCGACTTACTAGGGGATGATAAAGAAACCGTATATTGTAACGATAATCGCTTTTTCCATCCATCTGGAACTTACCCTATCTCGGTACATCAATTTATCAACTTGCATGTTTTTAAAAATGTAGGGAGAAATGTTTAATTTTGTGGATCAACAATGCATTTATGTAAATAAGAAATGTTTCATTTTTGATCCTATGTGAAATTTGGAATGAATTTATCAATACCCTGAGATTGCATGAAGCCGAAATAAGTTTTAATATTTTATTAATTGCAGACTATCGGAATGTCATGAATTTCACTTTTTTCGTAATCTGTGTAATGTGCTCAGGTTTAAGAAATATGAATGCTTTTTTGAGATTGTGTGTATGTAGGAGAATAAATCATTTCTTGTTCTATTTTTATTTATAAGAACATTTACATTTGTTTGCGAATGTATTTTATATTATCAATATGACAAAGTTTCCAAATCAACAAAAAACTTTAAAGATAATTTATAGAGCTCCTCAAATTTATTTCGAGATTATGATTTTCTCACAGATACAAAATAAAAGTTTATGACAAGGTAACGAAGCAATAAACTTATTTTTCATGATTTCCTTATTGCAGAAAAAAGATAGAAATGTACATTTTTATACGCTTTTTTTATTTTTTTTTTCACAATACCGATATAAACACGAAACACATATCATCGAAGTCGAATGTTGAATCGTACAATATAACGTTTTTGAACATAAAACAACACTATTCCTTATAGCTTGCATTCAGCGCTATCAAAATTTTACGAAACTTCGTATTTTGGATTTTTCGAGAGTTCTGATTACAAATTTCAAGTCAAAATTACAAAATCAAATCTGGCAAATCAAATATAGCTGTTGGAAGTCAGAAATTTTTATTTAATTTGAATAAAATTTCGTGTTTAGGACTTTTCAAACATCCCGAAGATGAATCTGAAAACAAAATCCAATATGGCAGTTCATGAATAAACTCCTTTTCTGGCACTTTTGTTTAAATTTTAAAGTATCTTTTGCGTAAGAAAAAAATCTGTCTGCTGCGGGGGCACATTCTCATCGCGCGACTGTTGGTTCTCGTGGTTTGCGCTCGGTCTTTGTATTTCCCTCCACATTTGTGCGCAAGCATTTTAAAATTAAAGGTTAAAGCATTGACAACTGTAATTTGGCGATTGTGAATTCTCTTTTGTTGAAAATCCTTCAGCTTTAACGTAGAAATTCTTCTAATGATTACTTCAATATCTGTTTCGTGCATCAAATTTTATTCTCAGCTACTCTGAAAAATGTATCATTTCAATAAATTTATATTATTACAATTCATAATATGCATTGATATTGAAGCAAATGTATTTTTATTGTCTTGTTTTTATAATTAAAAAAGAGTGCATCCTATAAAAAAAGAATTTGGTTAATTAACATTTTATTGCACCTTGCGTCGTTTTTCCAAAAATTATAAATTAATTTTCTATGTTATTTTTCACGATTATATTAAAAACAACCCTACTATCAAAAAACGACTCATAACAAATAATTTTTTCTGTTTATTTTTCTCTTAGCTCGTGTCGCTTGTCCAAAAATTTCATTTTTGTTTATTTTTAATGTTGTTTTTTATGAATGAAACGAAAACTACGCGGTCTATCAAAAAGCTATTAGCAAGAAATTTGTAGACCTTCTTTGGTTGCACAATTTTTCTCTCATTTTCTTATTTTGTATCTTGCGTAGTTTGACCGAAAAATGAAATTTTTTATTATTTTGTGTGCGATCAAAATTTGAATTTACGATTTAAAAAAAAAAATCAAAAAGTTGTTGTGATGATCTTGTAGGGATTTTGAAAATTAATGTTTTCTTCTATCGGACTTTTTTCATATCGTGCGTTGTTCGGCTTAAAATTTGCATTTTCCTTTGATTTTTTGGATCTTGAAAATGCCATAACTCTGATAATTTTCTTTTCATCGAGAAAAGTTGTGGAGATAAATTGTTCTAAGCAAATTTGTAGGTATAATTTAGGCGAAAAATTTGGTTAAATTAAATGTTAATTTAGCTTGTGTCATTTTTCCAAAAAGTTAATTTTTAATATATTTTCATAAAAAGAGCAAATTTGTAGATATGTAATCGGTTAAACAACTTCTGTCTTTTCATTGCTGTCGTCTCTTGTGTCGTTTTTCCAAAAATTTAATTTTCAATCTTATATTTTATTATTGAAAGAAAATCTACTCGTCCTATCTGAAAATTATAAATAACAAATTTAAATATCCTTTTTCGGTGAACAACTTTTGTCAATTAATATTTTTTTGAACCTTGTGTTGTTTTTTAAGAAATTTAATTTTTTTCATTTTGAATGTTAGTTTTTAGGATTAAAACAAAAACTACGCGTTCTATAAAAAAATTATTGATGACAAATTTGGAAGACATTTCACTCTTTTTTGGAAGAGCAACTTTTGTCTATTCATTTTTTTCATAACTTGTGTCGTTTGTCCAAAAATTAGATTTTTTGATGTTTAGTGTTGTTTATTACGAATAGAACAAAAATTGAGCATCCTATAAAAAAAATGATTAATAATAAATTTGTTAGTCAGTTTTCACATAAAAACAATACCTTCTCATTATGATGAGAATGCAAAAAGCCATAGGATCAAAATAACCTTCTTGAAGTACTTAATTTCAGAATTATTCAAGCCGATGCTTATTCAAAGCAAATAATTTCTGCAATGTTTGCTAAACATTTTGAAAATAGAAAACAGAACTCTGTTGAAAAGTAGCGCATGAGCATCCTGAATATGCATAATTAATTAATATATTCATCCACATTGATTCATTATATTTTTGAGATTGTGAAAAATTCTTATTTTCCTTGACTCTGTTCAAACAATCAGAATGCAGTATTTTGAATATGGAAACAAACTAGGTTACCTCAACAATTTCTCCATATGGCCTTCTTATTGTTTGATTAGAGATGAAAATTTTGCACCATCGCATCGTTCTATTAAAATTTTCTATTCTTCACGTTTTCTATGATCACAACTTTTTTTAAATTATTATATACAGTACTAAATCATTTTATTTTTGCCAAGCAATTAGTTTTTCACTATTATATTAGCAAATATCTTTTAATTTCTAGTTTAGATGCTTTGAATCCAGCAGAGATCTGCTGAAATTCGCACTTTAGATTTGAATATTCAAAACGAAAAATTAGCTAGATTCAGAAGTTCGATTTTTAAAATTTTAATGGCCGCAAAAGATTTTTGAAAATCAGAAGAAAACCGGAAAATGACCAGAAATTTTTTACGTAGGCTTTAGGTAGACATTCTGAAATATTTATGTTTATTCATCGCGGGCACATGAGTATTATTAAATGAAAAATTTCAGCAAGTTTATTTCGTGACGAAATGACATTTAGTAAGAACTTTATTCGTCCCGACTTTGGCAAAACAACTTTTGCAAACTCCCTTAAAAAGGGGACAATGCTTAGCATCGGAATGAAAAAAAGGAAAAATTCCACTTTAACTGCACCAACAACTTATCTTGTTTTCTCGCTTGTGAGAAGACGAATTTCCTCACTTCCCGCAGGACCATAATAATAATCGTCGAATTCCCGTTTCGAGCTCCTCTCTCGGAAAGTGGATGTTTTCCATTATTAAACTTCTTTCCTAATGAGAATTTGTTTTCGCTTCAACTATTTTACTAATATATCAGAGTTTTTCCACTAGAACTTTGTAATGTCTGGAAAAAAGTTGTTTCAGCTCAAAATTTGTTTAGTTAATAAAATTCTGCTCCTGAATATTAAAAAGATTTGTTCAAATTTTGAAATAAGGGACTGCCATTTATATAATTCAATGAAAATTCCTTAAAGAACCCTTTTAATAACTTCCATAGAAGTTAATAAGTTTATTTTGTATCGATTTTCTGCCAACCATTTTCTTTCAAAACCCTTGGGGCTTTTTCACGAATAAAACGTAGACCAAATTGAGATCTCATTTTGAATTTTTGATGGTATTGTTAAAGAATCAAACGTAAATTACGCATCTTATCAAAAAATGGTCAGCAAAAAATGTTTAGACCCTTTTTAGGCGTTATTTTTCATGACGAAAACGAAAAATACTTCGGTCCTGGCCAGTGAAACATTTCGTGAGGTGGACATGATCCAAATTAAAATAATAAATCTGGGCTTGGCTGGTGAAGTGGGTGTTGGAACTGCATGCTTCAATAAAATTATAGTTCAATAAATGGGGCAAGAAATAAAAGAACATGTTTTTCATGTATCTATTTTATTTATTGGCATAGTTTCCTAATTGCGAAATTCCTAATTGCTTGTAACTTTTTTTATCCGTATTTGAATCAAAAACGAAATTGTATTTTAGTCTCAGAAACTTCCGAACCGTTCAAACCGACCACTTCTATACTCTGTTCCCCGAGAGAAGGTCCTACAGACGCGCATGAGCGTTGTGGTTTCTCGATGGAGGAGTGTCCTTACCCTTTTTTTTACACTTAGTTTCTTAATTTCTCTTCTCGCTGGTTCCTTGGTCCGAATTGAATATTTATTACTTTCCTTGGGTTTCTTTCTCAAATTTTTCGAAAGGTTATTACCAGATGTTAGCCATAAAAGAAGAGGACCTCACCGCGCGCCAGTCTCGAGTTACAGGGGACAACGGAAAATGGGCAAAAATTAAGAAGTTAAAAATTAATAATTCTCCAATCACTGGCTTGACAGAAATATATTCGGAATGTGCACATTATTCCGATTCCAATGACATGTAATTTGTCCATAAAGGTTGAAAATTGGAGAACTGATCAATATTAAATTAAATATTAAGCTAAAGTTTCTTTATTTAAACTTCTTCAAATCTTCAATTTTTCGAAGCAATCATTGGAATCGGAAAAATTCGCAGATGCTGATTATATTATTTGCAAATCGCTAATTGACAAATTGGCAGTTTTTAAATTTCCTTCCTATGACCTGTCTGTGGGCAAAAGACCTCTGCTGCGGTAAGGTCGCCAAAACAGATATCAGTGAAAAACCATACTGTCGACCAATTTCGTAAATCAATCAAGAAAAGAGTTTTTCATGAAGTTGAAAGACTTTACTTCAGATTGGCTGAAACATGTCAAGAAATGCCGCCTTCTTGAAAAAATTTAACAATAGGCTGCGCGAAGAAAACCAAATTTGGTCGTTCTTCAGGACCTTCTCTCGGGGAACAGAGTATAGGTGGTGACTCTGAGTGACTTAGCTGAGGATGATCCTATGTTGGTGACCGTTTTAAAAGACACCGACCATCTAATTAAGGGTACCGATGAAGCCGAGGATTTACTGATGGTAATCGGTGCTGGTTGTGGTGGTTGTGTTCGCCCTTCTGATATGCCCGTCAGGGCTTCTCCACCCAAACACGGCAGCATTTTGTTAAAGTTCGCAACCCTTGAGTAGAACTAGCTCATTATCTTCAGAACCAGCTTATTATCTTAGCCCCAGCAGTAGCATTAATGATCTCTATGTATTGAAGTAAGAACCTCCCTGGTACAAGTGCCAGGATGCAGAGACCCGGGTAAGTGCTCCCCTCTACGGCAAACTAAAACATCAGAAGAAACTTTTGAATGTAAATAAATCTTTATAAAATTGAATTTTATCTACAAAAAATCTTTCCCTTCACTCCGCTGGGAATCAAACCATAGGTCTACCGATTGCCGGTTATGTGCTCTTACCACTAAGCTGTTGGAGAGATCGAAAGAAGAATCATTTTTTCAGAAACACGCTGTTTTTGGCAAGGTGTTATTTTTAATACAAGTGTGTTTCTGAAAAAAGATTCTTCTTTTCATCTTTCCAGTAGCTTAGTAGTAAGAGCATCCGACCGGCAATCGGTAGACCTGTGGTTCGATTTCCAGCGGAGCGAAGGAGAAGATCTTTTTTCAGAAAAAATATAATTAAAAAGAAATTTTTAATTCATAACTCCATCTATTCTGAAAGGACGTTAAAGAATCTCTATCATTTGAGGAATTAACTTAGATCGATAGTATTGATTTTCATTTTCACGGTTGGTGAAAGATGTCTCCACTGATCAGTTGTTACCATCGCCGATAATAATACAGTTGGGAGGGCGGGGGTGTTGTGCCAAAAAATACAGTTGGTAACGAGGGGGGGGGGGGGGGGGTCAGTAGAAGTAACGATACGAACTTAAATAAAATTTATTTAGTTCGTTTATATTTCAGAATTCACACTCTTTCTCCTATTTGTCTGTTTTTTTAAAGAATTCTTCTTTTTCTCCCTGTTTTTGAAAAACGTCCTCTTTTTCCCCGTTCTCTCTTTTTTTTTTGTTGATTGGTTGCGAACTGAATCGAAGGAACCCAATGAGAAAATCGAACTATTTTTGGTTGAAAATTTTACTTTTATATTTTTGGTTCGGAATTCATTTCGCTTGGTTGAAAATTCTACTTTTTGGTTGAAAATTTGATTATTTTCTTGAAAATGCAACTATTTTGTTAATAAGTCATCTTTTTTGGTGAAAAATTCAACTGCTTGGTTGAAAATTGAACTACCTTGTTAAAAAAATTACTTTTTTGATTGAAAATTCATAGATTTGGATTAAAATGTAATTATTTCATTTTTCGAAAATTGATCTTTTCGGTTAAAAAATCATTTGTTGGACTCTTTATTAAACTCTTTTGTTTAACAATTTCTTTTTTTCAAGATTCATCATTCTAGTCAAAATTCATTTCTTCGGTTAGAAATGTAACTATTTAGTTGAAAATTCATTTGGTTTGGTTAAGACTTAATTTTTTCCCCTAAAAATCTCACCATTCCAATTTTGGTTGAAAATTGATATTTCTAATTGAAGATTAATCTTTTCTGGTTGAAAATTAATCTGTTCATTCAATTTGGACGCACTTTTATTAAAATATTTTTAAGTTTCATAAGAATTTAAGTGTTTTGATTGAAGAATTGTTTATTTTTTTACTTAACAACAAAATTGACATCTTTTTGATTTTTCAGAAGTACCATTTTTCTCAGATTTTCAGATTTATTAAACAAAGTCTAACATTTGCTCTAAAGCAATCTCGAAATAATTTTCAATTGGTGAAAATAATTTAAAAGAAAATTTTATTCCTTTATAAACCAATTCATTCAAAAAAGTTATTTTTCGGAATTAGCAATTATTTAGCTCGTTTAAGTCCAGAGTTTTTGTATAAAATGTAAGAGAAAGGAATGTTTAATTACGCCTCATTGAAAATAGATTGCTATTGAGCAATTGTTTAATTTACGGAATCAAATAAGAATGTCTTTGCGATGTATTTTCTTTATGATGCTTTCTAGACTGACAACGATTGTTGGTTACTTAAAAATAATCATAAACGAATTCATTTTTTTTCTATTTTTCAAAGAATACGATCAATTGTTGTTTATGAAAATTGTTTGAATAATCAATAATTTTTCTCCATTCAGAAAGTATCATAGCAAAGAATTATCGGAAAAACGTTATTAGTCGATTCCGTAAACAAAAATCGAGCGTATTTGTTGGAAAATACCCGAACTATGAATTTGATATCATTTTATACCAAACATTTGGGTTTGGATGAGATAAACATTGCTAATACCGGAAAATAACTTTTGTTTATTAATTTATTTATAACGGCATGAATCATACTTCTTAATTAGGGTCACGTACTGGAAATTATGTATAAATAGTTTTAGTATACATATAAAACCTTATTTGATGAATCTGAAAATCTAAAAAAAAATGTTTTTTTTTTGTAATTTAAAAAAGAATATTTTAAAATATTAAAAAATAAATAAATAAAATACAATATATGTTTGAAATTATTTTCCTTGAAAAAAAGTTAATTAAGTTAATTGACAGAACAGAAAAAGTGACGAGACTAGCATAGGAGATTCAATAAAGATAAAGTAAATTAATGAGTTCGAAGACTATTATATATAATCTTTTGCAATCTTCAAAATATTAATATACTCTAGAATTTCGATCACTTTGACAATGGAAAAAAAGTGAAGATAAGTCAGAAACTTCAGAAAGTGGGGAGAGGGGGAATCGCCGATTGGACTACCCTGTAAATGCGCGCTATCCTCGGACGAGATATTTCTTTATCAACAAGAAATCTTTTATTTAAAACAGTTCGTTCATAGTATGACAAAATATGTGTGCTTAAGGATTTTCTATTCTACGTCGTAGTATATATGTTACTAAATAAACAATATACGTCATATCATAAAGTATACCAACACAGCCTTACAGTTCGCACAAGTTAAGATTTTAGCAAAACAGATTTTTGTTGATCCAACGTTATCTGTGCTGCGGCCTCAATTAATGATAGCCACCTTTTTATGCATAGAATTAGATATACATATAAACTTGATATTATCACAAAAAAGTGATGTAACGTGGTACATGGTTACGCCAGATAGCTTTCCCCACACCACCCCGAATAATACATACCCGGATAGCACAAAAGTTTTCATGAACATTCCTGGAACATTCCCATGGAAGGTTCTGAGAATTCTGAGTAATGTTCCAGAAAAGTTCCCGGAAGTAGGTAAATGTCCGCGTATCCAGGAAGGTTCCCAGGGAAGGTTCCGGGAATGTTTATGAAAAATATTCGCATTATACAAATTAAATTAATTTTATGAATTAAATTTCTCTGGAACATTCCGCGAATCTTCCTCGGGAACCTTCCTGGATACGCGGACATTTACCTACTTCCGGGAACCTTCCTGGAACATTATTCAGAATTCTCAGAACCTTCCATTGGAATGTTCCAGGAATGTTTAAGGAAACCTTCGTGCAATCCGCGTACCTGTATTATACTCATTCTCATACCCGCAAAAAAGCCTACATATTATTCGTTAGGTTGCAAAGCAAGTCTAAGCTGCACCTCGGACCTTTAAGTGCCCCTTCTATTGATATTTTCTGAATACTCTGTGTACGTTATTGGCAACTTAATTGGCTGGTGAGCATCTCGTTTAAAAGGAGGGCTTTCTCTTGAATACTTGATCCAGATACTCTGTGGCTCACTTGATTAAACCATTCGAAGACAGCAGCATCCAAAAGCACATCACTTTTTTCGCCAAAACACCTCGCAACACAGTTCAAGTGGCACTTTTGCGTAATCGCATAATCCATGCGCCGCACTTTGATAACCAGACAGACGATGAAGTTATTTAACAGAAGATCACTTACATTTATAAATGTTAAATTAACTGTCCACGAAAAACACGGGTTTCATTATTCTCACGTCAACACTTGACAGTTTGGCATTACAAAACATTACAATGAGACTCCGATGCTTGAAGTCAATCGTACCTCTCTTGTTATCATGTGAGATAGACAGAGATGATCCGATTGTATTCCAATGACAGCTCACACTTTCCGTTTCGAAACGATCATACTCTGTCTCTTTCTCTATCTATCCAATACTTCTTCTTATTTGTTTTCTTTGTTGAATCCTAGAGCCTATTGGGTAGCTACGACAGCGTCACCGATTCAGGAGAAATTTGAATTTCAATTAAGTACTCCCAAGAAGTCTTATTGTAAATAATTCATTTTGAACCGCAATATAACATATTTGATTAAAATGAATGGATATTCAATACTATTTTTCATGAATATTGCTCCAATAACTTCGAGATACTACTTCGCGATATATATTCGCGTGTCAGATGGTGCTGTTGTTATGAGCCATTGCTGGTTGACGTGAGCTCGCCATCCTGATTTGAGTGAACTGTCGCAACGTCATGACGCATTCAGACAGGTAGGCCGTTATGGCACAGCGCCTTACGGCAACGATCCTATTTTGTCACACCTGAGTGAACACCGCACATCCCCCCGCAGCTCTCCTCACCTATAAATGTGGCGCGGCATCAATTTTTTGAATTATTAACTCCGGGGACCCTATCTCCAGGGTTCACGGTATTTTTATTTTATGTTTACTGTTAACTTGTTATATTATTTGTATCGTAGATATTTTTCAGGCGATTTCATTTTTTGTTTTTGTAGATTTTTTTTTTAATAAAACACACACAATAAATTCAATCTAAAGCTTAACCTTGCTAACTCATTTACTAATTTCCTGAATTATTAGGACAATAATTCAGACGTTAATAAATTGAAGCCTTGGTAGAGATAACGTTCGACAAAAAAAGCTATTATGCTTCACAAAAAAAAAAAACTAGGATCATTTTAAATCCGATATCAACCCAAAATTAAGATTCAGCATTTCTCAGCTGAAGGAATTGAACTGAGTTTTCAAAGAAATGAAAATTACATAAAGTTACCTCGACAACTGCTTGAAGTGATACCTGAAAAAATAAGACGCAAATAAGACCAATATAAATCAAATTGATTTATTCTTGAACTGAATATGATAATAAAATTGTTTCATTTGAATTCAAATAAATTTGATAGGAAACTTTTTTATGTGAAAGAAAAAAAAGTGACTTCTATCGGCGAAAAACCACTAGTTCATTGGCCTTGACGTTAGGAAAGCGATTGAAGAAAGAACGGTAGCTTTCTTTCACCTATTCAGGTCTTGTTTAGTACAGACGAATTTTATACAAAATCATCGTAGTGCAGTCAAATTGTATTTTTATTAGAGAAAACTTGGTCGCATTAACTTTTTAAAATTTTCATCATTTTAAATGGAATGTCTTAGATTCATGTGATTTTGGAAATATCCAGTTTTCTTCAATTCTCGAAGTTTTGAGACCCCTGAGTCGGAAAAAATAGTTTCACGAACATGTATGTATGTATGTCTCTCTGGCTGTCGGTCTGTCTGTCTGTTGTCTGACGACGCGATAACTTTCGAAGAAATTTTCTGATTTGAATGTCCTTTTGCACACTGGTTTGCGGTCCGAAAATACAGGTCAAGCTCGTTAGAAAGCCTTCTACTGCCAATATTTATGTTTGGTCGTCAAATTTGAATTTTTACATTCTCATCATTTTAGATGGAATGTCTTAGATTCATGTGATTTTGGACCTATCCAGTTTTCTTTAATTCTCGACGGTTTGAGACCCCCTGAGATGGAAAAATAGTTTTTAAGAACATGTCTTCTGCCTGTTTATCGGTCTGTCTGTTGTCTGACGACGCGATAACTTTTGAAGGAATTTTCTGATTCGAATGTCCTTTTGCACACTGGTTTGTGGTCCGAAAATACAGGTCAAGTTCGTTAGCCAGCCTTCTACTGCTAATATTTATGGTTTAGCCATGAAAAATCAAACTGAGAAACGTAATAATTCAACTTTCCCACGAAACCACGCAATATACAATTAATAGACAAGGACCAAAATTATCAGTTTTTAAAGGTTCTACAAAATTGCTTTTGCCTGTTTTTTTAATTATAATAAGAAGAAAATGAAAATACGTATGTTTCGTTACCAATGGATATTTTGAATTGTAGTAATATAAATTTATTGAAATCATACATTTTTCAGGGTAGCTGAGAATAAAATACAATGCGAAATAAAAAACAAATATTAAAGTCATCATGATAAATAAAATTTGTACTCTCTTTTGCAATTTCTGAATAAGCAATCCCAGGCCGAGTAACGTAAATAAATGTGATATACATTTGATATAATGGTGTTGAACATAATGTAGAAAAGTTCACATTTTGGACAAAATCGATTGCGAAGCACGAGATACGTGATGAGAATGTGTTCGTTAAGGCCGAAGCAGCTTTCACAAAAGAGAATTCACAATCACCAAATTACAGTTGTCGATGCTTTGACCTTTAATTTTAAATGGTCTGTGCACAAATGTGGGGGAAATACAAAGACCGAGCGCGAAGCGCGAGATAAATATATTATCGAACGCGAAGCGCAAGAACCAACAGTCGCGCTTCCTAGGCCCGCTCTAATTTGCATTTGACATTTACATTTTTTCAAGACTTTTGGGTGAATTGTTGGTTTTAGTGAAGAAATACATGGAAAACTTGATTTTTCAACAATAAAATTATCTTCAAAATGCGTCATCATAGGGCCCTCTGTGAATAATAGTTTGAAATGTATGCATTTGTTATTCAACGATATCGTTTTCTCTATTACATCTTAGCATTATTGATTTTTCATTGTTCTAAAGCCACTTTTGATCTAATTTCACTTATGAGGTACTGAAACACAACGGTCGGAAGTATTAAAAAACATTTTTTTGGTTCTTAAAATTCAAAATTGGTGGAGGGGTGGGAGAACACTTTTTTTCGACAATAGTTTTTGAAAAAACTTATTTGGTAAGTTGGAATGGCTGAATCGTCTTAAGTATAGTGATATTTTACAAAACATATTATAAAGGTTTTCAAACCTTATTTTTATTTTTAACAACAAATCATCTATTTTCCATACTGACGTTTTTCCGAAAAATATTTTAAAAATCAAGTACTACCATGTACTCAAGAAAATGTTAATTACGTTTACAGAAATTTTTCTATCTGCGATAGCTTAGTAGCAAAAAATATTGTTCAAGCCATTTTTATAAACAATATTTTACAACAGCGTTAAACAGTTATAGAAATGTTCAAAAAACGACCAACACTATGTTTAGACCTTGATTGATGAAACTTTAATTCATTTCTTTAATAACTATAATCATCTCCGCACTTCGGGTGATTAAATCTTCAACCGATTATTTTTTCGATCGTTTATTTATTTCTGCACTTTTAACTGAACTCATTTCATTAACCTTTGGCTGATTTAACTGCTTTTTTTTTGAATTTGTTAAATGATTAATTGACTGAAGCAGACAGAAATAGTGACATTTAAAATTGTTGTAAAGGTTTTTCTACCAGAGACTAAAAAAAGGGCGTCTAATTTTTAATTTGACAGTATTAAAAATTTTATGAATTCAAAACTGGTAAATTTTAATTTTGAATGCCCTGAAATATTTATATTGAGAATTTGACTACCAAGATGAAACTTCTAGTCAGTGGATCATAATTGCTATTATTTAAAATAATTCTTTATTCGTAAACCAGCAAGACACTAACTTTATTCCACATCTCTTTTATTCAAAGGATTTTGAGTATTCTACAAAATCTTCAACAAACGTCTTTTTCGTTGATTGTAAATCAAACAATCGTAATTCCATCGTATTTTATTTATCAAATCAGTCTAAATCTGTTACAAAATGTTTGAAGCACTAAATACATAAAAATTTGTTGTCCTGAATTTTTAAATCGTTTGTTTTTAATTTTAGGAAATAAAAATCCAGTCAAATTGACAGTTTATCATAGTATACGTCAATTATGACATAATTTTTTAATTGAAGCTTGAATACATTACTTTTAAAGTTTCCGATTGAAAATAATTTGTTTTTCAATATTTTTTATTTAACCAATGAACATGACAGTTAATGTTTCTTTTGTACCAATCCGTTTTGAAGTTTCTCAATTAAGAAATGGTCAATCAGGAACGTCACTAATTATTTAATGTTTAGTTTGTTATGTTAATTTTGTTGACTAGATGAAACTAATTTAAAATGTAAAGTTCCTAATGCTTTTTCAGAATCATTGAATTTTCACAGGCACTAAATTTAATTTATGACTTTAATTTATGACTCTTCTAAAATTAATTTAAAAAATGTATTCCTTGAAGTCGAAAAAAAATTAAAACCCTATTGAATGTGGAAAATTTTATTAAAATTCCTTAAATCTGATAAAATTTCTTTGTATACCTCTTGAAATATTATAAAATCACTTCAAATCTTCATAATTTGTTGAAACTTTAAGAGCTTCTCAAATCCCCTAAAATCATTGATTCCATCATTGTCATATAAAATCCTTCTAAATTAGAAAGCAAAATTCTAAGAAATTCTTTAAAACCGCATCTTTTAAAATAATTAAAATATTTTGAATCTGCATAAAATCTTTTGAAATCTTAGAAATTTGGTTTATCTTTGAAATCTTTTAAAACTTTCAAAACTTTTGGGAATGTTCGAAATCTTTGTGAAATCTTCGAAATCTGGTATACACGCCTTTTTCAAATCTTTGAAATCCTTGATTCCTTAATGAAATGTTTGAAATCTTTCGGAAATTTTGATGAAATCTTAGAAATCTTTGTTAAATCTTTTGAAATATTTTTGAAATTTGTCTTAAATCTTTGTTTGCGAATTTTTTTTATTCCTTGCAATCATTGAATTATATGAAATCTTAGTGTAATCTTTTCAAATCTTCTAAAATGTTTTGAAACCTTTCAAAATCATTTCGAATCTTCGAAATGTTTCAAAATCTTTGAAATCTGGTGTGCTGTGCCCTTTTTCAAATCTTCAAAATCCTTTAAAGCTTTCGAAGGTTTTAAAAGCTTTCTGAAATTGTTGTGAAATATTTGGAACTCTAGTGTACACGCCTTTTTTAAATGTTTTAGATCCGTGAAATCTTTGTAAAATGTTCAAAATCCTTTTAAATATTTTTAAATATTCGAAATATTTTGAAACCTTTTAAAGCCTTTAGTAATGTTTTGCAATCTAGTGTACACTCAAAAACCGAGTGGCCTCACTCTAATTCTGAAACTGGATTAACATCGAAATTTTCAACTAATAATTTTTATAAATTGTAATTTGAATATCACAAAAAAATGTATACTTTAAGCTTCTATATTAGCGGAGACGAAATTGAAAACTTATAGAATTATTCACAATAATAAAGTCTTTTCATTGCAATCCAGAAAATAATGGGTAAAGTCTACAAAAATGCCTAGAAATCTCTTTATTTATTCTGTAAAGAGTGAAAGGTAAATTATATCTTGATGAATAAAAAACTTTTCAGTTTCAAGATTCCCTCTCAACCAGATGTTTGTTTCATAATAAACTAAAATATTTAAATTACTTCTCGCATTTCAGTGAATTGACTGTTAAAAAAACTGAATTGAACATTTTCGTGAAAAATTCAAGGATATTTCCAGGTTTTCAAGCTTAAAAAACAATTCAAGGAAAATTCCTGGTTTTCAAGATTTTTAAGGTCGCTTGATACCCTGTTGAAATCCTTCTAAATCCCTCGAAATCCTTCAAATTTTTTGAACTGTTTCAAAAGGGTTAAGTAGAATGGGTTTGAGGGCTGGTCTGCAGGATATTTATTCGGTCGTATGGTGAACCCCAGTCCGCTTCTAAACGCTAATTTTTACGAATAAATAATAACATGTCCATTTTTTTCACCTGATGATATTGAAGGGAAAGAACCTAGGCTTTTATAGGCAATAAAGAAAAGCACTAAATTAAAAAAAATCGGGTAAAGTTGTTTTTTAAACTGATTCATTTAACATCATTTCATTTTAATTGTAAATATTATAAATTTAGATGAGTTCTAATGCTTCAAATGCTTCATCAGTTTTCTGAATCCGCGCCTGTTATCTTAGCAATCATCTGGTCAATAATTTTCTTGTATTTGATTTTGTTGGATCAAAAATTTATTAACACTTTTGAGTTTTGATTTATTATTAGATGATATATCAAAAATAAAAGAAAGGAAATATTACATTCGTATTATAACTATAGGAGAAATATATTTTCATTCTTATTCATTTTCACGAATGATTGAGTCGACTTTCAGTGAAGATTGAACTAGTTAATTTAATTGTTTTCAAACTGAATATATTTATTTTGAAGAATAAAACTAAAATAACTTGAATCTTGGTAAATTTAGAGTGAACAGATGATAGTTTGTCGTATGAATTGGGAACTTGTAGAGTTATATGTATTTTATAATACATCTAAAAAAATCTATCCTACCTAATATATTTCTAAAGGCGTGATAATTCTTATTCATATTTCTTTTTTGTACATATTTTCACATTTTTTATCTGATATTTTAATCAGTCCAAACAAACTCTTTGTCACCTGCGTTCTTATGCCTTGAAACTTGATTTGTCATCTTGATACATATTAAAATCTGATCCTTTTGATATGTCTATAAAGGTGAAAAGTTTCATCAAAATCACGCATATAGAAAATAATGAAAATTTTCAATTTATTTCGTTATTTAGATATAGAAAAACTGAAATTTTTAGTAGGTGTTGAAAATATTTTCACATTCCCAGCATGTATGATAGACGATAATCACAAACCCTAAATCTGAATTAGTAGAAGTTTTACTAATTGTAATTAGTAAATTGAGACTTTGACTAATGAAATAGTAACATTATAGTGGGGTGCGGAATTTATTGGGTTCGGGTTGGCGTTTTAGACTCAGAAGTACAGTTCATTGAGATAAAAGCAATTTTCTTACATCAAGAAAATAATGTATTGTCCGTATTTGTGATAATATTTCTATTAGTCATACATATTTTCTAATTCTATAACCTTCTTTCAACTGCGTAACATTCTTAACTTTATTGAAACAAGAAAAAGGTTATATTGTGAAATTTGTAAATAGGCTACATCCCCTCAACTAATATTACTTATTTGCAAGAAACTTCTGAAAGTTGGAAAAAATATCATTATTTACATACCTAATCTATTTGACATTACACAGCAGCACGCATATAAGACACGATGAATTGCTGACTTCACATTCACCATTTTAAATAAAAGACAACTGACAAAAATGTTTAAATATTGATGAGTAACAAGCGGAAACACAAGAAAATTGTCAATGTTTTCTCCAATTACGCTGTCATCTCGCATAAATTTCCTATTCTTGCTTAACTTCTGGGACAGACAGAGCAGGAGTGGATGAAGTACACGTTCCGTTTGCGTCGGGATTCTTTCTTCGAAGAACCACGATCGTAGCTTCCGAAGCCTACAACTTTTCGAAATATAATTCTTTATATATATATAGCTATTTCCATTTTTATCAAAAATTCTAATTAATATATATTATTATAATGCCCTCGAGAGAATACTATATTTTCTCTGAGAAATAAAAATACAAAAAGTCGAAAATCAACAAAATGGCATCCGTTTTTCTAAAGAATATAACATTATTATTTTCTAAAAAAAATATGCGAGAAACTAAAAGTCTAAAATTAAAATGTTTCTATGTGAAGAGTTCTACAAAAAGTGTCTCGCACTAAATGTACAGAAAATGAATTTTTGTCACAATGTTTAATCATAAATGTTCTTAGTAATTTCGAAACTGGAAATCAATAATGTAAAAGGAAATTGTTAAAAAAATGGACAATTCTTACTGAAACAATTGCCAAAGTTCAAACTTTTACATGTACATATATTAATAGAAAAAACCGTTTATTATTTAAATCTTATTCTTCTCAGAAAATTCTTGTTAGATTTGGCTTGATCCTACATATTTGATAAATCAGGTCCCCTGAAACAAGAATTTTGTACCTCGAGGGAGCTGGGGGCACAGCCGCCACCTAAGTTTGGCTAGCCGAAGAGACAGATTCGGAAGACAGCGTTATGTTATACCTGTTCCAGCCGTCCCCTCTCCCCCTCCGACACCACCCTTCTTCCTTCCTTCTTCTTCCTTCGATTTTTTTTTGTTTTTGCGTGTTCTATTTTGATCCCACCAGCAGCTAGGGAAATGAAGGGTCCAACCCTGCAAGAGCCCTGCATGCAGGGGTAAGGCTTCATTACTCGAGGAGGTCGTCCGGTGTCTCCGAGAGGCTATAGGAACACCACACCAACCGAGGGCTGTTTATTGGTCGATGTGCGGGTCGCAGGTCATTCCAATTCTGATTCCAAAATTGGATTTTGGTCCGGGAGGGACCCCGACCCAGCGATCCAGAAGGTCCAAGTAAGCTAGGTTCTTTCACCCTTCTACCATACTATAATCATACATACTAGGAGAGCTTATTCATAGGGATCCTTTCATTTCACCAAGAAGAGCCCTTTTGTAGGGATGCTTTCATCCATATCCACACATGCAGGCCGAGGTCTGTTTGACACCCTTGCTTTACACGCTAAGCCTCCCCACCAACTGCAAGGTGTTACAGCCCCTAGGGAAAGAGCATATCGCTAAGAGGGTACAATCACTAATCTGGCGCTATGAGTACTCTAGAGCAGAGAGAGATGAGTCAGAGAAAATTAGGAAAAATAAAGAGCTCTGCTGTGCACTGATTTGACCTGAAAAGGAATGTGTACCTATCACTATTGAACAGATGAAAAAAGTATAAAAAGGCAGTAGCGTCACCTTTCAGTCTTTTTCTTTTCTGCCTCACACTATTGTTACTATCTCTCGCACTTTACGTTTCCCAAGGTTACCTCTGCAGCAAACCTGAATATCCGAAGCATAATGTCACTCATGTATTTCACATCGATGATCTTGATATCTATACTAGAAATGTAAAGCAAATAACTCTAGCTCAAGCATTGTGAAGCAGTGCATTCGGAAAATTGAAATGGAGTTTGGGTTAGAAAAATAAGCCAAGGTTCATTCGAAGCAAGGATGAATTGATGATATCCCTAGAGACCCTGAGCTCGTCCACAGACGCGCTTTACGACACCTTGGCGCTAGAGAAACCTATACATACCTGCCCGTGAAACAGAGCCGTATTCAGGACGTCACAGAAATAGAGAATGCTCTCCAATGCAGATACAAACGTCTTGACCGACAGATTTCGTCCTCTGAACTGTCGGCGAGGAGCGAAGTATCTACAACGAACATGATTCCTGTGCCGATAGTACTCTATTTATTTGGAGTGTTTCATGGACCAAGGACGAGCTCAAATCCCTCGACATCAGGTCACAAAATCTTATGCACATAAACAAAAGCTTGCACCTTTAGCCTTCCATTCCGCGACTTTACATCTCACACCGTCAACGTGCTCGCAGATTATGAAATCTTGAATATCTTCACAATATAATAATTCTAGGTACTGCACATATAGGCGCAAATAGACGAAGCGCTCTTCTCAGTGTCTAGGAAACACGAATAAGTAGATATACGAGTGTTCCTGTACAAAGCAGCGGAAAACGCTGTGGAAACACTTGGCCTTGACTTCACTATCAAGGGCGAGCAAAATAAACAAACATTATCCATCTCGAGTATTTACTCCTGAACACCCGGATCAAGAAAGCACAGTCAAAAAACCTCCGCGTGCAGCTTTTCGATAAGAGCATGCACGGCATCTTCCACATAAATGTAAAGGATCAGTACATCTCGTGTGAGCTATCGTTTGGATTCCTCAAATCATTCAGATTGAAGTCGGACACGGAGGGCATCATGTTAGCATGACAACATGGTGTTATTTCCACTTTCGCATACCTTTGCCATATTTTGAGCCAAGACATTTTTGATGAGAGCTTCGGAGCGTATCCTGCACACCCTGATCACCTAGGAAACATTCTATCTGGAAGTCTAACTCACGTGGCAACAACATACATTCAAATGTACAATGCGGCACTAAGAGTACTTTATTGCCATCTCTGTTACTCTCACGGCATTAGCCCAAATACCGCTCCGCTAAACGCTCCTAGGGAAATAGAGTCAATTATCAAAAATGAGAAGTGCTGCATATACTGGAACTTCATATTCTCGACAATTTTTTCTGTTGCGCACTCGAGGCCTGACATAGTTCTCCTTGACTTCGAGAAACGAACAATGTTCGTTATCGAATTTTCGGCACCAGCTGACAAAAACGTCATAGCCAAGGAGAAGGAAAAGAGGGAGAGGTATAAAGACCTTATAAGGGAGTTGCGGCGGTTATACACGGAATATTCTGTTAACCTTTCTTGATCATCGGCGATCTTGGAGGGGCCAAGGTTTCACTCGTTAATAGCCTATGACAAAGCTTGTGAAGGCATCCTCCGGTTGAAATACATAATAAGGAGTCGCAGACAAGGGTCCAGGGTGGTTCCTGGAGGAACAATGCCTAAGCGGATGTATAACAACCGTGCCAAAGCCAAATGGCACCTGAACGAGGTGTCAGAAATGGTGACTTTAAAGTACCGGGTGACCTCTTAAAGTATGAAGCACTATCCTTGTATGCGGGAATCGACAAGGAGGGAGAAACCTTTTCCTAGCTGCTGTAGTTGCTCGTAGGAACAACACTGAGACTACCAAACCACCAAAAAGTTGTAGATGCAGTTCAAAACGATCGAACGCGCAGAGGAGCGAACATGATGGAAACACGACGACAAACCGGGAAGAGGATCACATTCAGTGGACGAATCAACTCAAAGATAACTTGCTAGACTGCTGAGATGCCAGAATCATCCCCATTTAGGGAGGCTTTATGGCGCGTATGCACACTTTATGGTGCAAGAAACAGTCAGAGCTTCAGTACTTCAGTACATCTACCTACCTTTAAAAAATGGATATGTACGCGGAGCGCTTCCCCAACCGCTGCTCGAACAAGCTGCAGACGGAGATGAGGAAGCGACAATAAGACCAACCGCGAAAAGGAGGACCCTCCTGAGAGATGATTGCGATTTCAGGGCAAGGAGGAACATTGACATCCAGGTTTCTTCTAAGCCCCAAGATCTGGCTGAAAGGGATGCCTGCCTTCATGAGGATGTCTAGGAGTCCGACCTCTAGACCATCAATTATTCAGTTTATAGTGCTGCGAGAGCTTTGGCTGATTCAAATCGAAGGCTAAAAACGACGATGGATCAAAAGACGAAAAGACGCTTGCATCAACTAAACAAGAAAATTGGATGGGTTGGGCAGAATGCATCCCGTGTTTAGTGTGTGAATCACTTCATCACATCTGGTAGACCGTTCACGAAAAGTGTTCGAAAGTTCGCCCAAGGACTGAGGATCTACATTCACACGCTGAACAAGTAAAATCTGCTGACAATCAATCAGCATATTGTTGAAAAAATACGGGTGTAATCTGACGCAAGAAGGAGATTACAGAAGAGGGAGAGATGGGTCAGGGGAAATCATTAGTTTCTCGGTGACCAATCGCATCTTTTCAGCGATCTCCCTGTTGCTGTCAAAATCTACCCAAGCCGAACGAGGCAGATACTTTTTGAAGAGAGTTATACAAGTTCCCGAAAATACTGGAGTTGAGGGAAGATACTGATAGTATCATCCGCTTCAAGGAGTTCAGCGATAAGCTCGTACAATCTGAAGAGAAGTGTCCATCAATTACTGCCAAAGAGATGAAAAAAGCTTTTAGAGGCACAAAGAACTTTTCCGCTGCAGGACCAGATGGTATCAAGAACATCTGTTGGAAAAAGTTTACTTCTACACACCAAAATCTGGACTGCATATTCACCTCATATTTTAAGTCAAAAACGTTCGTTCCGTAGTGACTGATGTTAGGACGCGCTATACTCCTACCGAAAAAAGGAGACTTGTCCAACCCAGAAAATTACAGGCCAATAACTTGTTTTAACACGCTGTATAAGTTCTTTACCTCTGTCCTAAACAATAGTATTGTTCGGAGAATTGAGCCTGTATCGAGAGTGATGTACGAACAACATGGCTCGAAAAAGGTTTAGCAGGTTGCCAAGAGAACCTGCTAATTCACAGGTGCATCTGCGAAGACGCAGCATTCCATCAGCGCGTCCTGTCAATAGCCTAGATTGACGACTGGAAAGCTTTTGATTCAACCTCTCATAGACTTATCATCTATCTGTTGAAAAGCTTGAGGGTTCATCCACACATAGTGACATGCATCGAGAGATTGATGCCTCTTCGAAAAACTAGATTTACTATCTAATCTGAAAATTATCGTGTGACAACTGACAAAATCACCTTCCAGAGAAGCGTCTTTCAGGGAGATACCATGAGCCCTCTGCTTTTTTGCATCACACTTCTGCATCTATCTCTCTCACTACGAAATTCTCCCAGATACCTCTGCAGCGACACTAATTATCATGAGCATAAGATCAATCATGTATTTTATATGGATGACCTAAAGAGCTATGCTTCCGGTGTACGCTTACTTCAACTTGCTCTGAATACCGTCAAGAAGTACACAGGAGAGATTGCTATGGACTTTGGATTGAATAAGTGTGCCAAGATACATCTAAAGAATGGAAAGATCATTGGCGCTTCCGATGGCCCTGAGCTTGTAGATATGAGTGTTACTAGACTACTTGACACTGGAGAGACCTATACATACCTGGGCGTGCCTCAAAGCCGCATTCAGGACATATCATCAGGGAAGTAGTCTCTCCGAAGCAGATACAAGCATCTTCTTCGATGCTTCGATGATTTGGTCTTCAAATTTGTCGGCGTTTAATACGATATCTGCGACTAACATGCTTGCCGTACCGGTTCACAGTGGGGTGAAATCGGATAACAAGGTTCATAATGTCATTTAGAACGCAATTATGCACCAATTACATTTTTTTTTTGAAAAATTCAAGGTCAAATTTTTCAGAAAATTGTGGGAGTACATTCTATATATATACATTTTTTAATTTAATTTTTATGTTAATGCAAACAGCGAAAAAAATATCGATTTTTTAATTTAATTTTTTATCTTCTAGATAAAATTTTTCTTATACTTATCGTCCCTTGGATTTAATGCACAGGGGTATAAGAAAGATAAAAAAATTCTTAGCTTGCCAAGTTAATTGTTATAAACAAATTTTATGAAGAAATACTCGAAATTAGGGGTTATTCGTCTTCCAAGTATATTTCTGCTCTGAAATTGCTTGCTTTCATCGTCAGGATGATACGTGACCATAAAAATTTGAGATTATATGTTATTTGTTTGTTTTATGAACAACTATTATAAACGAAAGCACATTTTGAGCGTTTTTAGGCAAAAAGAACCCGTTTTTTCTTTCGAAGTTGGTGAAATTATATTGCCAATTATATTTTTTGAAAAAAATGTTGCAATCTATCAATATTTGTTTATTTTATAAACAAATTATATGAACAAATACAAATTTTGGGAGATTTTTAGCAAAAATAAACCGGTTTTTCTTCTGACCTTGCTGAAATTATATTGCCAATAATGTTTTCTGGAAAATGTTTTGCCACCCGTCGATATTTGTTCATTTTATAAACAAATTTACATTTTCGGCGTTTTTGAGCAAAAAGAAACCGTTTTTTGTTTTGACCTTGGTGAAATTATATTGCCAATTAGGTTTGATAAAAAATTGCCACCCATCAATATTTGTTTATTTTATGAACAAATGTAAATTTTGGGCGTTTTTAAGTGAGAACAAATCATTTTCCCTTCTGACCTTGCTGAAATTATATTGCCAAAGATGTTGTTTAAAACAAATTTTCTCACCCACCAATATTTGTTCATTTTATAAACAAATTATATAAACGAATGTACATTTCTAGCGTTTTCAAGAAAAAAGAAATCGTTTTATCTTCTGACCTTGCTGAGATTATATTGCCAATGATGTTTTTTGAAAAAAATTTTGCCAACAATCAATATTTGTTTACTCTATAAACAAATTATATGAACAAATGCACATTTTGGGCGCTTTTAAGCAAAAAAAAAATCGGGTTTTCTCCTGAACTTACTGACATTATATTGACAATGATGTTTTCTGAAAAAATTTCGCTCTGCACTAATATTTTCTTCTTTTATAAACAAATCATACAAATAAATTCACATATAATGTGTTTTCAAGCAAAAAGATATCGTTTCTTCTTCTGAACTTGCTGAAATTATATGGCCAATTATGAATGTGTATTTCATTTTCATTGTTTATAAATTTTATAAATTCTATTGTTCGGCAATAGTTCATGTAAAAAACATTTCCAAAAACGGCTAAAAAACTCAGGGTAATGTAGCACTCTGATTCGTGAGAGGCAAGGGGACTCACGATGACGTAAAAAACATTTCCAACCTAATTTGAACACGAATACAAGAAAGAAAGTTGTTTTTCTACTTAGAAACGCCTACAATGTGTATTTTTTCTATAATTTGTTTATAATAATTATATTATAATTCACAATATAATTTTAACAAGACTAGATGAAAGAAAGATTTTTTCTGCTTATAAACGCCTAGAATGTGCATTTTTTTACCTAATTTGTTTTTAAAAGAAACAAATAGTGAGGCATAGCAAAATTTTATCTGGGCAATTCATTTTCAATATAGTTTGAAAAATAATACAAGAAAAAACTATTTCTTTCTGCCTATAAATATCTGCAATGTGCATTTGTTTCTATAATTTGTTTATAATATAAACGATTAGTGACGATTGGCAACATTTTTTTAAATTGGCAATATAATTTCTGCAAGGTCAGAAGAAAAAACGATATGTTTTCGCTTAAAAACGCCTCATATGTGAATTTATTTATATAATTTGTTTTTGGAATAAGCAAATATTAATGCGTGGCGGAATTTTTTCAGAAAACATCATTGGCAATATAATTTCAGCAAAGTCAGAAGAAAAAACGATTTCTTTTTGCTCGAAACGCCGAAAATGTGCATTTGTTTATATAATTTGTTTATAAAATAAACCAATAATAATGGATTGAAATTTTTTTCAGAAAACATAATTGGATATATAATTTCAGCAAGCTCATAAGAAAAAACGTTTCCTTTTCGCCTCAAAACGCCCAAAATGTGCATTTGCTTATATAATTTGTTTATGAAATAAACAAATAACATTTAATCTTGAATTTTTATAGCCACATATCCTAGCGATGAGAGCAAGGGATTTCATAGCACAAATATACTTTGAAGACAAATAACCACAAATGTCGAGTATTTGTTAATACAATTTGTTTATGACAATTACCTTTGCAATTTAACAATTTTTCATATTTCTTATACCCCTGTGCATTGAATCCAAGGGACGAAAAGTATAAGAAAAATTTTGTCTAGAAGTTAAAAAATGAAATTAAAAAAAATCGACGTTTTTTTCACTGCTTGCATTAACATAAAAATTAAATAAACAAAAAAATACAAAAGCTACACTTGCCATTTTCTCAAAAATTTAGTCCTGAATTTCTCAACAAAAATAAATTAAAAATTGGTGCATAATTGCGTTCTAAATGTCAGTTTGAACCTCGCTTTCCGATTTCACCTCACTGTGGCGGTTCTATACTCTGTTCTCCGAGACAAGGCCCTACAGACGCGGATGGAGGTTGTCGTTTCTTGGTGGAGGAGTGTCCTTAACCATTTTTTTTCCACGTAGTTTCTTCATTTCTCTTCTCATTGGTCGCTTGGTCCTAGTTTAAAATTTATGACTTTCTTTGGGTTTC
>CAKNYM010052023.1:534288-565821 GCA_932195095.1 Andricus curvator
AATTGGAAAACTAATCAATATTAAGTCATTGGAATCGGAAAAATTCGAAAATGCTGATTATGATATTTTCAAACCGCTAGTTGCAAAAATAAAAGTTTTTGAATTTCCTTACTTTGACCTGCGTGTGGAAAAAAGACCCCTGCTGGAGTAAGCTCACCCAAATTAAGGTCAGTAAGCAAACAGAAAAGTAGCAGAAAAAATAAAGTCCACTGCCGACCAGTGTCGTAAATCAATCTAGAAAAGAGTTTTTCATGAAGATGAAGGACTTCACTTCAGATTGGCTGAAACATCTCAAGAAATCCCACCTTCTTGAAAAAAATTTACAATAGACTGCGCGATGAAAACTAAAATTGGTCGTTCTGTAGGGCCTTCCCTCGGGGAACAGAGTACTCTACTCGTTTGGGGTGGTTCAATGGACGAAGAACGAGCTTACGGCCTGTGATATCGCCATGCGTAATATCATGCATATGCATAAAATCTTGCTTATCAATTCGTTCGTTTCGCGTTTATACATCTCACGCTGTTAAGGCGGATGCAGACTACTGAATCTCCAATGTCTCATCGCCGAATTTTTCTAAGTACAGCTCACATCGTTGCAATGGTAGAGGTCCTTTTCTAAAAATGGTCAGGAAACACGAGATGATTGGCAAAAGAGCCGAGACCATTGGCCTGAATTTTAACATCAGAAGTGAGGAAAGTGCATTACTTTAAAATTACCTTAAAATCATCCTGATTCTTTTTTGAAAATTTTATTAAATATTCTTTTAAAATTAACTAAAGAAATAAGAATTTTTTATTCATTTAAAACCTTTCAAAATGCTTGAAAAGTTTAAAAATTTTGTGTTCGAAATTTTCAAACATCTGCATTCTGTCTACAATCTGTTTTAATTTTGCTCTTAATATTAATTTTTCAAAATAAAAAATCATTTTAAATCTTCTCAGCAAACTTAGAAATTATTTTGGTTTCTTAAAACCTTTAAAGATCCATAAAAAGCTTCAAAGTCTTATTTCGAAATCTTCAAGAATCTAAATTTAGTTTTTTTATTTCTCGACATTTTGTCCAGTTTTAAATTAAGTTTGGATCTTCTCAAAACTTGTAAATATCTCTAAAACTAACTCAAATTTTGTCTAAATTGATAATTGTTCAAGGGTTATTTATGCATCAAAATTAAATAATTTCACTTACATATTAAAAATTTGTTAAATAGGACAATTAAAATTGTATGAAAAGTAAAATATTGCTGAATATCCCAAAAAAGTCTTCATTACATACATACATACATTGATTAGCAGTTCGAACTCGAAAGTTCATTGCCTCACTACCCAATTCGGGTAGTATTTCTAGGTGGATATTTACTACCAATGTGGGCCCACCACACCCACGACGGGCCAACAGCACGCAGGTATTCTTGAACGGTTACCCATCCAAGTACTAACCGCGCCCAACAATGCTTAACTTCAGTGATCTTACGAGAACTGGTGTTTCCAGCGTGGTATCGCCGTTGGCAAAAAAAGTCTTCATTAATTAAAAAAATTCAAATTAAATGGTCAAAAATGGAATATTTTAGATTGAAAAAATATTTGAATAGAATTCGGAATTGAATAAGAGCGTTTAAATAAACATTCATTAATTTGAAATTATTTTAGAATTAAGAATAGTTTATGAAGTTTCAATCAGAAGTTCACATTGTTTTAACTACACAGGCTTTCAAATTGAAATATTTATATTTTAAGCGTTAAAATCTGTTCTGAATCTTCTTGTAAAATCAATAATTGTTCAATTTTCAATAATCGCACTACAGTTCATTGTGATTTATTATAATAGCAAAAGTTCTTGGTAAAATTGAAAAATTATTTTTATTGTAGTTCCTTGTAGAAAATTATATATTACATATCCTACAAAAATTGACAGTAATGTACAAGTCGAAACGTTGATGTGTATTCTAAAAGTGTATAGTTTGTATTTTTTTTTTTTTTTGAAATTTGTACATTTCTACAATAAACTACTAGTACATACAACACAATTTTTAAGTACAGTTTCCCAATATTTCAACTTTGGTGAAATCTTGTATTTTTCTGTAAAGATTTTTAACATTCTACAATAATTGTACGTACAATTAAAAGATTTTTATGACGTCAAACACCCAAATTAAAAAATGTAAAATCCTGTAGTTTTCTGTAATACCTTGTAAATTTTTACGACAAAGTAAGATCTATATTATCAATAAAGAGTTATAAAAATTTTTGAATTGTCGAGAGTTATGCTTTATTGTTAATTTTTTTTTGCTTTTTCAACAAAAAAGATTAAAATTTTTAATTAAAAACTAGCAATTTTAGCTAAATTTCCGGCTTTATCAGAATTCATAATAATTCAATTGATAAATATTCTAAACCACGTGTTTACAAAATGTCTATTCCACCAATTTAAAATCCCATCGATTTTCCTTTTTTTGCACTGTTCGATTGTTTTTATTTATGTAATTACTTTCTACACTGAGAAAAATGGATTATACCCGGTAATAAAAAATATGTTACCGGCTATAATCTTGGACTATTAACTATGGGACAGCGATCCAGATTATTAGAACTACAATCTATAGATATTAAGAAATAGATATTACAGGATAATATCTTGGATTATTAAACTTTATAATCTGAGATAATAAAATCTATAATCCAAGATTTTAAAATCTAACATCCATATTAGAATCCTGGTCCATTATATAACCTCAAATATATATAATAATTTTTGCAAACGTATTTATAAACCTATACCAAAATTTGATGGACGAGCTCGGAAGTAGAACTGAAAACAAATTTCAATTTTTTAAACACACAATAAGCAGGAAAGTGGCTATCATAAGACTACAAAAACGAAAGTGAAGGAGACTAAGTTTCTTTACTTGTACAAGTGGCAGTGATGTGTAATGAAAAGGAATATAAACTTACCCATTTTCTAAATATAAATCAGGTGTGATGTAGCACTAATAATCATTTTATATCTTAATTATTACTTGTTTTAATGCGAACGGATGACGCCTGGATATTTTAAAATCTGAGATGTTACAATTTAATGCCTGAAGATTATAAGAATTTAACATCTAGAGATCATATTTGGTAACATCTTCATATATTAGAAAAATATTATAGATTATACGCGCTAACATACTTTTCTATACGGCGTATTATTCTTTCATTCTATTATCCAGTTCGTATAATCCATTTTTCTCAGTGATTAAGTTTTATTTAGTTTCCAGTTTTAGTCGATTGACTCATTGATAATAAACCGAATTTGACATGATTTTTAATAATATTTTTGAGTTCTCTTCCATACTACATTTGAATCTCCCGCATATCCCGATCTGTCCCGAATGGCCCCGAACCAAAACAACCCTACAAAATCGCGGCTCCGAAGCCTTCAAGTTGGCACAGATCGTTCCATTGAATCCTTCATCCAGTGTATTATATAGATCAGTGACCTAGATGACAAATAGAGGTTGACAAATTTCGCTGACGGCTACTTGACAATAAAATGCATAGAAACTAGGGTTACCACCTTGGCCAGACTGCTCGCCCGGAGATTTTCACAGTGGGTTAGTATTAATTACTTTTTTTCTAGACCACAATAAAACATTTTTTTCTAATTATAACGTGTTGTACTAGACATGTGACTTAGAAGAATCAGTCTATACATTTAACCTTCTTTTCAAACTTTTAGGATATACGTTTCTTATTCCACGTATATTTTTCATTTGAAATAGCTTTTTTCAAGAGTAAAGTTTGGTCGGGATGAGATATGAATTTTTCAAATTCCTCGCAGGTCATATTGAAATTTAATTTTGTAAAGAGTTCAGCTTTAACCAACTCCACCCTCATACGATTTCGTAGATTCGTCCAAACGTTTTTCATGATGGAAAACACCTTCTCAACATATGCATTGCCAAATTGGCATGGATAATATTTTGACGACAAGTTTGGGAAGCTCTTTGAATTGATCTGAGGCTGCGAAAATTTTGACCCATTTCTGGTCTAAAGGCAAGTCGAGACTCGTGAGTCGTTGAATAATTGTAGATAATAGAGATACTTCGTCGTAAAGGGCGTCTTCATCAAGTTCGATTTTTGCAGCTTGAGCGGCTTGCAGAAATTGGCAATGTTGGAGATCTTCTTTACTTAGATTAATCACAGAAAAATGTTGGAAAGGGGTATTATTAAAGTCATACCAATTTTCAAGGTATGAAATAGCTCTTTGATAAACAGCAGTTGCTTCAGCTTCAAATTTTTGTTGCTGGTGTCTATTCAAGTTTATTAAACTTTGTTTCACTTTGGCACCAGAAAAATCTGTCTTTCAAGCTACTTTGTAGGCTATTTCTTACTGATGTCATGATTTCGTGGACATCGGATATCATGCTCGAATATTTTTCCAAACTCTTGATGTTTCTAGTCAGTAAGAACATGAAATGGTGTACAAAGTAGAGATAACATTCCGGAAACGTCAGAGTAGAATTCAAATCATCATTGACTTCGTTTTGTTGATCTTTGACGAATTTCCAAATTGCTTCGTGGGTGTCGCTTTCTCCTTGATTCATAAAATACTGTTTGACAGAAGGTTAAATTTTAATGATGCGATCTATAGCTGGGTAAAGTGACAGCTACCGTATAACAACGTGCCTCAAAGCATCTACATATTCCATGACGAAATCCTCGAAACACTTCTTCAGAATTTCCACAGATTTTGCGCTATCAGAGAATTCGGCATAAATTTTCAAAATCAAATTTTCTACATCAAATGATAGAAGTTTGCATGCGTTCCTTCCTGTGTTATGAACCACATGTGCGTTACAGTTGCTCTTAATAATGTCCTGGTTGACAAGGAGAAGCTTTTGAAAAACCGAATTTTTGACACCATAATTCACAGGAGCGTTGTCAGCTGAATAAGAACTAGCATATTTGATTTGCAGGCCACGGTCATCCAAGCAAGTCATTATTTGGTTATAAATATCTTGCGACGATTCTTTACTGTCTTCGTAAAATTGAATAATTCTATCTTTCACTCCATGTTTGATGTCAAAGTACCGAACAGCTATTGGGTACATCTTCCGATTACCTTTATTTGAAGCATCTGTCGCTATTGAAAAATACACTGGTGAGTCTCTCTCGATCAACGTTTCGGCTTTTGTTCTCCCACACTGTTGTTTGTTTGCAATGGTGCTGTCAGAGTACAATTTACTAGCAAGCTTCATGCCGCAATCCATACTCATATAACTGTGATGATGGTTCACGCCGTGGTAAACATTAACCAATTCAGCCTTGGCAATTTTAATTTCTTCTGTCGAATTTATAAAAATGAAAAAATTCATTTCTATTGAAAAAAATACACTTTTGTATAAATATACTTTTCTGAGGGAAATCCATAAGAGGTATGTTAAAAATTAATAGGGCAATGAATAATTTTCAATATATTTATATCAATTTTACTATACCAAAGTAGAACAAATATTACAAGGTATAGTAAATATTGATATGAAAATATTGGAAATTATTCAGTGTCCTACCAATTTTTATCATAAGATTTATGAATTTCTGTTAGAAAAGTTGTTTATGAACGCGTTGACATTTGAAATAGTAATTTTTGATGGAAACCTAGCAAATTTCAATAAGAACTTTATCTGACTCCTTGTTCTTAGTGTATGGGCTCCAAATTTGAACTACAAGTGTGAACAAGAAATAACAGTTAACAACACATTTCAGAAAAAAGAGTGAATTGTATATTTTTTTTTTCAACCCAATGTGAGACATTTAAGATTGCGTTTTTGAATTTTCCGCCGTAGGAAGATCAGAAATTCTAACATTTTCGAGCGAGACAGATGGGAGATGAGCCAGAGCAAGCCAGAGCCTTGCCAACCGCGAAAGAAAACGCATCGTGCCTTTTTATACTGATGCCTTAAACTAACGAAAAATCCGACGTAGATGATAATGAAATTGAAAAATGCCTTTAAATGTGACGACAGTTTCCATTAGTTTATTCTTCCCAAGCATCTTCATGGTTCCTACATGTTTATCACTCGTCATATGTCTCTTTACAGCTTTTTCTCCGTCGTGTATAATTGTAAATTCAGTACCACATTTGGAACAAGAACCAGTATTTTGATCCAGTTTTCGCAACCAAAAAAAAATCTTAGAAATGAACTAGGTTAGATTGTTTTGTTTATGATGTTGATTATCGATCACTTTTTTTTTTGTTATATCGGGCGCTCACGTTAATCGATTATCGGTCATATGTGAATACCGCGAGAGTTCATTCTACAGTCTGTAATGTAGCGAGCATTGGCCTGAAGGCGGCTAATTTGAATAGAATTCGTTTCGTTTTTACTTTTTGCTTTCCTTGTAAGTTAAAAACAGAAAAATCCTGAATTTTACTCTAAAAACTTACAGGTCCAGATAAATTAGAGATTTACCGGAGAGCCGGAGATTCGACCTCAGGCCAGAAGACTCCGGGCGAGGCCCAGAGAGGTGGTAACCCTAATAGAAACTTTGACAGAAATGTAGAAAATCAGTCCTTGTCGAAGGAGCAAACTTTTGCTTGTCTCAGATTATTAGGACTTAATTTAGGTACAGAGGGTTTCAATTTAGTATGTGATACTCTGGTTTCTACTATCTTGATTTTCAAGTTTGTGAATCTAGCTTTACGCTAGTGCCAGTGCAATACTGCTATCATCAAAATTTGTTGACATAAGATTTCATAGTTTTTTAAAGCACTATCAAATACTGTAGTTTGATTATAATATCTCATTTTTATTTTTGACAAAAAGGGGAATATAATAATGGAAATAATAACACAGCCGAACGTAATTCAGCTCAACAGATTAAAAGCATGGAACACTGACGCACATCTAAACATGGGGGTGATAGTGGTTAAAAAAGTTAAAATTGAATTTTTAATGTTAATGAAGTTAATATCAAGCTCTAAATTACAATATTAAGAAAATTTAACGAAACGCGTGTTTTTATCAGTATTATTATTAAATAATTGTGAAAAACGACTCTTCTCACATATTTGAGGTGGCTGAAAGCAAAAATAGTAATTTTTTAGAAAAAAATATTCATATTCCGATGCGAAATATAAAAAATGTATATAATAACTTTTTTTAGAACGTTTGAGAAGAAACAAGTTTGCTGTCAACTCTTTTGTATCATAGCCGAAACTACGATTTTCTGATCACTGGTCAGTAAAACGTTTCGCCAGCCAGTACATAATCCAAATTGAAAAAGCTAATAGTTGATTTCACTCCTTAGAATTTATATCAATTTGCGACCTCTCAGCATTAAAAAATTTCCATTTTTGACGGATATATAGCCGCTACTGGCCAGTGAAACATTTCGCTAGCTTGACGTAATTAAAATTAAAGAAATTAATCTGGTTCTGGCTGGCGGAGTGGATGTTCAAACTGTACGCTTAAACAAAGTTATAGTTAAATCAATAGGGTCAGAAATAAAAGCAAATGTTTTTCATATATTCATTTGATTGAGTGTTATATTTGCTTCATTTCAAAATATAATTTTATGTGTAAAGTTGGATTGAAATGTTAAAAGGACGAAATGGTTCATAAGATATTAATATTGCATCAAGAAATCTGATACATCCTTTTTTTGATGTAATTTTAGTTAATTGTAACTTTTATATCCGTCTTCAAATCACAAGCGAAATTATATAATAGTCTCAGTCGCTTCTGTACTCTCTAGGCGAATTACATGGTGATGTCGACCGAGCTCGTTCCCCAGGTGGTGTTAGCGGCCATGGTCGTGTTGGTGACCGTGTCCTGGGTGGTGATCTTGACCGTGATCGTTGCCCAGGTGGTGTTAACTCTGACTCTGGTAGCCGAAGTAGTCCTGGTGACCATCCTTTTATACCATAGTAGCCAAATTCTGCCTCAGTAATTGGAATGCGTTCTGTACTGTCCTTTATTACAAACGGAACGCCTTTAGCATCACAGAATGCATAATAAGGCCCTCCCTCTTTGCCCCATCCAACGGTGATATCAGACTCATAAAAGATATTATGCCAATCAAGGAGTGGTGTCATACCGGATTTTTCTCTGTACCAATAACCAGCAGATATATCTAGTCTCAGTCTATCTGACTTCGTGGCAGGAAAACCGCGGGTGTAAACTGAAACATCGGGAGAAAGTTTTCAATGTGAATGAATCTTGTAGTTATTTAACATTGTGTGAATGTATTCATCAATTCATTCATAACAATGTTGTCTATTAATTATTGTTATGCACCTACATTTGTATGGCTGACAGGTGTGGGAACCAACAAAAAAACACAGTCACATCGGGTGACCGAGAGCGCCACACGGTGGTGATTCCCGGAACTTTTTGATCAAGGTGTACTTTATATTATAAATATATATTATTATATTATATATTTACCAATAGAATTAACGAGGACCGTCAAAGCGATGAACGGACTACCAAAGACCCTCATTTTTTCTAGCCAGAAAAAACTGATTTTTCGGAGAAATATTTCACTCTTATATAGTCGCTATCTCACTCGCCCTTCCAGATCAATCCACTCTTTGTAATATGGTTTGGAGGGGAGAAGTTAATCACATTTAGTGATAACCCGCGGTTGTATTCTAAACTTCATAAAGATTTTGGATGATTGTATAGAATTTAAAACGTTTTAGGGCATTTTGAATGATTTCATGGGACTTCAGAAAATGTTTAAAGTTTGGAAGAATCTTCATAAGATGATTTAAAGTGATTTTCAATGAATTTCAACAGATTTTGGAAGAATTTGAAGAATTCTATAAAGTATGTTAGGTGAATAGAGTTAGAACTCAATATTTCTCTTCACAATTTTATTGCAGTTTTTTAGATAAAAATTGCTTATAATACAAAAAATAAGGTTTGTTAACTTCAATTAGTCATCACCTTACTTCAATTGAAAGGTTGAAAATAAGTTAAAAAATCTGAAAAAAAACCATGAATTTCTTACTCATTCCTAGGAGAAAATTGCTGAAAACAATTATACCTTGTTCATGCAATTTAGATAAACATCTAATTATCACAAGAAAGTAGCATAGTATGTATCATACACAAATTATTTCAAGAAATCTGTAAAAAAGTCATGATTAGCGCCAAAAACTCGAAAAACCCAATTTCTCACTTATGGGGTTTTTTTTTTGGAAACCTCCTAATGGGCGTGATATTCAAATAATAAGTTTTGATTCGATGGCTAATTTTGATGGAAAGTGTTGAGTTAGAACTCCATTTGTCTATTGTTGATACAAGTTTATTTAATTTAATTTAAAATTAATTTTTTTGGTCTCATTTACTAAATTCAATAAATTATAAGAAGAGTAATCAAGACGTTACTCAATTAAGGCCTTGGCAGAGATAACGTTGAATCAACAAACATCGTCATCTTCGCTTATTCTGATTATGAGAGTTACATCAATATTCTCGACTAATATGTAACGAAGGTTGATATAACATAAAAATTTCTTGACTTTAAATTATAAGAAAATATCTAGAAGTGACATACTGCTTTTCATTTTACAATAAAATTAATTTTCGGTATCTAAAACAAGAAAAAATGTCTTCCAGCATTCAATATAATCGGAATGAAATGATTTACACAACGTCAATGATATAATATATATAATTAGAAGTTTTTCATAAGAGCAACCGCGGGATTTCAACTGTTTCCGGAGGACACGGAGCGACCCCACGATGACCGCCTTCTGCAACTTCCCCGCAAGTGTCTTAGCATTTCGTTGACACGCATGGATCATTTTCAGGCTACTAACCAGTTGATTTTTTGAAAATTCAACTGTTTTGTTAAAGCTGAATTCTTTTTCAACCAAAGTCTATATTCATGTGTTTGGCTTAGACTTCGGATTCGTATTTAGAGACCGAAGATGCGTAAGAATTGAATAGTCTGTTCCGTCGGAACTTCAACTGTTTTTTTTGTGTTGCTGTGAAATGAAACAATGACAAGATTCCTAAAGCATTCCTGAATTAGGATCGTGAACCTAAAACATTTTTAATCGATCGTTTTCAAATTGTGCATCACGCTTTATGAATTTTTTTTTTTGCTGAATCTCTAATTTTGCAGTTAAATATTTGATACTTGAATTAAAAGTTTTTGAAGTTTTTCGAAACCTTAATCTTTACAGCTGTCCTAAACAACAGTATTGTTTGGAGAATTGAGCCTGTATGGAGTCAGATGTACGAACAACGTGGCTCGAAAAAAGGTATAGCAGGCTGCCGAGAGAACCAGTGTTGCCAAGTCTGGGGATTTTTCTTCACATTTGAGGAAATTTTTGCGTGTCTGCGATTTCTGAAGAATTTGATGAAATAGGTTTGAAATCTGAGGATTTCTCAAATTGAATCTTCTGTTTCAATTTGCTTCTGTAAAAAGCATATAGCTGGAGTGCCTAGTGATAAAACGCTGAACGTAAAACCAGGCAGGAAAACGCAATCATGAGATGGCACGGCACCCTGAGTAACGAAATTTGAAATGGCTATAGATACAACCGGCCGTGGATGTGACTTGCAACAGAATTTGTGGACAAAAATTCAACACTAACCAGAAAAACCTACCTCATTTCAAGCCCCCCAATCATATTACACGATTTCTCACTTTCGACTGGGCTATTATCCGCAGCCTACGAAATTTGAAATGATGTTATTATATTGGCCATTTCGTCTTTCAACAGCTTATCTGATTAGATAAGCTATGTCGAGTTGCCTGTCTCCGCGTTTTGTAAGTTTATGCGCAATGTGAACATTGAAAAATATATTTTAATTTGAAATCTGAAGAAATTCTGGAGTGATCTGAAGAATTTTTTTGAATTGATCACAAGATTTTCTGAGGAAACGCAGCAGCCCTTCAGCGCGTCCTGTCAATTACCTGGATTGACTACCGGAAAGCTTCCGATTCAAACTCTCACTGACTTATCATCTATCTGTTGGAAAGCTTGAGGGTTCATCCACACATGGTCAAGGTAGCACAAATTCAAAGTCGAAAACTGAATCTGTAGTAGGCAGTTAGAAAGGCATCAGCCGTTTAGTCCGAGACAGTTTCCAAATGGACATCTCAAGTAGAACAGCAAACGAAGACTGCGATGGAGCCCTTATATGATCGATAACCACGATCCTTAGTTGTTCGCAAGTAAACGGGTCCAGCATAATTGACGCCAGTATGTTCAAACGGTCGACTCGAAGTAGAGCAAATTGCTGGAAGGTCTACCGTCAATTTTTAAGGCTTTACAGCTTGATGTCGCAGGCATGGTGAACATCGATGAATAAAGGCCCTCACAACCGATCGACCACGTAGAATCCAGTAGGTTTGCCTCAAGGTTCCGAGAGTGAGCTGAACACCACCATGAAGACAACGTTGATGATGATGATCAATAAGAAGAGTCGTTAGCCTTGATTCAGAGCTGAGAATGAGAGGATGTTTCTCCAACGTGTCCAAGGTTGAATTCTTCAACCTACCTCCTACACGAAGCTGTTGCTGGAAACCTAAATAAGGTGTTGAACGACCTAACTTGCTCTTGGAAGGAAGAGACCTTCCTGATGATAGAACCTTGATGTCCGCTTCAAAATAGAATTGTTGTTTGTGTCAAATCCAATCAAGGTGAGCTTTCTTAAGTTCTGAAGGTGAAAGGAATGATGACTTTGAACAGGATTGCTGAAAATAATGTTGGATAAATCGTTGTAACCAGGCAGTCCACAGTGGGCCAGCAGCTGGCCAAAAGTCGTGTTTTCTGACAATTCCCAAATTAAAATTTTATTCAATGTATGTCTTCCTATATATTTAAAGTATTTTTTCTGAAGTTATTACGTCTGTAATGTCCTTATTGCCATATTTACGGCAATAAATGGCGCAGATTAAAGTTAAATATTCTGCGATGCGTATGCAAGATGAACGTGAGATAGGTGCATCTTAAAATAATTATGAAGCTTTGGCCTTGGATGAAACAATTTTCTAGACCTACAAGTTGGTTTTCAAGACTAAAATTAATAATTTAGATACCAATCCTATGAAGTAATCGCTTGTTTTATCAGACGAAACGTAATTTATAAAAATTATTAATTTAAAAGTCGATTATTTTGACCCTTCCACATCCTTCCATTTGGTGACCATACAGATTTTACTGGTACATGTCTGTACTTTAAAATGAAACCACTCTGGTGTGTGTGTACGTGCGGTTTTCAAAGAAAACTCATTTAGAATCAGTGACCTGTAAAACCCTTAAAGACAGCATTTTTTTAAATTCAATAAGGCTTTCAAGTTCTAATCCCTCATTTTGGATCCGCCATCTTGAATTTTCAATTTTCAACATCATATTTGAAATCAGTCATCCGTAAAATCCCTATAGACGCAATTTTACAATAATTGCATTCATTGTTGAAGTGAGCGTCCGCCATTTTGAATTCGACATCTTGAACTTGAATTTTTTAAGATCATATTTGAAATCAGTGTACCGTAAAACCCCTATAGACACAATTTTATAAAAATTCAATACAAATTTCAGGTTGAAATCTTCCATTTTGGATCTGTTATTTTGAATTTTGAATTTTTAACATCACATTTGAAATCAGGGACCCCAAAACCCCCAAAACTACGAATTTTATACAATTTCAACAAATCTTCGATTTTTGGCCAGGTTTGCAATGCTACTGGCCCACTGTGCAGTCGCTTGTAGAAGTTTATCCAAAGGAGAGTAGCGATGGAGAAGCACCCACATTGCTGAACACAACTAGAAGTATGAACTTTTAATTTCAGGTCTTCTGAATCCACGTCAGGACCAACTGATGATCGAATTTGTGGCCAAAGATCTGGAAACAGCAAACAATTTGGGCCTTGCCACCACAGAGAAAATGATGATAGCTCCTTAGCAGAGAGTCCTCTTGAAGCACAATCAGCAGGATGACTTGATGAAAGTATGTGATGCCAAATTGCTGATGGTAGTGTGGTTTGGATTTTGGAAACTCTACTGGGTATGAAGGTCTTCCATTTTGTGGGATGTCCGTGAATCCAGGCCAGCATGACTGTTGAATCACACCAGAGATGAATCAGAACATCCAACAAAAGTGTTTGCTGAACGTGATGCACAAGTCGAACAAGAAGAACTGCTCCACACAGTTCTAAGCTTTTCTAAGCAATTCTGCTGCCGTGAATGCTCTCTTCGAAACATTGGAGAATCCATGCAGTTCATAGGAACCAGAAGATGAATTGAATTTTATCCAACGAGGCACTTCGGTTGGGGATATGTTACGAAGATCGTCTCGGTACGCAAGACAGCGTTGGCGAACCTCGTTTGGAAGAGGATCGCCCCAGGAGATCTTTAAAAGCCAGAGACTTCGAATAAGTATCTTAGCTGTTATGAAAACTCGACTCAACCATCCTAGAGGATCGAACAGTTGAGCTATCTGACTCAAAACGCTACGCTTAGTGATGACATCTGGACAGGTTGGTAATTGGACGTCAAAAGTTAACACATCTCGTTGAGGATTCCAAGAGAGGCCCAGCATATGAAAAGATTGCTGGAATTCAAAGGACAGCGGCTGAGACGAAGCCCGAAGTTCGTTTGGAATTTTCCCCAGTAGATCAGAATTACTTGACATCCACTTGCGAAGTGGAAAACCGCCCGTTGTGAAAAGTCGATGTAATTGATTCTGTGAAGAAATTGCCTCCTTGAAATTATCTGCACCTGTGATTACGTCGTCCACGAATGTCCCTGTACGTACAACTTCAGCTGCTTTTGGATAATTTTCACCCTCATCAAGGGCGAGTTGTTGAATGCAACGGAATGCAAGAAAAGGAGCACAAGACACACCGTAAGTAACTGTGGAGAGATGAAACGTTTGAACTCAATCATTTGGCTATTTCCTCCACAGGATAAGTTGAAGATCCTGATCGTCTCGGTGTATTTGGATTTGTTGGTACATTTTATCTGCGTCAGCACAGAGAACTATACAAAAACACCTCCAACGAAGCAAAATGTCGAGTAGATTTGGGAGAAGTGTGGCTCCAGTGTGCAAGCATTCATTGACCAAAATTTAGGCTTCAGTCTTCTGAGATCCAAAAAGACGACTTTCAACTTAGTAGTACCGTTCGATTCACGCAATACCCCGTGATGTGGAAGGTGGAAGGAGCGAGGAGAATCACGACAAGTAGAAGACCCAGTGTCAGGCACCATGTGGCCAAGACTTTCGTATTTCTTAAGAAATTCCTCATAGGCCCTAGAGAAGGAAATGTCGCTCGCGAGGCGACGTTTCATGCGCTGAAGCATCCGGCACGCTGGATGAAAAGAATTGCCAAATGATCAAATGTGTTGCTTAATCGAAAGACGAACAACATAGCGTCCTTCAGGAGTGCGCGAATGAGTTTACACGAAGAAATCCTCACACTCCTGTTTTTCAGACTTTAGGATGGAATCTGATGGAACCTCTTGTTCTTCCCATAACCTTTGAAGGTCAAAGGCTACGGTGTTTTGCACAAAAAAATGCATGCCTAGTACTGAAGAAGGCTCTTCAGTTGATTCAGGTAACGAATCTCCTGTAGTTTTCCCAGATAAAGTCTAACCGAAGTATGTTTCCTGAGCAAAAGGAGCGTTGAAGGGACCTTTCCGAATGTTCAGAAAAAGTAGATAAGGAAACACGTCTGCTCCAATGATCACGTCGATCACTCTTGAGTATCCGAAATCTGGGTCCACTATATTTAAACCTAAAAGATGAGACCAACTTTCATTGCCCTTTTCGCAACGTGGGCGGTATGGAGTAAGACGCGGAAGCACAAGCGCATCCAATGCATACTCGAAGTCGGATTCGAAACGTGGCGCAAGAATAAACGACACTGCACCGTGAGTTGGTGTGGGACGTCCTGCATTGATAGTTAGCAAACCTCATTCACAACTTCAACGCGCGAGCTTGAGACGTTATGCGAGAGACTCAGATACGAAAGACACTTCAAAACGCTGATCAAGGAGTGGCCGTACAAACACTAAAGCGCTACTAATTGACTTGACCTTGATAAAAGCTGTAGGTAGTAGAACTTTTGCTCTAGGTCGAGTCACATGATGAATGCTGAGATGATGAACGCTGGATAATGTAGGATCTTCTCTTTGAGTTGAAGGTGACTGATGAGTGATGTTTGATCTCATCGTATCTTGATCAAGCATTGTGTGATGCTTCTGATCACATAATCGAGACGTTCTCGATAAAGGGCATTCCCTTGTTGAATGTTGACGCAGACAGTTGAGACAAAGTTTTCTTTTAGCCGCGAATTCTCTTCGTTGCAATGCCATACGTTAATGCCTGCGATTTGTCATTCGACTTTGAAGTCGAAGAATCCTTTCAGTTAGATGGATTCCCTTCAAGCATCTCCAATATACGAACCTTGCCCTCAAGAAATGTGTGCAATGAATCAGAAGAAGGAGACTCTGTCGTATCACCTAGTGATGTCTTCCAGTCACTTCGAGTTTGTGAGTCCAGTAAGTTGGTCAAATGAAAGAATGAGAAATGTGCCCAATGGTCGACTGGACATTTAAGCGCCTTGAGAGCCTCTAGGTTTTATTTAGCAGTATTGATTAGATCCTACAAATTCGAAGCTGATTCCGACTTTAAAGGCTTTAACGAAAAGAGAATAGACAAGTGAGAATTTCTCAATATTCTCTTATTCTCATAACGTTTTACTAGCAAATCCCACGCACGCTTATAATTTTCGTTTGTAACTGGAATTTTTTTAAGGAGCTGAGCCGGCTCTCCTGTTAAATTTGTTTTTAAATGATGTAATTTAACAATATCTGCGATTTCTGTATCTTCAGCTATCAGTGATTTAAACAAGTCCGAAAGATGCGACCACTCGGTATAATTCCCAGAGAACGTTCGCAAGGTAATTTTTGGAAACGACCTTGTAGAAGATGATAAGACATGCTGAATAACCCTTACTGAAGAGTTAGATGCCTGCACGGAAGCAAGAGCATCTATTGCATAAAAGAATTTGCTCTTAGCAACTTGATACCATTCTTCTGTTTGGGTGAAGATGTCATCCTTAAAATATGTGACTTCTCTCTCGAGACGCGCTTTCAACAACTGAACATGCTGTTCCTGGAACTTCAAGTAATTTGCTTCGAGCGTCTCTAATCGTGCCCGGAGCATACCGAGCGTGTATACTGTAGGAACTGATTGGAACGAATTTTTTATTCGACTAGCAAGTTTCACTTGCTCGAGAAGGCATAGCTCAGCTTCTGTTTTGGACATTCTGAATGACCGAACTTTTCACTGACACGACAAGTAATTAAGTTAGATAAACCATTCAAACGAAATTCCTAAATGTTGTCACAGGTAATAAAAAGTTTGAATCGTCGTCCCTAATCATAGTTGAAAAATAAAAGAGATGGGTGAAGTGATCGAAATGTCCGACTCGAAAGTGGTTAATAATAATCAAGATCTGAATTAATAAATTCTATGAGTCACCACAATCATTGCGAACTATAAGTAAAGTTAATTATTGAGAGTCATTGCATAAATTTCACCCAAAACACGAATCGTCGCGTGTGATTGGCAGATGTAAACAGTAATCAGCTGCCAAGGGTATACGCGTACCGAGAAATTACGTACACTGACTCGAAGCGTTACACGATTTTGGAGAACAAACCACCGAAACCAAAATAAAAAGGATTAGAATTTAATATACATTACTCCCTTTAGGTTTCCTCGTTGCATGCATGATTTGAATAAAGCTTGTTATTGCTGTGTACCTTGAACTTCGCTAGGCAATTCACAACAATTTTCTTTTGTCACTCCAAATAATCCCGGGAGGTTTCACTGAGCAAAAAGCGGTCTTGATATGATTGTATCACGATGCACAGATGTTAGTTGCACTCACGAACTGCTCAGAAGGTACTATTAACTTTATCCGGCTCGAAGGACCAAAATGTTCGCGAGCGAGAGAAGTTTGTGTGAGAAAACAAGATGCAATGTTTATAATCCCTCTTGACGACAAATACATTAAAGGGTGGGCCTCTGAGAATAAATAATGCAACTGAATTATTTTAATGTTAACAAAATTGCTAAAAAAATCGACGAGACAAGTTCTCAATTCAACGTTCGGACGACGACTAAATTTGCTTATAAAAGGTACAAAAAGCTCTCACTTATTGAAGGAATATGACTCCATGATAGAAGAATAAGGATAAAAGAAGAAATCGATAATAGTTTAAAATTCGAATTCCATTGAAATGTAAAAATGTGAAATTAAATTAAATTAAATTAACGGCCATGCCACGCTGAAAAAACCAGTTCTCGTCAGATCACTGAAGTTAAGCAGCATTGGGCGCGGTTAGTACTTGGACGGGTGACCATTCGAGAATACTGTGTGCTGTTGGCATATTATGGGTGTGGTGAGCCCAAACTTGTAGTTATTTATAACTACAAGAAAACTATCCACCTAGAAACACTACCCGAATCGGGTAGTGTCACGCCTACCCTGAAAGGGAAATGGCTTAATGGTATACCTACATACAAAGTTTAAATGGAAAAGTCGATGTTAAATAAGTGAAATTAAAATAAAACAATGTACCTAATAAAATATATCAGTCAATTCCGAACATAAATTAAAGAAATTATTCTGGGTCTGCCTGGTGAAGCGGATACTGAAACTGTACGCTTAAATAAAATTACAGTTAAATCAATAGGGTCAGAAATAAAAGCAAATGTTTTTTATATATTCATTTGGTTCAGTGTTATATTTGCCTCTTTTCAAAATATAATTTTGTGTGTGAAGTTGGATTGAAATGTTCAAAGGACGAAGTGGCTCATGATATATTATTATTGCATTAAGGAATATAATACATTCACTTTTTGATGTAATTTTAATTAATTGTAACTTTTATATCCGTCTTCAAATCAGAAGCGAAATTATACAATAGTCTCATTCGCTTCTGTAATCTACAGGCGAATGAACAGGAGATGGTGACCGAGATCCCTCCCCATGTCGTATTGGTACCCATGGTGGTGTTAGTAGATATGCCGGCATTGGTGAAATTGACCGTGACCGTGACCGTGACCGAGACCTGGGCGGTGTTCTTGACCGTGATCGTTGCCTAAGTGGTGTTGACTCTGACCCTGGTAGCCGAAGTAGTTCTGGTGACCATCCTTTTATACCATAGTCGCCAAATTCTTCCTCAGCAATTGTAATGCGTTCTGTCTTGTCCTTTATTATAAACGGAACACCTTTAGCATCACATAATGCATAATAAGGCCCTCCCTGTTTGCCCCATCCAACGGTGTAATTAAACTCATAAAAGATATTATGCCAATCAAGGAGTGGTTTCACACCCGATTCATCTCTGTACCAATAATCAGAGGATTCAGTTAACTTCAGTCTTTGTGATTGCGAGGCAGGATAACTACTGGTGTGAACTGGAACATCAGGAAAAAGTTTTTAATGTGTATAAATTCTGTGGTTATTTAATATAGGGTAATCAGGGTGAGTGTAATACAATTTCAAATTTTGCTAAAATTATAATTGAATTTTCTACTTTTAATTGCCCTCTTCTTGAATTAGTAAACAGTAGCCATGTAGTTTTTACTTAATTTGTTAGTAAGTTAATGAAAAATACAATGATTCCCAAAATATATGTTTCCTTTGAATTTCTTATCAATTACAGAAAAATTAATTAAAATTTTTTTTAAATAATTCAAATCTGTCATATGGGTTCAGGTGATATTTATAAGACTAAATTTACGTAAATGTATTCCTAAAAATTGTATCAACTTTTCTACCTAACCTTAAACCGCTGACAGATTTTTTTACCTTACAATGAAAAAAACAAAAAATCAGAATATCAAAATAAGTCTAAAAAGAATCTGCTTTTCAATTTCTTAAGTTTAATTCATTATTAAATTGATATTCGTAAGAAAACATAGGATGTTCTAGGAAAATATTCTATAACAAAATTTCATGGTATGAAAAGAGATTTTTGCCCAAGGATTATTTGTTCTTCATCTTAGCATACATGAAATTCAAGAAACAATGACGTATTAAGAAGTATATCAAATTCTAATCACAGTTTGCTCAAATATTTCAGCAAAACAGATTTTTATTGATATAACGTTATCTCTGCTGAGGCTTGAACTAATGACGGCCACCTTCTTCTGAGATTACGTAGCTGTCTAATGATAATTAAACATCTGATTTCATCATGATATTCTAGGGTTGAGACGTTAATCATAGAATTGCCGATTTTGAAGATTCAATTCTTGCTATTTTCACTAACTTCGTATTTACGCTGCCATCGGAAATTATCTAAACGGATAGTGCGAGTTGTTACTAAAAATCGCTGATGACTTTGAACCATTATAACTCGATCGGAGGTAAAGCCAGACATTATTTTTTAATACAGTTAGAAAGCTTATAAAAATTCCATGTTAAGCGACCCCTAGCAGAGATATTTTTGATTTTCTGAAGAGGATATTTCATCAGAGCCATACCTCGGGAACCTGTAAAGGTTTGTAAAGTATTTATGGCTTGAACTAGAGATCAGGTTTCTAGGATTACATCTTGCAAATTTCAGTTTTTTCACATAACTTCATTGAGTAATTACAGCAGTTGAAAATCAGAAAGAAAATCCGAGAAATTTTTTAATTTTGTTGCAAAACTTCTAACGTGCTATATCCTCTTCAAAAAGCCAAATATATCTCTAATAGGGTTCATTCAACGTAGAATTTTGAAAGCCTTCTAACTGTAAAAAAATATTTTCTAGCTGCAGTTTTGACCGAGTTATTATATTTCAAAGTCATCAGTGATTTTTATTATTGCTCGCGCTATCCGTATAGTGTATGCTTAAAAAACTTAATTGAAGTTTATATAATGCCTTTTACATACGGCAAAAAAGTCTTATTTGAAGGTTTAGGTTAAAAGGAATCATTCCTTTACTCAATAAATAATTCGCACTTGATAATTGGTACCTTTACCTTTTAACCGTTTTTATAAAAAAAATTAAGATTTCTATGGATATCGTGCTTACAATATATTATTAAAGAACAAATGTGGAGAAAAAATATGGAGAAATTTCTAATACGCGGCCACGTGCATAACAAATCTAGATATAACAGGTAAACTTCAATTTTCTGCGTGTAATATCAGTTAATCTTAATTTTTTATAGGGCCATAAAAGTAGAGCTCAAAGCATTTTTTTACTAGAAGCCTCAAATTGGTATATCTAAGGAATACGGTTTTTTAATTTGAACAATTTATATAGAAAATAAATACGTACAGTGCGATCCAAGTACAAGTAAAAAATTACTTTATATTATAAATATATACATATAGTATTATATTATATATTTACCAATAGAATTAACGAGGACCGTCAAAACGATGAACCGAGTACCAAAGACCCTCATTTTTTCTAGCCAGAAAAAACTGATTTTTCGGAGAAATATTTCACTCTTATATGCTAGTGGCTATCTCATTCGCCCTTCCAGATCATTCCACTCTTTGTAATATGGTTTGGAGGGGAGAAGCCTATTTTTCTCTTCTGAGATATTTGAATGCCATCAGCCTGTTTAAAGATTTACAATACATATGTAAAATTTGAAAAATCTGAAATAACTTGCAATCTACGTTATCTTATCAGCTCCACGTGTCGCAGAGAGTTGAGAATATTGATATAATTTCCCGTGGTACCTTATAATAATATATCATTGTGTATTTATTTTCCACTTTTAGATTAAATGTCTTATACGCAGTGGATAATTGCCAATGCTGACCATTGGGTCAAGAATGGCCGAATACCGGCAACCATTAGTTTTTTAACTAAATAAATGTTGGTCACCAGTATAAGGTACTTCCTTGCGGTGAAATCACTTATTTTTATCCGAATAATTATATTTCACCGAGAAAAAAAAACCCTCAGAGGTTTACTAGTTCTTTTTTAAATATTCTTTTCACTCTTTCTTTTGCAATCTAAAATGTAGAATGTATTTATTGATTTGAAAAAAATATATAATATAATCTGTAAGGTGAGTCAATACGTTCGTTACAGATGTCCCTGAAAAATATATGGGCGTCCCAAGAACATGATATTTTCTAAACAGAAAAGTATTTTTAAGAAAATTTGAAAAGAAATTTGAGAAAACCATATGACTGTACTAGTATTACTAGTATTGCATGTTTATCGTGTTGGAATCGAGTCAAAGTTAACGATAATTAAGTTTTAATAGAATCCTCAAAAAAATTCAAAATATAGAAAAAATACAATAAATTTCTGAAATAAGTTAAAAAAGAAATAATAATAATATTAATTAAGTCGGTCGGATAAGCGACAAAAACTCTAAGGGTTTCTGTCCAGGGCTACGAAATGCTAATAAAAATTATGTGGTTTCTAATTAGAAACTTTAAAAATAATGAATTCAAGCTCAACTGAACCAATAAAATACAGCCTCACAAAAAATAAAAGTAAGAGTTCTCACGGACTTCACTAACAAATTATTACGTATCTTGAGTAGCCGAATCCAAATTCGAAGTCGGAATTCCGAAGTGATAATCTCTTTTTTCTTCCCAAACTCAAAATTTCGCAACTACAAAAAAACGCTTGTTTCTTATATTTCACAGACCACAAAAAAAGGAAAGTACACTGTTAAAAATGTTTGGAATTCTCCAACACTTCTACAATACAAGCGTAAGGTAAAATTGCAAACACGGTATTGGAATGACGAAATTGTAATACATGTATTGTAAGTGCTGTAAACCGTGAAGCACCGTCGAGCATTCCAATACATGTATTGTAGCGTTTATAGAATACATGAAATTTATAGAATTCATGGAATTCGCGGAATTAATGGAATTAACGGAATTCAAGGAATTCACCAAATTTATGGAATTCACAGAATTCATGGAATTCACAAACTTCATGGAATTCACGAAATTTATGAAATGCACGCAATTCATGGAATTCGCGGAATTTACTAAATTTATGGAACTCACAGAATTAATGGAATTCATGGAATTCACGGGATTTATGGAATTCATGGAATTCACGGAATTCATGGAATTCATGATATTCGCAGAAATCACGGAATTCATGGAATTCACGAAATTCATGGAATTCACTGAATTCATGAAATTCACGTGAATTCATTAAATTTTGTAAATTTTCTGAATTCTGTGAATGGAATGAATACCATGAATCGGACGAATTTTTGGAATTTCATGAATTCCCTGAATTCACGAAAAACCATTAATTCCATGAATTCCTTAAATCCCACGCATTCATTGAATACCACGAATTCCTTGAATTCTTTGAATTTGTGAATTCCTTGAATTTTGTGAATTCCTTGAATTCGTGAATTCCTTGAATTTCGTGAGTTCCTTGAATTCCGTAAATTCCTTGAATGTCGTGAACTTCATGAATTCCACGAATTCCTTGAATTTCACAAATTCCTTGAATTCTATGAATTCCGCGAATTTCGTGAATTGCATACATTGCGTGAATTCCGGGAATTCCTTGGATTTCATCAATTCCTTGAATTCCATCAATTGCTTGAATTCCATGAATTCCGTGAATTCCATTAATTCCGTGCATTCTACGAATTCCTTGAATTCTAAGAATTCTGTCGATTCCGTGATTTCCTTTAATTCCGTGAAATGTTTGAATTCCTTGAATACTATGAATTTCATAATTTCCATAAGTTCCGTGAATTCCGTGAAATCCTTGAATTCCCCGAATTCTGTGAATTTTGTGAATTCCATGAATTAAAGGAATCCCATGAATTCCTCGAATTCCGCAAATTCCGTGAATTCTTCGAATTCCGCGAATCCCGTGAATTCCTTAAATTCCATCAATTCCTTGAATTCCATCAATTCCTTGAATTCTATCAATTCCGTGAATTCCATTAATTCCGTGAATTCTATAAATTCTTTAAATTCTATGAATTCCGCCAATTCCGTGATTTCCTTCAATTCCATGAAATCTCTGAATTTCTTGAATGCTATGAATTTCATGAATTCCGTGAATTTCGTGAATTCCATGAGTTCTGTTCATTCCATGAATTTCGTGAATTCCATGAATTCTGTTAATTCCATGAATTCCGCGAACTCCATGAATTCTGTTAATTCAATGAATTTCCTGCATTCCATAAATTCCGTAAATTTCGTAAATTCCGTGAATTTTGTGAAATCCTGATATTCCATGAATTTCTTGAATTTCATAAATACCTTGAATTCTATAAATTTCGAGAATTCAATTAATGACGTGCATTCCGTGAATGTCCTGAGAAATGATTTACGTTTTTCCTTCTTCAATTTTTCGGTTCAACAGGTGTCGAGATATCCAGCCGCCAATATGATACAGAAGTGTTACGGGCTACTGGAAATGTATTGTAAAATTTGTAGCGTTACTTACGTTTCGGAAATTTTTAATAGTGTAGGTATTCTGACAGACCAGATTAGTCAATTCTTACGTATTTTGAGTCTCTAAATCCGAATCCGAAGTTGAAATCCCGAAGTTAGCTCTTGTTTTCTTCTGAACTTCAAAATTTCTTAACCTTAGAAACACTTTTTTTCGTGCATTTTTTGCGGTTAGGAAGGAAAAAGGAGCTAACTTTGGAATTCCGACTTTGAATTCGCATTCAGCGAACCCAAATACGTAAGAATTAACTAGTCTGGTTGGTCGAAAATCTTACTTTAGTCTGGGGCTGTGAAATGTACGAAATAAGCGTCTTTGGAGATTAAGAAGAAAACAACAGCTAACTTCAGAATTCCGACTTTTGATTTGGATTTGGAAACCGAATAGACATAAGAATTGAATATTTTGTTTCGTCGGAACTCCTGTTTTTTTTGTGCGCCTGTGAAATTTAACAATGACAACATTCGTTGAGAATTGAAGCATTCTTAAGTTAGGATCCTAAAACTAGGACGCTGGAAATAAATAGTTTTCAAATTGCGTATCACGCTTTTTAAAATTATTTATTTTTCATCTAAAGTGCAAAAATAATGGACTGTAAAATTCACAGGACAGAAAAATTGGCGAGACAAAAAGTACGCCTATAAATGCGGGCTAGCCACAGACGAGACAATGCTTTATCAGCAAGAAATAATCTTTAATTTAAAACAGTTCGTTTATATTATGACGAAAGATTCAAACTCAAGTATTTTATATTGCACGTAGTAGTATGTATATATATGTTATTGAAGTAATTCAACTCATCCTTACAATTTATACAAAGATTTTAGTCTCGATTTTAGTCAAACAGATTTTTGTTGATACAACGTTATCTGTGCTGTAGCTTCAATTAATTACAGGAAAATTTTTCTACATAGAATCAGAGATATAACCTTTATAATATTACAAAAAAGTTATGTAATGTAGTACATGCTACACGTCAGATACTAATATAAATTAAAATGGTTTATTCTTGAACTCAATTTAATAATAAAATTGTTTTATTTGAATTTTGATAAATTTTATAGGGAACCTTTTAGGTAGAGAAAGGACGTTCTAAGGCAATTCTAAAAACCTTTGATCTGCAAACGTTCTGTATTTTTTTGATTAACAAAGAACTAATACGTTTTTTCAAGACCTTCATGTGGATTGTTGGTTTCAGTCAAGAAATACATAAAAAACTTGATTTGTAAACAATAAAATAAGCGTTGAAATGTGTCATCATAGAACCTTCTGTGACTAATAGTTTAAAATGTATGCATTTGTTTTTCAACAATACCGTTTTCTCTATTACGTCTTAGCATTATTCAGTTTTCATTGCTCTAAAAACTTTTGGTCTAATTTCACTTATTATGTACATAAACTCAATGGTCGAGGGTATGAGAAAACATTTTTTTAGTACTTAAAATACAAAATTGGTGTAAGGATAAGGGCACAATTTTTTTAAACAATAATGGTCTTTGAAAATTTTTTGTTTGGTAAATTGGAATTTGCTGAATCGTCTTAAGGATAGTGATATTTTACAAAAAATATTAGATATATTTTCAAAACTCTTATTTTTATTTCTATCAACAAATTATTATTTTTCCATACCTACGTTTGTCCGAAAAGTATGAAAAAAAAAATTATTATTATCATTATCAATTATTTTCACAGCAATTTTCTATCTACAATAGTTTCGTAGCAAAAAATATTGTTGAAGTCATTTTAATAAACACTATTCTACAACAACGTCAAAACCAACACTATGTTTAGACATCGATTGACAAAACTTTAATACATTTTTCCAATAACTATAATCATCTCCGCACTTTAGATTTAACAATTTTTGTTTCTTTGACATTTGTTAAACGATTAATTGACAGAAGAACACAGAAATAGTGACATTTAAAATGATTGTAAAAGTTTTTCTACTGAGAATTGAAAACACTAAAGTACGTCTAATTTATAATTTCACTGTATTAAAAGTTTCATAAATTTATGAATATAAAACTGGTACGTTTTAATTTTGAATACTAATTTCAATGACATGGAAAAATATTTGTCAACCAGGAAAAGACCCAAAATTTCTTTTTGTTTTTAACGGCCACACTGAAATATTTATATTGAGAATTTGTCCACCAAGAAGAAATTTCTGGCGCGCGAATCATAATTGCTATTATAAAAAAAAAAATTTATACATAAAACTCCAACGCACTAACTTTATTTTTCATTTTTTATTCTTTAAAGGATTTCAAGTATTCTACAAAATTTCTAACGAAAGTCTTTTTCGTCGATTGTAAATAAAAAAATCGTTATTCTATCATATTTTATTTATTTTATTAGTCTGAATCGCTTTAAAAATGTTGCAAACACTAAATATTTACAAATTTGTTGTCCTGAAATTTTAAATTGTTTGTTCTTAATTTTAGGAAATAAAAATCCAGTAAATTTGATAGGTTATTATAGCATGCGTCAATTATGACATCATTTTTTAATTGAAGCTTGAATTCATTACTTTTACAGGTTCCGATTAGTGATAATTTGTTTCTCAATATTTGTTATTTAACCGGTGAACATGACAGTGAATGTTTTTTTGTATCAATCCGTTTTGAAGTTTCTTAATTATGAAATGCTCAATCAGGAACGTGACTAATTTCTTAATATTTAGTTTGTTCTGTTAGTTTTGTTAACCAGATAAAACTAATTTTAAAGGTACATTTCTTCAGGGGTGAAACAACTGTAGAATTTTCAAAAAATCGAAATTCCTTTTTTTGTGCATAAAAGTTGTTTTAGGGCCCTGAAAATGATATACCAAAAGATGGAGGGCAGAACAAATGTCTAAATGTCCAAATTTTAAATTTTGCCGCAACGCCTCTCAGGTATGCCCAGGTCCATCAAGCTAGCACCTCCACAATCGAAATTCCCAAATTTCTTTGTATCAGAATTTTGCGCTTTTTTTGGCTGTATTTCCAACTTTTGGGCTTCACTACTTTTTCTGAAAATTTAAATTTGGAGTGGAGGTGCTGGCTTGACTCAAGCCAACACCTTCACTACATGAAAATTGGAAAAAACTAAAAATCAAAGACGACAGAATTTTGGGCTTTTTTGGTCTCTTGAACGCGCCAACAATCAATTTCCAAAAACTACCTTTGCGAAAATAAAACTACCCCTATGTAAAAACTCAAACTAGCAAAAAACAAAGTACACTATGTGCAAAAAAATCACCCTCTTGCCAAAAATGAAATCTGCAAAAAACAAAGCGCATCAGAATTTTGGGCTTATTTTGGGCTCTCGAATGCACCAAACAAAATAGTCAAAAAACACCCCTGTGTTAAAAAAACCACCTCCTAAGTAAAAACTCAAACCTGGAAAAAATAAAATAGAAAGCAGTGTTGGGCTTTTCTCGGGCTAACAATGCTTAAATTTTTTTGCAAAAACCACCACAACATCTAAAAAATCTAACGCCTATCTATAAATTCGAATTTGAACTTTCAAGGAGCCCAAAAATTTCTGAAAAAGATTATTCTTTGACAAAGTAACATCTGCGTGGTATCAAGGGATTGTTTTTTAACGTTAAGGGTTGGAGCCCAGAAAATAGTCTTGACATTTTTTAGGATTTTTATAGCTGTCCAAAACTATGAGGACCATCGACCAAAACGACTGACGTTTTACTAACCTATTCACTGTCTTAGTAATTTACATTTCTCAAATGTGACTCAACAAATTACTGGCTTTCAATTGTTACTAAAAATTGGATATTCATCATTCTTTCTAGTTGTCCAAAATCCTGAGGTTCACCTTCCCGCAAGATTGACATTTTTGATCCCCCTCAATCTCTTAGTAATTTCAACTTCTAAAAGTGAATAAATAAATTCCCCTCTTTCAATTGTTATCAACAATTCCGTGTTTTCAATTTGGGTATGGTACCCAGGTTCATTAAAATAACAACTCCACAATATAATTTCGGCATTCCTCATAGCTCAGAATTTTGAACTTTTTAAGGCTTCTCTTGATTTTTGGACACCACTCCTTTACGTCAAAAAACAACCCCTTGATGCGCAGATATGACTTTTTCAAAAAATAACCTTTTTCAGAATTTTATTGTGTAGATAAAGATTATGATTTTTGGATTCCTCAAAAATTCTAACAGCGATTTTTGGGCTCCAACTCTTCACGTTAAAAAACAACCCCTTGATACCACGCAGATATGACTTTGTCAAAATATTATCATTTTTAGAATTTTACTATGGCAACGGCCATACCACGCTGGAAACACCAGTTCCCGTTAGATCACTGAAGTTAAGCAGTGTTGGGCGCGGTTAGTACTTGGATGGGTGACCGTCTGATACTACTGCGTTGCTGTTGGCGGTGGTGGGTGTGGTGAGCCCACACTTGTAGTTATTTACTACAAGAAACTATCCACCTAGAAACACTACCCGAATCGGGTAGTGTCACGCTTACCCCTTGAGGCTCGCCGAAAGGGAAATGGCTTAATGGTATATATATACTGTATACGTAGAGTCTCTGATTTTCGGGCTTTTTAAAAATACCAACACCTAATTTTGGGCGCCAACCCTTAACATTAAAGAACAACCCCTCTATACCACGCAGATATGACTTTGTCAGAAAATAATCTTTTTTAGGGTTTTACTGTGTAAATAAAGTCTCTGATTTTTGGGGTCCTCAAAAATACCAAGACCGATTTTTGGGCTCCAACCCTTTACGTTAAAAAACAACCCCTTGGTACCACGCAGATGACGCTTTGTCAAAAAATAATCTTTTTCAGAATTTTACTGTGTAAATGGAGCCTGTGATTTTTTGGCTCTTTCAAAATACCAACACAGATTTTTGGGCTCCAACCTTTAACGTTAAAAAACAACACCTTGATACCACGCAGATGTGAGTTTGTCAACAAATAATCTTTTTTAGGATTTTACTGTTCAAATAAAGTATATGATTTTTGGGGTCCTTAAAAATATCAGGACCGATTTTTGGGCTCCAACGCTTTACGTTAAAAAACAAGACCTTGGTACGACGCAGATGTGACTTTGTCAAAAAATTATAATTTTCAGAATTTTATGGTGTAAATGAAGTCTCTGATTTGTGAGCTCTTTAAAAATACCAACACAAATTTTTGGGCTCCAACCCTTAACGTTAAAACAACCCCTTGATACCACGCAGATGCGATTTTGTCAAAAAATAATATTTTTTAGTATTTCACTGTGTAAACAAAGTCTCTGATTTTTGTGGTCCTTAAAAATACCAAGACCGATTTTTAGGCTCCAACTCTTAACGTTAAAAAACATCGCAGATATGACTTTGTCAAAAAATTATCTTTTTTTAGAATTTTATTGTATAAATAGGGTCTCTGATTTTTGGGCTCTTTAAAAATACCAACACCGACTTTTGGGCTTCAACCATTAACGTTAAAAAACCACCCCTTTATACCACGCAGATATGACTTTGTCAAAGAATAATCTTTTTTAGAATATTACTGTTTAAATAGTCTCTGATTTTTGGGCTCTTTGAAAATACCAAGACCAAGTTCGGTGCCCTACCCTCAACGTTAAAAAGCAATCCCTTGATACCACGCAGATGTGACTTTGTCAAAGAATAATCTTTTTTAGAAATCTACTTTGTAAATGGAGTTTCTGATGTTTGGGACTTGGAATTTTATAGGGTGAATAGAGTCTCTGATTTTTGGGCTCCTTGAGGCGTTTTATTTTTCAGATATAGTGGTGATTTTTGCAAAAAAAATGTAGCATTCGTTAGCCCAAGAAAAACCCAACACTACTTTCTATTTTATTTTTTCCTGGTTTAAATTTTACTTAGGAGGTGGGTTTTTTGAACGTAGGGGTGGTTTTTGACAATTTTATTTGGTGCATTCGAGAGCCTAAAATAAGCCCAAAATTCTGATGCCCTTTGTTTTTTGCAGATTTTATTTTTGGCAAGAGGGTGATTTTTTTGCACATAGGGTTTGGTTTCTTGAATTTTTTTTTCGTGCTTGCGAGAGCCCCAAATAAGCACAAAATTGTAGTGTACTTTGTTTTTTCTTAGTTTGAGTTTTTACATAGGAGTAGTTTTATTTTCGGTAGGGGTAGTTTTTGGAAATTGGCTGTTGGCGCGTTTAAGAGCGCAAAAAAAGCTCAAAATTATGTCGTCTTTGATATTTAATCGGTAATACAGCCTAAAAAGGCCCAAAAAAGCCCAAAATTCTGATACAAAAAAATTTGGGAATTTCGATTGTGGAGGTGCTAGCTTGATGCACATGGTATGCCCCGAGCGCCCTTCGTGATCACTGCGCACGCTGTAATTTTGGATGGAGTACGGAAGCAGGAATAACAACAGTCAATGGAGAAGGGACTGTCCCCCTAGTTGTCTAGAATGTTAAGAATTTACCTGGATGACTATAGTTGCAGGTATCGCAGACTAAAGGTATATGAGAATATAATATGATTTTACAGGGCTGAAAACTTTAAACGCGTTTTTCTCGAAACCACTTGTTTTGAACTGGCCGGAAACATAACTCGAACAAATCGTCACCGATCGATCTGAAATTTCAAAAGTATATTCAAAATAGCTTTCTCCAGCGACGTACGTAGGATTTTTTTTATATTGCATAGTTCTTTTTATAAACAATATTGTGACGATTTTTTTCATGAAATTTAAAACTTTTTTTCAAAAGTGCACCTTGTCGCGAAAAATCAATATATCGAAAAAATCCTATATCTTGCTGTTATTCTATAAAATCGAAAAAACTTTGGTTTTATGTTGTGGGTCAAAAATTGTGGGAGTTGGACGGAGAAATGCTGCGTAGCCGCTATTACGTTATGAACGAACTTCAAAAAAATATTTTCTGTACTTTATTACGAGTATTATAAATCCCATTTTACAGATTTTCGATTGATCTCTTTATTGCGCCAAAAAAAAATTTCCGAAATATGCCTATTTTTTCGTGCTCTACAGTGGTTTAACCCCTTAATGCATTTCAAGAATTATTAAATTTTCACAGGCATTACATTTTAGTTCAATTAGATTTGGAGGTCTAGAATTTTATTTCACTATATAAAAACAAGAATTCGTTAGGTTTTGTGCGGATACAATCGATTTATGACTCTTCCCAAATGAATTAAAAAATGTATTTCTTAAAATTGAAAACAAAATTAAAAACGTATTGAATATTGAAAATTCTATTAGGATTTCTTAAATCTCATAAAACTCCTTTTGATACCCTTTGAAATATTATAAAAACACTTTAAATATTTACAATTTGTTGAAACCTAGAGAGCTTTTCAAAGCCCCTAAAATCATTGATGTCGTCATTGTCTTATAAAATCCTTCTAAATTCGAAAACCAAATTCTAGGAAATTCTTCAAAACCGCATACATTTTTTGAATTCCTTAAAATTTCTTGAAAATTCTTTCGAAATATCTTAACATATTTTTAATCCTTCGAACTCGCTTAAAATAACCCAAAATCTTCAAAAACCCTGGAAATCCCTTAAAATTCTTGAAATCGATTGAAAATATTTTCGTATATTTTCAAATGTTTGAAATCTCTTAATTATTTTAAGGGTAAAAGGGTAGAAGACGGATGAGGATAAAAAGACGATTGCTACATTTGAGTTTTGGTCTATGCGGCCCTAATCGAACACGAGCGACTCAAATCCCTTCGAATTACTGAAATTCTCGGAAATGTTATATAATCCCTTATAAAATTCTTTGAAATTTTTGTGAATCATGAAAATCCTCTGAAATCCCTTGGAATTTTTGTCAATATCCTACAATCTTACAAACGTGGCTTGTGCTCGGACGTATGGACATATATATCCACGTTATCCCACATAGAAAGTCAAAGAAAAGCTTGTAAAATATTTCAAATCACAGTAGTGCACTCTCTTTTCTTGGAGGGAATGAAGGTGCTCAAATTTGATCTGTACACTCCAAGGCACACAGTGAGTTTTTTCACAAAATTTTGTTCAAAATTCTGCTGACTGCTCATTTTTTGACCGATTCTAATATTTTTTTATTTAAATACTCGTTACGAATTAAAATTTCATGTAGCACTGCTACTTTTTTAGTTTT
>CAKNYM010052026.1:2324-58954 GCA_932195095.1 Andricus curvator
GGGGGGCTCTGGATCGGCTCTTGCTTTCAACCTATTCAAGATAGGAAAATGGCAATGTAGTATCGATTATTATTTATAACTTCAGCCTGCAATAAATTAATTATTGTTTTGTACGCGACATGAATTTTGTATATGTATATTATGCTATTCTTTCCATTTTTATACGTTGATTTGGTCCAAATTTCAAAAAGAAATCTTTAAATTGGTCAGGGAAACAAATGTGGTCGAGCAAACCCCGGGAATTTCAAATTTTTTCATCACTAGACACCCTTCCGTGGGAGAGACAATACAGAGATCTTGGCTTCTGGGATAGATGGAGAACTATAGTCACTTAAAAAAATTCACGACTTGGTTAATACAGCCATATGGAAAAAATGTCACTTTTCTGCACATGTAGAATACGTCTATTAGACATAAAATCGAGCCAATTAACAAAAATTGCGAAGGTCTCCAAAAAGATTGTATAGTTGTTTTTTTATATGTTGAACATAAAATAAAATTTTGCAAAACGTGATCGGGTCGGCAATTTCTTTAGAAAAATTAATTTGCAAAATTTGCCCCCATTGCTCTCGAAAAATTCAAAACATTTTGCAAACTTGAGTAAGTAATTATAAATTCAGTCACTATTCTGTATTAAATTTGCAAAATGATCGTGATATGGCAACATTGTTAATTATAACCAAATTATTATTTTGTTAATCACTCCCCGGCGAAAATACCGAAGATTTTGCAAAATGTTGTTTCTGCTTTTTTCCATTGAGAAGAAACTATTATATGATTTGCAAAAATAAATACATAACGCAAATTATAGTTATTTAAAGGTCACCCCCCAAAAAAATGGAGGGGATGTTGGAAAAGGAGGCTCTCGGGATGTTGTTAGGCGAGATCAGGGGGCTAAGGGAGGACGTAAGGGGGACCAAGGAGCAGATGGAAGGTATGAGGGAAGACCTGCGAATCAGAGATGAGAAATGGGAAAAGGAGGTGAAAGAGCTGAGAGAGAGAGTAGATGGGTTAGAGAGGGAAAGAAAAGAAAAAGAAGTTACAACAAAACAGATGGAAGAGGAGATTAGGGCGTGGAAAGAAAGGACGGAAAAAAGGGTTGAGAAGGTGGAGGGCAGGACGGAAATGGAAATAGGAGTCGGGGGTAGCGGGGGCGAGATTAAAGGTATTTGGGAGAGGGTAGGGAATATGATAGAAGAGAAAGTGGGAGAGCGTAGGAATGAAAAGGAGGAGAGGGCGGATAGGGAAAGGATAAGGGCAATGGAGTTGAGAATGGAGAGAAAGGAGAAGGCAGACAGGAGAAATAATATTGTGATAAGAGGGTTGAAGATGAAGAGCGGGGAAGAAAGGGAGGGCGTGGAAGCGCTGCTACAGAGCATAGGGTGGAATAAAGGCAGGGTAGGGAAAGTTAAGTTGGAGGGGAGAAAGGAGAAAGAAGTGGCGGTTGTGGAGTTGGAGAGCTGGGAAGAAAAATTGGGGGTAATGAGAAATAAAAATAGGATAAAGGATAAGGAAGTTTTCATCGATCACGATTTGACGAGAAAGGAAAGGGATGTACAGAGAATGCTGTACGACAGGGCTAGGAGGGAGAGGAGTGAAGGGAGATCGGCGAAGGTAGGATATCGGAAAATAAAAATAGACGAGAAAATGTGGGTGTGGGACGAGGAGAAAGAGGTGTTGAAGGAAGTGCAGGGGAATTTGTTTCGTAGGAAGTAGGGGGGCGGGGGTAATGCAGGGTAGAGGAGTTTTGAAGGTGCTTTACTGGAACGTAGCAGGGGTAAAGAAGAAGGATGAGGAGTTCTGGAGGTATATCCAGGAATTTGATGTGGTAGGACTGGTAGAGACGTGGGTGGAAAGAAAGGAATGGGATAGAATAGAGCCAAAGCTGCCAAGGGGGTATAGGTGGAGACTCCAGGAGGCGGTCAGAGTGAAGAAGAAAGGAAGGGCTAGTGGGGGAATTATAACGGGGATTAGAGATGGATTAGAGGAAGAAGCTCACGGAGAGGTAGAGGGGGAGGGAGTGCAAATGAGGAAAGTAAAGATAGGAGGGGTAATGTGTAAGTTTGTGACAGTGTACAATAAGGATGGGATGGAAAGAATTAAAGAAAGGGTGGAAGACCTGTTAGGTGAAAGAGAAGAGGGTATGGTGGTACTGGGTGGGGACTTTAACGCGAGGATGGGGAGGGAAGGGGGCCTTTACAGGGAAGGGGAGAGCTTCGAAAGGAACTCAAAGGATAGGTTAATAAATAAGGAGGGGGAGATTCTAAGGGACTGGATGGAGGATAGAGGCTGGGCGGTGGCAAATGGTATGGCAACTGGGGACGAAGAGGGAGAATACACATACGTAGGTAAGGTGGGGGTATCGGTAATAGATTATGTAGTTATGAATATGCAAGGGTGGGAGGAGATGGAGAGATTCGCAGTAGAAGGGAGGGTAGAATCAGACCATCAGCCATTAGGGTTGTGGATAAGGGGTGAGAACGGCGGAAGGCAAGGTGGGGAAGAAGTGTCGACGGGGGAGAGGGTTAGCTGGACGAGGGAGGCGATAGAGAAATATAAGGAGCAGTTAGAGAAGGTACGCTTCGAAGGGGAGACGGTGGAAGAGATATGGGAGGATTTAAAAGAGAAAGTGAAAGGGTGCGTGCAAAAGAAGGTATTCAAAAAGAAGAAGAAAGGAATGGTGAAGCCGTGGTGGGATAGGGAATGTAAAAAGATGAAAAGAAAGGTGAAGAGGAAGTATAAGAAGTGGAAAGAGGGTACTGCGAAAAGGGAGGAGTACGTAGAAATGAGGAAGGGGTTTAGATTGATGTGTAAGAAGAAAGAACAGGAAAAGGAGAAAGAGATGGAGGAGGAGTTAGGAAATGTTAAGACAGAAGGGGACGTCTGGAAGATAATAAATAGGTTTAGGAAGCGTAGAGTAGGGATAAGCGACAAGATAGGGAGTGAGGAGTGGAGGGAGTTTTTTAAAGAATCATTTCAGGGCTCAGATTCAAGGAAGAGAGATGATGGGAGTAGAAGAACGGGGGAGGCAGAGATGGAGGAGTTGCATGACGAGGAGATAGAGAAACAGATAAGGAAGTTAAAAAGGTCAAAATCAGCAGGGCTGGATGGGCTAGAGAACGAAGCATGGCTGTTTAGTACACAGGAGGTTAGGGAGAGGCTGAAGGAGGTAGTGAAGAAAGTATGGAGGGGGGAGGGATTCCCACGAGGGTGGAGAGAAGGATTAATAGTGCCTCTGTATAAGAAAGGAGAGAGGGATAGGCAGGAAAATTATAGGGGGATTACGCTAATGAATACGGCGTATAAAGTATACGCGATGGTAGTAGCGGAGAGGCTGCGGAAGGATGTCGAGGGGAAAGGAATATTGCCAGAGACGCAGGCGGGCTTTAGGGCAGGTAGGAGTACTATCGACAATATCTACGTTCTGCAGCACGTGGTGGATAGAGAATTAGCGAAGAAGGGATCGAGAGTGTACGCGTTTTTTGTGGATCTAAAAGGCGCGTTTCCGTCGGTGGATAGGGGGAGGTTGTGGGAGGCGATGCAGGAGAGGGGAGTGGAGAGAGGCCTGATCGAGAGGGTAAGGGAGATATATGAAGAAACCAAAGATAAGGTAAGAGGAGGACACGGGATTTCGGAGGGATTCTGGATGGATAGGGGGTTAAGACAAGGGTGTCCGCTTAGCCCGACGCTTTTTGCGATTTTAATTGCGGATATGGAAAGTAAGCTGGAGGCCGGAGTGGTAGGAGGATTCAGGATAGGAGGGGTTAGAATTTGGTCGCTAGCGTATGCAGATGACATAGTGTTGTTGGCAAAAAGCGAGGAGGCCTTAAAGGAAATGATGAAGAGGTTGAGAAGATACCTGGATAAGAACAGGTTAGAACTGAATGCGGAAAAGTCCAAGGTTATGGTTTTCAGAAACGGAGGTGGAAGGGATAAGGAAGGGGAGTGGAAGTGGAAGGGAAAGGCGGTGCAGGCTGTGAAAGAGTTTGTGTACCTGGGCTTCTTGTTTCGGAAGAATGGCGGAGTGGATGGTCACATAAAAGAGAGAGTGAGGAGGGCAAATGTGGTGATGAGGCAGGTGTGGGGGTTGGGAAAGAAGTTATTCGCAGATGATTTTGGAAGGAGAATGAAATTGTTTGACTCACTAGTGATGAGTGTGCTATTGTATGGAGTAGAGGTGTGGGGGTGGAAGGAAAGCGAAGAGGTAAATAGGATACAGGAGAGGTATGTAAAGTGGACACTGGGGTTGGCAAGGAACACGCCTAATTATATTGTCAGGAGGGAGACGGGGAGAACGAGTGTAGGGATTCTAGCGGGGAGTCGAGCGTGTAAATATGAGGAGAAATTTTTGGAAGAGGGGGGAAGTAAGCTGGTTAGGGAGTGTTGGTGGGAGAAGGAGAACAGGAGAGGGGGAGGGAAGATGGAGGTTGAAAGAGAAAGGTATTTTAGAACGAATGGACTGCATATGGATGAATTGAGAAGGATGCATGAGGAAGGAAGGAAGGTATATGAGTTGGTTAAGAAAAACAGCATGGAAAGAGAGAAGACAGCAGGGGAAGAGAGAATAAGAGAGACAAGGTTTAATGGGAACTATGTGTGGATTATGCCAAAGGCGAGAGCGCAATATTTGTGTGAGAAAGGAGAGAAAGGAAGTCAGGAGCTTATAGCGAGGATGAGATGTGGTTGCATGGAGGGTTTCAATAGGTTCTGGCTCGCTAGGGAAAAGAGGATGTGTGAACTATGTGGGAAGGGGGAGGCAAGAGTGGAGCACTGGTTGGAGGAGTGCGTGGAGGTGGAAAGGAGTGGGATAAGCATGGAGGTATTGATGCATGAAAGGGGGGACAAAAGGGCAGTAGAATGGGTGAAGGGAGTATTGGGTAAGATGGAGAAGAAGAGAAGGAAGGAGGAAGAGGAATGGAGAAGCAAAGATTTTAAATAGAGGAGGAAGTAAATATAAGTAATTGTAAATATTGTAAATAGTAGATAAGTATTAGGTATTAGGTATTATTATAATGCGAGGCAAGCAAGAAAGTAGGGACATGCGAGCGAGGCGAGGCGAAGTGAGGAAGGCAATGCGATAAGAGCGAGCGGCGTTAGATATAAGGTGTGGAAGGATGTTAGTTTTAAGGGTTAGTTGTAAGAAAATTCTGTAAAAAAAAATGGAAGTGTAAGCAAGTCAATTTTTTAAGGCCAGCAGGCTAAAAAATAAACGTTTATCTCTAGACTCCTAAAATTCCAGCGAAAATTGCGTGGGTTGCGTTTTTGGGTAGCAAATGTTAGAAATGTCGAGATATGAAAATTATAAAATTTGCAAAATGTTGCTCGGCCGGCAATAATATTAAAATTGCAATTAAACAAATAAGTTACTTTTGTAAACTAGCCAAAAATTACAAACATGTTGCAAATCATACTGAGTAATGAAGAACTTATTACCAACGTCATATTACATTTGCGAACTGTTTACAACTTGGCAACATTATTAATTATAAACAAATTATTATTTTGTTTATCACTCCCCAGTGAAAATAACGAAGGTTTTGCACAATGTTGTTTCTGCTTATTTCCACTGAGAAGAGACTATTATATTATTTGCCAAACTGTATGCATAACGCAAATTATCGTTTTTTAAATTAATTTTTTCTTTTTGCAATTCGACTCATAAAATTCATGCGAGAATCGCAAATGTTGCGTTTTTGGGTAGCAAATGTTGGAGATGTCGCAATCTAAAAAATATTAAATTTGCAAAACGTTGCACGACCGGCAACAATATTAAAATTGCAATTAAACAAATTAGGTACTTTGTTGAACTAGCCAAAAAATACAAACGTTTCGCAAATCTTACTGAGTGATAATTAACTTAGTACTAACATCATATTAGATTTGCGAACTGTTTACTACTTGGCAACATTGATAATGATAAACAAACTTATTACATTCTCATTCTAATGAGAAGGTATTGGTTTTATGTAAAATTTGACATAGTCGGTTTTCATCAAATGTCCACGTTTTGAGACCTCCTGAGTCAGAAAAAACGATTTTTACGAAGGTGTCTGTCTGTCTGTAGTCTGTCTGTCTGTCTGTCTGTCTGTAGCCACGATAACTTTCGAAAAAATGATCAGATTTGATTGAGCTTTGGCACACTTTTTTATGGCCGAAAAATAGAGAACGAGTTCGTTAACCAGCTATTTTGGATGAAAATCCAAAAAGTGAGCACATTTTGAAAATTTTTGAGACCACTTTTTTGGAAGATTTGAAAATTCTATGTACGGTTATTAGTAGTACGTAAAATGACGAACAAAATATTCTCATGACTTTTCGTGATAAAAAAAAAATTACTGGAGTTATAGCATTTTCAAAATTCCAAAAAACAAACGAAAATGAACATTTTAAGCCGAAAAACGCACGATATGAAAAAAAGTCAAAAGGAGAAAAACGTTGATTCCTGAACACCCTATAATATTTTCAAGACAACTTTTTGAATTTTTCGAAAAATAAAAAATTCAAATTTTGATCGCACAAAAAATTAATGAAAAATCAAAAAAGCCATTTTGCTGTAAAACTATGCAAGATACCAGAAAAGATCATCTCCCCAAAATTGCGCACCTAAAAAAGATCTACAAATTTCTTATCATTCACTTTTTGATATGACGCGTAGTTTTTGTTTTATTCGTAAAAAACAGCATTGAAAATAGAAAAATCAAATTTTCAGACGAATATTACCAGCTACGAAAAAATGACCGAAACAAAATTTGTTCATCCATGGAAGAGGTACAAATTTATTGTGACTCATGTTTCGATAGGATGCGTGGTTTTTGTTTTATTCGTGAAAATAACATTGACAGTAAAAAAAATCAAAGTTTTGAAAAAACAATGCAAGATACGAAAACATATAAATGAACAAAAATTGTGCATTCAAAAAAGACTTACACACCCGTAATCAATTTTTGTGGTAAGAATATATTCAAAATTAAAAAATTAACTTCTTTGATAAACGGCACAAGCTAAAATAAAATGTTAACTAATAAAATTTGTCGCCTCAATTATATCATTACTTTTCATTTGAAATCAAATACAAATTTAGTAATTTGTATATGAAGAACATATAACACGAAGCACAAAGTGCGCGCTCAGTGTATTTACCAAATCGCACGCCGTAAGTGCGCTCCAACTTTTTTGTTTCTATCATACGGTTCAAATGATTTTCAAATCAAATATCGAGCGTGAAGCGCGAGTGTCTGGATGAGAATGTGTTCCTTAAGGTCGATAGAACCTTGAGTAAATAAAGTTCCTTTTCAGTCTAAAATAAAAGAAAATTTAACAATCACTTAATATGTAGAGGTTTTGATAATTTTATAATATTTGCAAACAAACTTTTTCTTTTCATCGAAGTCGAACACGAAGTTCAAAAATCTAGAGGAGCCTAGCGTAAAGCGCGATGCAAATACGCCCGAGCGCGTAGCGCGAGGTGAATACATAATCGAGCGCGAAGCGCGAGATAAATATATGATCGAACGCGAAGCGCGAGATCCAACAGTCGCGCGCCCTAGGCGCGCTCAAACTTGCGAGCGAAGCGAGCCGCGCGCGAAGCGCGCCATGAGAATGTGCCCGCGAAGCGGGCAGATTTTTTTTTTTTAAATCATTCCCCAGATTAAATTATCAAGGTGTTATAAAAGGAACCTCCCATTTTATCTTGTTTTTTACAGGAATTCAAAGAAAATAATTAATGAAAATAATAGTTTTTTTCAATATCCGAAAAAAACAATTAAAAAACAGTTAAAATTCAGAAAAAAACCAAAAACTCACGAATGGCTTTCAAAAATTAAGAAAGGTAAACTATCTCAATCAATAACGGCGAAACTATAAATTTAAAAAAAATTTTAATTTCTGAATATTATAATAGAAATTTTGTTTTCATAACTCAATTATCGGAAGTTAGACTTTTGATGCTTGATGGAGCGCCTTGAAAGTAGAGTGCTACTCTTGACTCGTTCCACAGATATATCAAATCAAAATTATGGTAGATGCGTTATAAAAATTGTCGTCTCTCGTCCCTCGATATGTAATACACTGAATAGTTACATGGGAGGAAAGGCAACATCGTTATTTATTCACACTTGTCTTATAATATATAATTATCTCTCAAATTGTCTTAATTTTTAAAAAGAATAAAACATTTTAATCATGCTGCGATTACCTTATAAAAATTATTTTAAAAAAATTATTCACTTATCAGAAAATTTTCATGCAATTCCTGAATTGCATATTGTCACTCGTTATTTTCAAATTTTTCCTCTTTTGTCTATACCGGTGGTTATTTTATTATTTTCAGAATTTTTTTTAAAGAAACGAGAAACCTTCAAAAATCCTCCAAAATTATATATAATTCCAATATAAAATCCAATAATTATATAATTATAAATAAATAAAAAATCCGTTACAAACTATATGGAACCGTTCAGTAGTAAGAAAAACTTTTTTTGCAACACCTTGAGAATTTAATCTGAGGAATGATTTAAGAAAATATAAGTTTGTTTATCATTATCAATGTTGCCACGTAGTAAGCAGTTTGCAAATCTAATATCATGTTAGTACTAAGTTAATTAACACTCAGTACGATTTGTGAAACGTTTGTATTTTTTGGCTAGTTTAACAAAGTATCTAATTTGTTTAATTGCAATTTTAATATTGTTTTCGGTCGTGCAATGTTTTGAAAATTAAATATTTTTTAGATTTCGACATTTCCAACATTTGCTACCCAAAAACACAACACTTGCAATTCTCGCAGGAATTTTGTGAGTGGAATGGCAAAAAATGCAACATTAATTAAAAAAACGATAATTTGCGTTATGCATACATTTTTGGAAATCATATAATAGCATTTTTTCAATGGAAAGAAGCAGAAATAAGATTTTGCAAAACCTTCGGTATTTTCGCTGGGTAGTGATAAACAAAATAATAATTTGTTTATAATGAATAATGTTGCCAAGTTGTAAACAGTTTGCAAATGTTATATAACGTTGGTAATAAGTTGTTTATCACTCAGTACGATTTGCAAAATGTTTGTAATTTTTGGCTGATTTACAAAATTAACTAATTCGTTTAATTGCAATTTTAATATTATTGCCGGCCGAGCAACGTTTTGAAAATTTGATCATTTTCAGATCTCGACATTTCTAACATTTTTTACGCGAAAGTGCAACCTTCGCAATTTTCGCTCGAATTTTAGGAGTCGAATTCAAAAAATTTAACAATAATTTAAAAAACGATACTTTGCGTTATGCATTTAGTTTTGCAAATCATACAATAGTTTCTCCTCAGTGGGAAAAAGCAGAAACAACATTTTGCAAAACCTTCGGTTATTTTTGCTGGGCAGTGATTAACAAAATAATAATTTGTTTATAAATAATAATGTTGCCGCATCACGAACGTTTTGCAAATTTAATACAGAGTAGAGACTGAGTTTACAATCACTCCCTCAAGTTTGCAAAATGCTTTGAATTTTCGTGGAGCAATGGAGGGCAAATTTTGCAAATTAATTTTTTGAAACAAATTGTCGGCCCGATCACGTTTTGCAGAATTTTATTTTATGTTCAGCATATGAGAAAACAAATATACAATTTTTTTGAAGACCTTCGCAGTTTTTGTTAATTGATTAGCTATTTTCACTGAACTAGAAGGATTAACTTCTACTTGTCAATAATTATGTACTAGATGTGGTGGTGCGTACTCGTATTCTAAGCAAAGAAACTCATTACTCCTGGATATTTATTTCATTGTATTCACTTTATGTATCTAAATTTTTGGCAGAATGGGCTTCACATTCGTCAGACTTCACTCCCTTTAATTTCTTTTTGTGGAGCTACAAAAGAATTGTAGAAATCGTCAGAGGTGTTCCTCCATAAATGCTGCAAAATATAAAAATAAAAGATTTGACAAGTCGGCTTCAAGTCTTCAAAGGCGACTTGTTCACATATCATTTGAAAAATTGCTATTTACTTACAAATATTCTTTGAACTTCGTTCCACATTAAATTATTTTGCAAAAAAACTAAATTTTGACTTCGTTATAACATTATCTTTTATTGTGAAATCCTTCGGAATTTATGGGTGCTAGCCAAAAAATGTATCATTTTAGACTATGAGATTTTTAAAAACGAAAGATTATCGAAGCGCCTAAAATATCTGTTTTTGTTGTTAAATAATTGGTTATTTTGGTAAAACAATATGTAGAACAGCTCAAAATATTTTTAAATATAGCCAAAAATGACTTCACGATTTATTTGATTTTGATTTCAGTGTTTCAAATCAACCTCTCATTTTACAATATGATATATTAGTATGGAGCGTCATTGGAGATTTTATAAAAAATATTAGGCAAAAATGGTGATCATCATTATATGTTATTTAGAATCAATATTGATACACCGATTTTTAAATATACTGAAATTTTCATAAATAGTTTGTTTTAAAACGGGCGGGAAGCCCATGAATAGCTCCCCTGGCGCTCAAGCTATAAAGCCTATTGTGCCACACCCTTACTTATTCGCTCTCAGCAGTCGACCCCAGACCTCTTGCTGAAGCCTAGTATGTCGAATACTGATCTCGTTGTAATTTCCCCAGGTTACATAAAATGGGCCCCGAAGGTTTGTTGCCTGAGCTTAGCTTATGCCGGGCACTGGTATAATACATGCAGGGATGTTTCGTCACACCTGCCGCATTTCCTGCACTCTGTCCTGGGGTTATACCCCATTTCGTGTACCCTGGCGGACCGAACGAACGGAGCGGATACGCTACAGCGTATCCTTATAGTATCCACATCGTATCCTCTTCGTATAATGCAAGAAAAACGCATTTAAAAAGGAAGATGAACATTTCACTTGTTGAAATTCGGATTCTACGTGAAATTTTGCGTTAAAAGGTCACGGAGTAATCGCAATAGTTTTTCTTGCAACATTAAAAACTTTCAAAAAATATAATACTTATCGATAACGTGGGCTGAAGGCGACTTCAAACGCATCGTCGACGGATAGCGCCTATTGAATGCTACTGAACGACGATGCGTTTGAAGTCGCCTTCAGCGCACGTCATCGATAAGTATTATATTCTTTTAAAGTTTTTAATGTTGCAAGAAAAAATATTGCGATTACTCTGTGACCTTTTAACTCAAAATTTCACGTAGAATCCGAATTTCAACAAGTGAAATGTTAATCTTTCTTTTTTAATGAGTTTTTCTTGCATGATGCGGAGAGGATACGATGTGGATACTATAAGGATACGCTGTAGCGTATCCGCTCCGTTCGTTCGGTCCGCCAGGGTATTCCCCAGTATTCCCGATGTTTTGTTCGGACCCAGCTTTTAATGGCCATGCCGACACACCAAGCCACTATTCCCAGTACCGGTTCCAGTCCTATGTACTCACTTGCTGCGCCGCACTTTGCCATGTGGTCCGCCTTTTCGTCGCCCTTGATCCCTGTGTGATCAGGGACCCATATGCAAGCAACATTGTTTCTTTCTGCAAGTTACATTGTTAGAAATGTTCGGAAAATTCCGACACAATTAAGATACTAAACTAACTGAAATTTACGAAATTAGGTTGCTAAAAACGAAATTCAGTCACTTTTATAGTAAATCTACTAAATTTTTATTAAACTTCAGAAACTGTATCTGAAAATTACAAATAGTTTCTTAAAATTCCTAAATGGTAACAGAAATGTAAGTTATCGTAACCGAAAGAAGTGCGCAGTTGCATGCGCACTCGTTGCTTCTCGATCCCATTCGTAGGAGACAAAGCATGGTTGTTCAGTGGTAATCAGCGGCAGTGAAGTGCAAAATAGAGTGGAATAATTCAATATTGAAAACGATTTGATGCAGGTTTTAATCGGTTTGAACCAGGCTTTGTTCGATTTGGTCCAGGTTTCAATTGAATGGTGAGTCCGCTATTTGAGTCAAATGACGCCCTCCTGGCTAGAAAGGTTAAGTCTGTAATTTTTATTCGATCTATCTCTTATTGCTCTCATTTATTAATTTACAACGTAGATCAAGGAACTGATATTTTGTGTGGTTCATTAATTTTAATATAAATTTGCAGTTTCTATTTGTCTTAAAAATATAAATTATAGTAAGACTATATACGAGCGAAGTTTGTTTGCAAATAACTACGTATATATCTATTTTGTACAATATACTCAATAAATCTAATGTGAAAAAAACTTCTCATCATAAAAGATGGGCTTAGATCATGTATTCGATGCAATGAGTATACGTACTATTATAACATTAATTCATGAGAAGTCGTTTGTATCAACCTCACTCATATTTTCTTACTATTCATATTCTCATAAAAAATATAGACTACATATTTTATATTAAAATTAATGAACCGAAAAAAATTTTAACTTCTTGAAATTTTCAGTTATAGTAACTGCAAATTCCTGAACTGTAACATAATTTTCTGAAACATGTGGCTGAAGCGTTATGCAGTTACCATTGCTGAAATTTCTGTTACAGTTTAGGAAAATTTAGAAACGGGGTCTGCATACAGCTTTAGTGAAGCGTCTCTGAAAATTCCTACAGAAATTTCTAACAGTGTAGTTTAATGCCTTTTTGAATTCCCAAACCAGTTCTGATGTTACATGTGGTTTCCCTATTGCAGTTACTGTCACTTGGCTGTCCGAAAAGATCGTAATCTGCCTGCCAGCAGCGTTTTCTCCTATTAGTGTTTCAGCACAGCGAAGGACGGCCAGGACCTGCGCCTGAAAGACAAGTAGCATTTTGCCCAAGTGGGATCCTTATCCATCTCCCTCTCTTGCTGTCATGGATTCCTGCTCCTGACCCTCCCTTACCCTGAAGCCATCTGTATACCAGATTTTCCCATGTAGGAGCGGGTTACCATTTGCTTTCCACAGATCCCTGCTTGGAATGCAGACGCGGAAAGCTATGGCAAAGTTGAAGCGTTTTGTTATTTTATCTTGCCTCATCTCCAGAATTGGCAGTGCGCTGATGTCACTCGGGAGCCTAGTGTGCCTAGTCCCCCGAGTACATCTATTTTCTCTTGCCAGGCGGCGCATCGCGTTTGTTAGTCAGAGCCCTTCGCAAAAAATCCGCGGCGTGCCCTAACTCTTCGATGGTACCATAGCTTGTGGGGAATTCCGCAAGCCTCCCGTTGAGATCCTCTTTATATGAGTCCCAAAGTGTACTTTTGGGGTATCTAATCTTGGAAACCACCGGTTTTCCTCGCGTTGATTAAAACACGATATATTTATGGTCCGAGAGAGACTCCTCATCGGAGACTCTCCAGTCCACTACCCTGCTCCTCAGTACACCCGAATATAGAGTCAAATCGAGAACCTCACTCCTGTTTTTAGTCTGGAATGTGGGAGTATTACCCCGATTCAGAATCTTCAGCTCTTTGCCCGCTACGTATTCAATTAAATCTCTCCCTCTATCATTGATGTGTGTGCTTCCCCACATCGTGTGATGAGAGTTTGCATCACAGCCCAACAGCAGAGGAACCTTGCTCTCTTGACAGTGCCGAATTAGAGCCTCCACCTCTCTGGGTGATGGGGTCCCTCTGCATCGCCAGGGAAATAAGCCGAGGCAATAAACACCTCTAGCCTTTCTCCGCTACTGCCCCTGAGTCTCGCCTTAATAACGGTGAGATCTCTGGAGCAGAATTTAGGCACCAAGATCGCATCCATACCCTTGACGACTATGCATGCGTACATCTAGACATTCCAATCGTAAACAGGCAGGACCGCATGAAGATTTCGGTTGTTTTTGGAGGCTTGGCGCAACCTAATGCAACTAACATGCTGAGAGTGTGGCCCTCGAGCTGCTCGTCACGCTCCTCTCATCGCGAAATTGCTGAGGCTATCAGTTTCAGGAACGCCATAAACCATAAACGCCATAAACTTTCAACGATTAAATATATTAAATCCATAACAAAGTTAAGAGTGTTCTTCTATGCATCCAGCAATCATTGCAATCGATCTCAACAAATTATTTCGTCTAAGGCATGGCCACCTGTTACGGAGGAACCACTATTACTCAAAATATTCTTATTGGTTCATTGATTACGTAATATATCTGAAAAGTGAAAATGTAATAACAACTGATAGAATTAATGGCTGTACTTTTGGTTTTCAATTCGTATTTTTTAACAAGATTAGTTTTGCAGCATAACATTCAATCGCATCAGTAACAAAGCTTTGGATGCCCCATTCGATTGTCTTTGACTTTGTATTCGTATGTTCCATTCCGTTTTTGCTGGGTAAGCCTGATTTATAATTACCTTATACGAATTTCAACGTTCGTTGACTACGAGAACTGATTAGTGTTAAGACTCCGCGTTTAATAACTAGGATTTCGAATTTCGTGCATAATGCTGCCAAGTGCTGCCCCCTATCTATTCACGGTGGCAACTGATAAAATTTGAGCGCCTGACGCCCTGTATTTAAAAATGTCTCCCTTTTTCCAATTGTTTTAAGTTCTCATGGTGTTAGACAGTTTCACCCCTTTCTTTCACATTTAATTACTTTTGGATTTGTAATCATATTATTAATTCACGTTCTATTTAATATAATAATAAATCGTCGGAAAAATGCCTAGAGCAGTGTATATAAGGTAAATGCACTCGTAATCGTCACTGCATTAGTTATCGTCAGATGGTTCAGTATTTTTCGTATAACAAGACTCGCTCTTGCCGCGTATGATAAATAATGTGATTTTAGGTCAGTTTAAATATTGTTTTAACAAATTAGTATACCTTTCTCGTTTTAATACTTGGTTACGTGCCTGACGATATCTAACGCATTTGCATAATTTGAATTTTAATCGTGAATAAAAATTGATTCCAATCAAATATCATGAGAAGTGATCAAAATTGAGTTTTTCTATATCTGCTTTAATCGGTTAAGCCCTTTGTGGAAATAAGAATTGTGTTTTAAATACAATTATAAGCATTTTTAATTTCCAATGTGGCTTAAGGTGACGATTACTAGTGCATTTACCTTATTGGAAGAGAAAAAGTTTTTGCTAGAACAGCAACTAGGTGGTTTCAGCGCCCGAGCTGAGAGGTATAACTTTGCTGGATTATTTCCAAGTCGGCCAGTACCAGCACTACGGATAGTCCAAAAAGCCCTTTCAGATTACCAAATAAACGTATATTTAAATCCCTGCCTACACAGAGCTGCACCGAAAGTAGGTCTTTGTAAAAGGCTGCTAGAAAACCACGTCACGCTATTCAGGGGGAAGGAGAAAACAGAATCTCCGCCCATTCCAAAAATAATTCAACCGGACTGAAAAAAGTCTATTCGGTTCAATTTTGTTGACCATAACAAATATTGTGCATTGGAAAAACTAATCTGACCAGCAGACTTTGGGCTTCTTGGGCTGCTCAAAACCGCAAAAAATAGAGTTCATCAAACTATATTTACTATGCAATAATCCACAAAAACAGTAATCTTCTGAGAAACTTTTCCAGAAACTCAGAAATTAATGTCGTGAATGAAGCCTTTCTTTGAACGTGATTGAAATGTAAAACCATTTCTCAAAGAGTAGAAAAAGGAAAAATTATGTTGGTCATCCGTCCCAAATAAATTTCGACACGGCTTTGTGTCTTTTTCAAGGTTGAATTGAACTAAAATCTAAGGAAAAAAAATTTCGTATGCTAAACGTGAAAGCCAAATACATAAGAGAAAACGTAGAGTTAAAAAACATCATATTTAAAAAAAATAGTAGAAAGTAATAAAGAATAAAAAATAAATGTTAACCAAAGTACAATATTTTGTTTATAATCCAGAAATTAAGAGGAAGAATTACCTGTTTCATAGCGTGAAAAAACGGCGATAATGTCAATTAGTCAAACTTAAGTAATTAAATCGTTTAACCTCCGGAAAAAATGGAGGCTAAACCGTCTAATACAATTACATGTTTAAAAAAAACGAAGACAGAAACGGACACAACATTGAGTTGTGGGTTATGATTGATAGAACGAACAGCTGCTTTGTAAAATGAAAGATAAAAGTTAAGAAAACTTAGAGTATGTGGAAAGTATATAGATACAAAAAACACAAATAGATACAAACTCAAAACGTAAGTCATTTAATGAGCGCGCCAGAAAGCTTGAAATTTAAAACAAGTTATTAATTTAAAATGCATTGGTAGTAATTGTTGATATGCCATGTTTCAGTTTGCAAGTTGACACAATTATCAGAATATTTATTTATAAAAATTGATTCCATAATCTTTCGTTTATAAGAGATATTTTCTCTCGCTAGTATTTTAGTATTTTTATAATCAAAATCGAAAAAATGGTTACATGTATATGCATGTCGCGAAAGGCCTGTTTTACTGTTATTATTCACACAATCCCTTTTGTGTTCAGCTGTGCGTGTCTTTAATCTCCTGCCGGTTTCCCCAATGTAGAATTTGTTGCACCCAGTACATTTAATCAAGTAAACTACATTAGATAAGTTTTCTTTTGCATCATTATCTTTTTTATTAATGAAAAAATCTTCTATTTTTTGACTATTTTTGAAGTAAACATTTATATTGAACTTTTGAAGAGAACCTCTGATCCTTTCAGATTATCCTTGAATGTATGGAAGAGTTAAAACTTTGTCATTTCTATTATGATCATCCAACCACTTATGTTTCTTGGTGGTTTTTGAAACGTTATGAATTTGATAAACCCTTTCTTCAATAACACTATCAATAAGCGGAAGAGGATAATCATTCAATAGAAGCGTTTCTTTAATAAACTTTAAATTTTCAACCCGAAAGTTGACAAGACTCAATTTAATACCTCTGCCAATTAAGTTTCTAATTAAACCAATTTTTTGGCAAAACGGATGATGATAAATAAAATAAAAATATTGACCTGATGATGTTGGTTTTCTATACCGATTCGTGATTAAACTTTCATTTTCAGTTTTAATGATGGATAAGTCTAAAAAATTTAAGGTGTTATTTTCTTCAGTTTCAAAAGTAAAGTGAATGGAATTTTCGACCATGTTGAAAAATTTCACAAATTCATTAATTCTTTCACTAGGAATTATTGTGAACACATCCTCGACAAATCTCTTGTAAAACTTTGGTTTAAAATGCAATTTGGACAAAGCTCTCTCCTCCACAAAATCGATATTGAACACCATTCTCACTGCAATTAATATTTCATCTAACTGTATTTTTGTTAAATTTTTATCATTTTATATTTTTCGTTTTACACAAGACAAAGCTAAATTTACGCAGTGTCTCGTCGTTCCGAAATTTGGGATGACTAGTGCAATATTTTTCATAAGTTTGGCTAGTCGCCCCGAATTTTCGGGTGGGGGCGGGAAGGCACCCCTGTGACGGGCCACATAAATCATATTGGTCCAACCCCCCTAATTTTTCGGGACGACTAGACACAGCCCTAAATTTAAAGGTAACTATCAAACATGGAAACCACGTCTAAGGAAACCATTGAGCCTAAGATCTTCTATGAAAATTCGATTTTGAATGATATGCCTTGGACAGCACCGATTGCCAACCGGTATGTAGGTTGGATTTTTTATGTAGGATTGCATTCGAGCCTCTTCCGGAATTACAATCAGATTGTCTGTAGAATGACAAATACAACAATATTTAAGCGTGGAAACATTTCTCTGAAGTGGAATCTCAATATATTCGATCTCAGGAGTAGCTTCATTTTTTTTTTTTTAATTACGAATGATGGATCAACAGTTGAATCACCTTCCAATTCAGAATCTTCTACGCGATTATCTTTGTTGTAAATGGAAAGTCGGGATCTGCGACATGAAATATCCTTAACAGCTATTGTTTTTTTTAAAGAGCTAGAAAAACAATTCGCTTCTTCTTCAGTTTCTACAATTTTTTTTGCTACCAGTCATTTTCTTGAAAGAAATGTCGCAGCCAGCACACTTCAAATGCTTTCGTGCTGAAGAAATTTTTTAAAGAATAATAGTTAATTATTAATTAAGTCAATATTCAATAATGATGAATAAAGAAAAGAGATGAAATATTGTACTATTTTATAAGACCGTAGAACACCTACTGGAAATTGAACTCAGTCCTCGCTTGTGTCTGTTACTAGGCAAATGAGAAATTAAGCATCGAACTTTTCGTGAAAACGTAAAAAACAAATGACGATTGCTGCGATCGTCTCCTGTTTTCATGCATATGCCACAAACAAATAACGATTGCTGCGATCGTCTTCTATTTTTATGCATACGCAACACACAAATGATGGTTGCTGTAATCGTTTTTGATTGCCTCCATTACACAGCGTAAAAAAATTGAACGTTATATCATAAGGCTTAGTTAGCTATAAATAAAATTCAGAATTAATTTAGAAAAGAAATAAATGATTCTTTGGATTTTGGGACATCCGAATTTGTGACGGCTTCAAGCTCGACTGCTACCGCCAATCTTACCCCGGCCGTCCCTGATCTACTATATCTATGCTTACCGAACGATAAAGAGTCGTAATTAGAGTTGTTTAAGTCGCGAACCCCCCGGCATTTCTATGTGCTAAAATATTTTGTAATTACGCATACGTAATTATGGCGAATTATTAATTATGTAGAAAAAATTCAGGGACTGGAAGCGAAATGCTGGGTGAACGCTCCATGCGTTCCTGACACACTCCTCCTCGGTTCATATTTTCCCAGTGTTAGGAACTAAAAGGTCCGTTCGCGCTACCCGAGGTAGGAAGAGTCCTGTGGGGAGCAGAGAGTGAATGGTCGTGGCTACCCGAAAACTAGGCAGCTCAGTACTCGAGCGGACCACGTGAACGCGTAGCAAACGGTTAGGCCAGCAGCTGGGAACCGACGTCACAAACCATGTTCGAGTTCACCACTGGCGACCGCCTACTCTTGCTCCCAGATAGGTATTCACCGTCAGGCAGCATCAAACAGCTACAGGCGAGCTGATGTGTGAGGAGGAGAAGAGTTTCTGCGTTGTGAACGCTCTTTGCACAATATATATTTCACCAGGTGGCGCTGCGTCACATGCTATGTGATGATCGCACCTGTGCGCTCATCTTTTTATCGGAGAGCGAACATACTAAAAGCGTATCCGCAAACCAGCCTTTCACCTTTCTACACGTTAGTCATTCTTTTCTGGTCACGTGGCAAATTCAAATCTAAACTGAAATCGAACTTTAATAAACTAGATTAATATGGCAGAATTGTAGATCCAATAAGGAGACTTTAGAATAAAATTAATGATAAGAATTTCTATTTCATGAGACAGCGTGCCTAGGTCTGGGTTATTTTATAATCTTGAAACGTTCTTAAAATGCACTTGAACTCAAAAACTCGTCTCGCCTCATAAATAATTAGCTTTAAGATTTATTTTACAGCTCTACAAATCGTCAAGAAACTTAGAGGAAAAGTCTCACGTTTTATGTCACTATTTTAGTTATAAATATCACTTTATTACAAGGGCTAGAAATTATATACAGAACTCGAAAGATAGCTAGAGAGTAAAAGTAAATTATAGTGATTTATATTTTAGATAACTACGCTCGAGAGAAAAATCACTTTAGTATTAATTACCAATTTCTGTTCTAAGTCTGAGAACCATTTTTACGACTAGATATATTAGAGGCAAACATTTCTCCCTTTTTTGAAATATCACAGAAAAATTCGAAAGCATTCGTTATTTAATTCCCAGAGTAAATTGAAAACAAACTTTTGACATTTTAATAGCCGAACTAAAGAAAACCATACTCTAGAATGTCTCCTCTGAATTTGAAATTTGATATGCTAATAACAATAAAAGACCCAAAAGTCTCGGCGACGGGGCATGTGTGAAAAGGCTAGCTAGACCTCAAGTTCAAGTACGGTATAATTTATGTGACAGGGTGATATGACTGCACTCTCCTTGATGGGGTGCGTTGGCTCGAGAAAAGCGCCAAGAAGGGGCCGTAAGTCGATCCGCCTACGCAACCAAAATTGGGGAAACTACGAACCAATTAAACAGTCAAAACTAATTCTGGGGGATGATTTCCACCAATGGATTCATAAGTAACCGCCCAAGAGTCCCGGGTTCTAGGGTAGGAAAATCTTCAGAGAGGTCCCGAGAACAGCTTTTTCACACATGATCGTCAGATTGATTTGCATTCTTCTTTCGGAAAGTTAGTTTCTCTAACGCAAAGCTTAAATTCGGTCTCGGACTTAGTCAAATTTCAAGTTCTTCTTGTAAACCTACTTCAATAAATGTTACCTGGCTGTGTTAATTTTATTCTCGTAAATTCACCCGATTTCTTATTTTCATAAGACGGCGATTAGAAGATTTAATTAAAACCGCGCAAAATAATCGATTAAGGAATTTAGTTTCAAATAAATTCACAGAATGCGCTCAAGTCAGGTCGTGACAGCTATACAGTTCAATACATAGTATCAACTAATATCATTCTTGGGCTTTATTTGAACTTCAGTTTTCAATTGTTATATTACATATGATCTGAAACAGTACTAATTATCTGTCTTGTTTGAATTAGAAACACTGTTAAAAAAATCTGATCGAAATTTAATATACATGTGAGTAAAGTCATTTGCACATACCGTACATTAATTTTAATATACCATCATGTTGTAAAATTAATATACATGTATATTAAAGTCGGTAAAACAGAATGCGTGAAAACAACAAGTCCTTTGATACCTTCAGATCTTGTCCAATTTAAAAAAATAAAGCAATAAATAACCTTACATTCGTCGACTAAATTCTTACTTAAAATTAAAGTGCAACGTACGGGTGGAATTATTCCTAAAATTCGCTGCGAATGTTAGAATTTTAACGTGAGTACAGGTGCTTGGAGGTTAGGTTTCTTAATTATTTGTTTAATTGAACTTGTCTCTGAAAAACCAGTGTAGTTTACATTCATCTAGGAGAAAATATTCTTTTTGATCATTTATAATTGAAAATTGCTGCCAGAATTGTTTTTAATTTTTGTAAAGTGCAAATATCGGACTTTTCTGATAAATGATCAATATGCGGTATATGAAATTTAATAACATAGTCTCTTAATGGCGATTCCGTATACCTAGGTTTTAGATTTAATATACAAATGTATATTAAATGTATATTAAAATTGCAAACATTTTTAACAGTGAATTATTAGTGTTCACAAATGTGAAAATGTGATGACTGAAGAAATACGGAACACAAAATATTTTATAAATGCAAATACTAAATATTGACCTTGAAATGCAAACTTATAAGCTTCTCTCAGCATTTCAAGATTTTTTAAACATACTTTTGTTCACTTTCTAATTGTAAACAGATGAATTTAGAAGAACATGCAGGCACAATATTCTAATGGAATTTTTAACTCAATAAAAATGTGCAAACTTATATGGTTTTCAACATCTTCAAAAATAAGTTATCAATAACAAACGTAATTTCCCATAACTTGCAGATATTGATTTTCAACTTAAATGATGAATGGTCAAAGAAAAAGTATTCAAAAAAGTTAAACATTAAGAAACCAAATAGTTTGATTTTCAACCACAGATATGGTTTTCTAACCAATAAGAACAATTTTCTGACAAAAATACGAATTATTATGAAAATACATAAATGTCGAACCAAATTGTTGAATTTTCAAATAACAAAAAAGTTTTCTACCAAAAATGGAATATTTCAATTTTCAGTATAATAAATTACTTATGAAAAATGAATTTTCGACCGGTTTAATTCAACAAAACAGACGAATTTCTAACAGAATAGTTGTGTCTTCAACCAAACGGAAGAGTTTTAGAACTAAAAGATTAATATTCTACCCAAACAGACAAAGTTTCAACTACAAAGTTAAGTTTGCAACCAAGTAGTTGAATTTTTTACAAAATTATTGAATTTGAAAGCCAAGTAGGTGAATTTTCTATCAAACAGTCGCATTGCCAACCCGGAAAATGTGAATTTTCGACAAAAATATGAATTACAAAGAAATAGTTCTATTTGCACTAACATGATGAATGTTGTAACAGAAACATTGATTTTCAACAAACAGCAATCATTATCTACCAAATAGTTCAATTTTCCAGTAGTAGAATTTGCGACGGAAAATATTAATTATCAAAAAAGAAATTCCTTTTCATGCTAATAGTTGAATTTAAAACTAAAACAATCGCTTTTCAACCAACAATACAATAGGTACACTTGCAATTCATTTTACATTTGTTTTCTTACATTACTGAGAAATCTTTCTTGGTTGCAAATTTAAATTCGGTTAAAAAATCGTCTTTTTTGTTGTCAAATTCACATCCTTTTGTGAAAATTCCATATTTTTTGTTACAAATGAAACTGTTTCCTTGAAAATCAATCTGTTTTGTTTAAGAATTCACCTTGTGTTTTTGCAATTACACCTTTTTTGGTAAAAAATTAATCTTCTTAGTATTACTATTATTAATCTATTCCGTTAAAAATTCTAATACTTTGGTGCATATTCTTAGTTTTTGGGTGGAGTTTACTGTTCTTGATTTACGATTGCAATTTTCTTTTTTTTTTAATATTGCCAGTATTAGATCTTTCGTTCAGAATTAATTTTTTTGGTTGAACATTAAACTACGTGGTTGAAAGTTGAACTACGTTCTTAAAAATTGATTTTTTAATTAAATATTAGTTGAATTTAATTGGGTTTATTGTAATATTAAATCTTTTTCGGTTTCACTATCAAGTATGATAATTTTTGATGAGAATTCATCTTTTAAGGTTGAAAATTCAACCACTTTTAAAATGTACAGTACTTCCTTAAAAATTCATCTCTATGGTTGAAAAGTCATTCATAAGTGTGAAAAGCCGTTTTTTGGGTTACAGTTTACCTTCGTTGGTGAAAAAATTGCATCTTTTTGATTAAAAGTGGAACTGTTTGATTAGAAATTAATCTGTTTTTGGTGAAGATTCAACTACTTCGTTAACAATTGTTCGTTGTTGGATGAATTATGCTGCTGTTGATTTCAAATTAAAACATTTTCCGTCGACACGTTTAAACTATTATATTTATTCTAAAGAATTTACTTTTTTTTTTTGAAAATTGTACTACGCTGGTAAAGATTCATTTTTTTGGTTGCAGATTCATTTCTTTGGTTCAAAGTTTAACTACTTATGATATTCCTACAAATAATTTCCTACAAGTTTTTCGTCATTACAGGAATTATTAGAACAAAACAATCGCGAAGAAACTATAAGAAATTCATTATCTGAACATCATTATATCATAGTAATAATAATAATTATTATTTTCGAATGATACTTTTTCGCAAGGTTCCGGCTGAGCATTCATCTCTTCGGTGAAACATTTGGTTTGAAAATCATCTGTTTTGGGTAAAACTTAACTTCTTGGTGGGAAATTCATCTTTCTTAATTTTTAAGTCAAAATTTTTTTCAAATATTCCACTTATCGGCTTGAACATTCCGTTCTAAGTTTGGAAATTCTTCTCTTTTGGCAAAAAATATTTTTTTGATTGAAAATTGAACTATTTTGTTGAAAATGTAATACATTTCGACTGGAAATGTATGAAATTCAAAGCGTAGCTACATAACGGGCATGAATTCGCGGTAGAACCCAAAACCCTTGGATTGTACAGAGTATCCATTAAAAAGATCACGGGGACTTATTAGCGTGGACCAACTGATTCCCAGCTTCCAGACTAGGAGAAACTGAAGGGTCCACCGATCTACTGTTCAACGCATGATCCAAGTGTTCAATGCAAGTGAATTTCTGTGGCGAACAGGGTCGAGCTGTCCCGTGAACTCGCTCCTCTCATATTCGAACATATTCACGCGTCAATATTCACGGGCTGAACAAGGCACGCGAGCAAGGCGAAGAAGACGAGGAACGATTCGTGAAATCGTTTTCGATGTCCTAATCCGGGAGCCAAGAACAGTTTTGTCCGCGGTGCGGGACTTTACTTAAATTACGGCTTGCACAACAGCTGGGAGGGGGATATTCCTAACAATGTATTGTGGTCGGGGGGGGGGGTGTTTAAAATCCGAAATTGAAACAAATACATTGCAGTAATTCTACAGACATTTAAGACTTCATGAGTTAACTTATTCCTTACAAAAAGCGATCCTCGGTACATGTCTTTTATATTACAATGTAATGAAAATTGCATGCATTTGCCAACCGTGTTTGAATTCATTCATTGTAGGAATGAAAGGCACTCTTAAGAACTAATGTGAAACTCTTCAACACTACATTTATTACATTCCAGTCTAATCTTGAAGTGTGAAACTATAACTTTATGACTAAGATATTTTCCAACTTTGAAAACATATTATTGGTATATTATTGGTATTATTGGTAATTATTATAACTTTAATAAATAATATTTGGTTATATTCCCATAAACATGGAAATTGTAGGGGCGAGACCTCAAGAAGTAGGGTGGTTTTTAATACTCTGCACTACTTGATTGTGTTCTAGATTCTAAAAACAAATCGACATATTATATTAGTGAAATATCAGTCTACAATTAAATGGTAAAAAACTGCTTTTATTCACTATCTGATAATGATAAATTGCCATGGGGGTAGTCAATCCTCCTAAGAATAAGGGTGCTTATGTTATTTCCTTTTTAATTGAAAAATACGAGTATATGTCGATATAATAAGCGTTCCAAGATTGAAATTTAAAACGTATGTTGTTACTGATTGCCCAAATGAAATAAATAAACTGTAGAGATGAATCGACCCTTGCAATGAATTTTATCTCTAAAATCCGGGAACATATCAATTTTAATTTCTTCTTTTCTTAGTAAGAGTACAATATACAGTGAAATTCAGGTGGTTTCAAAATTTCTTTTTCAATCAAATGTGAAAAAAATCGCATTTGACCTCGTAGAAAGTAAGGGTTGCAACCCCTTGTTATACAAAATATTTCGCAATTAGTGCTTTTATGTGGAAAATAATATGACGTTTGTTTTGTTAAAAAATTCCAATTCGTTTTGAGATATTAACGAAAAACTGTTTCTGAGGAGAAAATGTTAGGGTGGTGATTACCACTTACCTCTACGAATTGGCAAGTGTGAAAAAGTGCGTGTCTGCTATTTTTTTTATGTAGTACAACATCTCAGAAAATAAAGAATTTTAGTCAAGTACACTTTGCGAAGCAATAAATTAACTGTAGGGTAGGGTGGGCCAAAAGAAAAAATTTTGAATTTTGATTATGGCTAGCAAAAATCTTTTTCTACATATCAAAATGAACCGTGTGGAAAAATTTCGTGGCAGTCTTGAATCATGCTAAAGCCAGTACACTTTTTCTCAAGCCTGTCTAATCACGCAATACTAGCCTGGCGCTATACTGGCGCTGTCTAGTTGTGGTACGTGTTTCATTCAAACCTTTCTGCTGTCTAATCCCAGTCTTGGCGCGACCCAGCAGTTCGTTACGAATTTGAATATCTAAGGATTGTCCAGATTTTAGCTAGTTTCTAGATAGAATCACGGTTTGGGCTTAAACAAAAATTTCAGAGGTGAAATAATTTTTGAATAAAAGATTGAGGAAATTACAATACACAATTGCACAAATGCTCAAGCAATCATTAATTGTACACTATTACATATACAAGATAGTAAACAATAATTGTTGAAGGTGATCGAAATCTTAATACAAGAACTGCATTCGTAAGAACGATTTTTTTAAAGGATGTTTAAAAAAATTGTCTTTTCATTGAATTATATAGTAAAGTTATAATAAATTTATATTGAATGTATAATAATTATAATCTGTATAATGCTATGCATATAATATTGATGATATTCCAGAAAATCAAATATTATTATAAATGATTTATTTAATTTATTTGAATTATTTATTAATTGCGTAAATGATAATTAAGCCTATCGTATTAATTATTTGAAATAATAAACAATCATTATTTCCTAGCCTAATCGCAAGTAAAATCATAAAAAAAATTTATTTTCAATGATTTATTCACACATCAAGAACTTTTCATGTTTAAAAATTGTTCATATTTTATTGAAATAAATATTAGGATGTAATGAATTGAAATTCATATCCGACAAAAATGGGGAAAAAATGAACTTTTAGATGGCTGAGGTGATTACTTTTGAACCAAACACTTGCATTTCGATCGAAGAAATGTATACTTCCACATACGAGTTTCCAAATGAAAAAGCCACATTAAGACAAAAGTATTTTTTAATTTTCATCCCAGGAACATGTTTGCTTGACTTGTCAACATGAAAATATGAGTTTTCAACAATTACCAAGTTTTGGACGAAGCAGTTGATTTTTGAACAAACCAGTTGAATTTTCCACCAAAAGGGATGAATGTATAAAAAAATTTTCTACTTTCGAAACCAACAGTTACGTTTTTATCTGAGAAAGATGTTGTATCTTAGTAGAAGGGATGATACTACAGATGAAATTCCAATTTAAAAAGACAAATTTTTGAAAAAAAAAGTTGAATTTTCAACCGGCAAAGAGTTCTGTTTACTTTCCACCACCAAAATATTAAGTTAAAAAAGAGAGTGCAAAAGAAATTGTCGAATGTTCAACAAAACAGTTGAATTTCAAACCAAAAAGAACGAATCTTTAAAAAAGCTGTTTAATTTTCCACGAAACAGTTTTTCAAACGAAAAATACGATTTTTCATAAAACTATTTCAATTTTTTCCCCAAAAATTTTTCAACTGACTTTTCAATAGGACAAGATGCTTTGACAACAACAAGTATATTTTCCATGAGCTACTTGAATTTTCCACCAAACAGTTGAATTATAAACGACAAAGAATGACTTTTTCAACAATTTTTACCAAAACGCTTGCATTTTTTTCAAGAAAGAATGCAATTACTCCAAAAGTAGATGAATTTTTAAACTGTAAATACACATTTAAAAAGAAAAACTTCAATTCTCAACGGACAAAGATTTCAGTCGACTGTTAAACATCAAAATATGAATATCAAACGGAAAATAAATTTTCTAGGAAATAGTTGAATTTGCCACGCAACAGTTGAATTTTCGGCCAAAAACGACGACTTTGGAAGAAATTTTTGTCTTAATTTTTAACCGAGCAGTTGCATTTACATATATTCCAGAAAGATGAAATTTCTACAAAAATTAATGACTTTTTGAAGCAAAAATTCAAGCTTTTCCACAGGAAGAAGCAACTGGAAAAAAAATAAATATTAATCGAATCACAAGGCAAATAAATAACAAGTAGAATATTGTATCAGGGTTCCCAGAAAACAACATTTTAACTTCATATTGAAAGACAGGACTTGTAACATTTTTATCTCAAAATGTTCTATAAACGGAATATAACCAATTCCAAGGAAAATAAAGAATTTGCAAATTTAGTTTGCTTCTCATTTATTTAAAGTTATTTTTCAAGGTATTACATGTCGGTATAATTACTGCGATTTATTTGTTTCAATTTCGAATTTTAAAGAATTCTCCCACCCCACCCCACTCTACCGTAATAAATCGTTACGAAATATACATCCACCCCTGATCTGTTGCGTAATTTAAATAAAGACCCGCACCACGGACAAAACTGTTCTTTACTCCCGGATTAGGACATCGAAAAGGATTTCACGAATCGTTCCTCGCCTTCTTCGCCTTGCTCGCGTGCCTTGTTCAGCCCGTGAAGCTGGACGTGAACGACAGCCCGACCATGTAGTCCCTGTTCTCCACAGAAATTCACTTGCGTTGAACAGTACAGCGGTAGACCCTTCAGTTTCTCCTAGCCTGGAAGCTGGGAATCAGTTGGTCCACGCTAATAAGTCCCCGTGATCTTTTCAATGGATATTCTGTTCAATCAAACGGTATTGGGTTCTACCGCGAATTCATGCCAGTTATGTAGGAACGCTTTAAATTTCATACATTTCCAGTCGAAATGTATTACATTTTCAACAAAATAGTTCAATTTTCAATCAAAAAAATATTTTCTGCCAAAAGAGAAGAATTTCCAAACTTAGAACGGAATGTTCAAGCCGATAAGTGGAATATTTGAAAAAAATTTTGACTTGAAAAATCAAGATGGATTTCCCAACAACATGTTAAGTTTTAACCAAAACAGATGATTTTTAAACCAAATGTTTGAATTTTTAAGCAAAGAGATGAATTTTCAACCAGAACATTGCGAAAAAGTATCATCAGAAAATAATAATTATTATTACTGTGATATAGTGATGTTTCGATAATGAATTTCTCATAATTTTTTGGCGATCATTTTTATTCCTATAATTCCTATAAGGACGAAAAAAGTAAAGGAAATTCATGATAGGAAAAAAATAGGCGTAATTTATATATATTTTCCTACAATACTTTTTCGTAAGGGACTAGTTGAATTGTCAACCTACAATGATGAATTTTCAAGCAAATACTTCAATTTTTAGTTGAAAAATGTATTAAAAAAATTTCTTTTGACAAAGGATGTTCGAGTTTGAACAACAGAAATGTATCTCCAACCAAAAGAAGTTAATCTTTACCAGTGTACTAAAATTTTCAACAAAATAGTTAAATGTTCAACAAAAATGTATATGACTTCTCAAGGATAAATTTAATACTGGAAATATTTAAACCAAAAATGTTGTAATTGGAAATCGAAAGCTGTAAAATTCATCCAGGAACGATCAATTATTAAGAAAATAGTTGCATCTTCAACAGAAACAGATTAATGTTTAGTCAAACAGTTCCATTTTCAATTAAAAAGATGAAATTTCTACCAAAGAAGATACATCCCAAAAAACGAAATTTCAAGAAACTAAATTACTTGTAAACCATAGAGATGAATTTTTAATGTAGTTGTAAACATTTTAACCAAGTGTTTGGATTTTCATCCATAAAAGATGAATTCTGAACAAAAATTGTCGTACTTGATATTTAAACTGACAAAAATTTGGTATTACAACAAACCCAGTGCAATTGAACCAAGAAAGACAACTTTTCAAAAATATACATGAATTTCATATTCCCAAAATCTATGCCCATTTTCTCCGTGAGGAGCTGGTGAGGAGCTGAAAAACTGTTCATTCGCGGCGGAGATTCGAATAGCGTCCAGTTTTGCTGAGAGTTCTCTTCATCCCGTGAAAACGCCTTTCCTTCGATATCAGACGTCACGCCTTGCGGCGTTCAGACGTCAGAGAGTTGGGCGAACGCACTGCAAAGCGTGAACGTTCAACACATGTCCATTTCATTGCACGAGAAGAGACGAACACCACAGCTAGCCACAGACCCCTTACTCAGTCCAGAACGGGACCCACCAAAAAAATGTCTCAAGTCCCCTGAACGAGATTTATGGCATCACGTTAACTCATTCAACTCATAGGCGGCGGAGACAACATACTGACCTGCCGTATTCGCCCCTTTGCCTAGAGAAGAGAAAAGTGGCGAGCGTCATTTTGCTCCCAAACCCTGAAAAAATTTTCAAAATTTTAAACCATTTTTTTAATGCTTATTTTTTGTTCGAGAAATTTATCAATTTTTTTTAATACTCCAGAGTGGTCTTAGAAACATATATTTTGTTTATTAAAATCGGTCGAGCCGTTTTCGAGAAAAATTACTTTTTTGATTTTGCTTTCCCCCTCCATATCTCCCACAAAAATGTGATTTTTATGTTGAAACTTGGTGGAGTTTCATACCACATGGAAACGAACTTATGACGTCAATTTAAGCTTCATGCGAACGGGGGCCGATTTCACATGCTTATTACGCTAAGCCCTTTGTTGTTCTTATTGTGATTAACTATCAGTTTTGTGACATTTTTGCGTATTTCTTGTTTATGATTCTTAGAAAAAGATTGTATACAATTTTCTAAAGAAGCTATGATGTTAATAGTTGAAATTTTTTCAGAAGAAAATGGTATACCAAATTTATTACCTAATGCAATGCTTTCTGCAATGTCAAACGTAATTCCTTTATTCGGAATATTTTTAAACCAATTAATAATTCTAAAATTTCTGATTTTATCAGTTTCTAAAGCAAGTTTTTTCTTATGAAATTCAAACTTTCTTATACAATCCGCTCTTTTTTCATATTTTAATTTTTTTAAAGCTAAGTCCTGAGATTCAAGAAAGTTATATAATGAGTGTTCATTAATTGATCTATACAATCGATGTTTCGAAAAAAAGGTATATCTCGCTAAGCTTAAAGTTTGATCTATTGTATTCTTAATCTCGCAATTTAAAATGTGTTCTTGAAATAACCTTTTTTATAAGAGATTTGTCAATATAAATATAAATATAATATAAATGTTTACTTCAAAAATAGTCAAAAAATAGAAGATTTTTTCATTAATAAAAAAGATAATGATGCAAAAGAAAACTTATCTAATGTAGTTTACTTGATTAAATGTACTGGGTGCAACAAGTTCTACATTGGGGAAACCGGCAGGAGATTAAAGACACGCACAGCTGAGCACAAAAGGGATTGTGTGAATAATAACAGTAAAACAGGCCTTTCGCGACATGCATATACATGTAGCCATTTTTTCGATTTTGATCATAAAAATATTAAAATACTAGCGAGAGAAAATATCTCTTATAAACGAAAGATTATGGAATCAATTTTTATGAATAAATATTCTGATAATTGTGTCAACTTGCAAACTGAAAGATGGCATATAAACAATTACTACCAATGCATTTTAAATTAATAACTTGTTTTAAATTTCAAGCTTTCTGGCGCGCTCATTAAATGACTTACGTTTTGAGTTTGTATCTATTTGTGTTCTTTTTATCTATATAGTTTCCACATACTCTGAGTTTTCTTAATTTTTAGCTTTCATTTTACAAAGCAGCTGTTTGTTTGATCAATCATAACCAACAACTCAATGTTGTCTTCGTTTCTGTCTTGTTTTTTTAACATGTAATTGTATTAGACGGTTTAGACTCCATTTTGTTCAGGAGGTTAAACGATTTAATGACTTAATTTTGACTAATTGACATTATCGCCGTGTTTTTCACTATGAAACAGGTAATTCTTCCTCTTAATTTCTGGATTATAAGCGAAACATTGTACTTAGGTTAACATTTATTTTTTATTACTTTCTACTGTTTTTTTAACTATGATGTTTCTTAACTCTTATAAGTTTTCTCTTATGTATTTGTGACGCGATCTGAAGAAAGACCCTTAAGCGGTCAAACGTAAATTTTAGAGGAGAAGCAGGAGAAGTGGCGACGGGCCGATAGAACGACATAGAACGACAATGTTTACACGCTTGTACTGAATAAATTATTAATGATGGAATTTTTTTTAAAATACCATCTTAAAGAGCAAGTTCGAATCTACGTAAAACATTAAAAATCAGAAAATCGATTTTTGGCTGCTTAAGGGTCTTTCTTCAGATCGCGTCACATTTGGCTTTCAAGTTTAGCATAAGACAATCTTTTTTTCGGATTTTAGTTTAATTCAACCTTGAAGAAGACACAAAGCCGTGTCGAAACATCGGTTAATTGTATGGATTTGGACACTTTTATTTATTTGAGATAAAAGTTTGGCAGCCCAAGAAGCCCAAAGTCTGCTGGTCAGATTAGTTTTTCCAATGTACAATATTTGTTATGGTCAACAAAATTTTTGAGTTTTTTATTTGGAACGGATGACCAACATAATTTTTCCTTTTTCTACTCTTTGAGAAATTGTTTTACATATATTTACTTTATTTATTCAACTATATTCATGAACTTTACAAAACTTTATAGATCATCTAAATACTACCCTTCGGAACAAACATGATTTAGTCCAAAATTTCACCCTATCGGAACCATGTGCTACTTGGACCTGAAAAATAAAAAACCTTCCCTCAGCCAAAAAAGGGTTGGAGACAAGAAAACATTCAGAAAACTTCAGTCTATATTTCGGACCCAATAATGATATTAAACAGCCCCTGAAAACCACCCCTACAAGTTTTATGTGAACAAATCTCAACTTCCTGCACATAAAACAAACAAAAAATTTTATAATTTAGAATAATTATACAACTTACCCTCAGAAAACCACAAGCTATGATCTCAAACCCATGACAATATTCAGTCACCCCCGAAAACCACCCCTACTATTTCAAGCTGAACAAATCCCAAGTTCCCTCATGTAAAACAGTCAGAAACTTTTAAAATTTCAAAGAATCACGGAAGTCACATTCAGACGACTTAAGTTTATATTCTTAACCCCATACTGATATTAAACAGCCCCTGAAAACCACCCTCATCACTTTAACCAGAATAAATTTCAACTCTTTTCTCATAAAACAGTGGAAAAAAATAAAATACTTAAATAGTCACATGAGTCACTTTCAGGAAACTCCGTGCTTTATTATCAGCTCTATTAGTGATCTTTTGCACACCCTGAAAACCACCCCTACCACTTTTATGTGAACAAATCCCAACTACCTGCACGTAAAACAGCCCACAAATTTTATAATTAAAAATAATTACACAACTCACTTTCGGAAAACCCCGAGAAATGATCTCAAATCCATATCAATATTCAGCCATCCCCAAAAACCACCCCTACCATTTTAAGCGAAACAAATCCCAAGTTCCTTCACGTAAAACAGTCAGGAAATTTTTAAATTTCAAAGAGTCGCAGAAGTCACATTCAGATAACTTCATTCTATTTTCCTAACCCCATAATGATAATTTGCAGCCCCTGAAAACCACCCCTACCGCTTTATGTGGACAAATCCCAAATTCCTGCATGCAAAACAGCGAAAAAATTTACAGTTTGATATAATTGCACAACCCAACCTCAGAAAACTTCGAGCTATATTCCCAACTTCATAGCAATATACAGTGATTTGTGGTTTTGAGGAGCCCGAAAAGGCTCAACCCTGGTGTGGTTTAATCTTTCAATTTGTAATATTTGCTGCAGTGATCAACTTGGTATCTTTGGATTCTCCGTGTCCTGTATTCTGATAATTTTCTTTTAGAATGAAAGAAGAAAATATGTCCTGACCGAAGAATAGCAAATCCAGATTTGTGCTGCAGTAGAGCTGCATAATGCATAATGGCCGCATCACCTTTTAGCAGATTGAGCGAGAACTAAGTATAAGCAAAACATCTGTTCTGGCAGTTCTTAAAGAAAACGGACATTTTCCGTACAAGCCGAAAAATTGACAGCTTCTATCGGCTGAAGACAAACAGAGGCGAATGGAAATATCCATGTATCTGTTGGAACAGATCAAGGAGAACCAGAATCTCGCCAGGAGATGTATGGAGATGGACGCTTCGTCAATCTGTAACATTTCAAGCACATGATCGTGGAGTAAATCGGAGACATCCCTCCCGAAGTACTACGCAATGTAACCGCACGAACGTTTGAAAAACGGCTTCGACTATGCATTGCCGCTGAAGGAGACTTACTCATTCGAATACCGAATGCGATAAGTACCCTTCCTGACACTAAGTCACGATGTCTATCCGACGGATGATTGTAAATTCCCGGTTTTCTCCCGTTCAATTGCTAATTTTTTCCGGGCACTTTAAAATAGCTTAAAAGATTTGAATAATTTCAAAAGATTTCTAAAAATTTTTAAAGATTGAAAAGATGTCCGGTCAGCCAGATACCTTGTAAATATTTATTGTATTTATCAAACAATATAAATTCTAAAAACTCACCTTCAATTCTCAGAAAAGCTGTGATTTACCCAGTAGGACAATAATAATATATTGTTACATTCAGCTTTTATCAATTCTATGTTCTATTTTAAAAATTTGTTACTACTTATTCATGATATTTATTCAAAATTATAAATTCTACCAGCTCATCTTCAATTTTCAAGGAAGCTGTGATTTACACAGTATGGTACCAACATTATATTGTTGCATTCTACATTTAGCTGTTCTGTTCTACGTTCAAATTCAAAAAGTTGTTGCTACTCATTTATTATATTTATTTAACAATATAACTTCTACGAGCTCACCTTCAATTCTCAAACAAGCTCTGATTTATCCAGTGGGATACAAACACTATCATTACATTTTACGCATTATGTTTATTTTTCTGACATGCCATGAATGTAAATATGCAATTCTAAATAAATTAATTATTTAAACAACTGAAAAATTGTGATTTTAGTGATTACCGTTTATTTAAGAATTCTCTGCAGGTTTTCGGAGAGACAAGCTAAGAAGGGGTTCGTTAAATGTGTGCTTTGGAGAGTAGGTTCCCGAACTGTTAATTTTGTTGAGATCAAGTGTAATGATTGCAGGGAGCATAGAAGCGTAGGAGACCATTACCGTCTCATAAGACTTGGGAAATATAATAATGTAATAACTCGAAAAAATTCTATTGATTTTAGTAAAAAAAAAAGTAAAAATCTCTTGAAATTGTTTGAATCTCTTAAAAATATCTTGGAATCTTGTCAAATACCCTAGAAGAATTCAAAGTCTTTGGAATCAATTATTATAATTAAATTCTTGAAATCAATGAAAACTTTCTCTGTAATCTTTTAAAATAACATAAAATATTTCAAATCCTTTAAAATCCCTTGAAATTTCTTGAAGCTCTTGAAAATGCTTAGAAATTTGAAACAATACCTTAAAATATTTCAAATAATTTGTTCAATTTATCAATTGATTCTCAGGATGAATTAAATAAAAAATTTTAAAATGTCAAAAAAATACATTAAATTAAGTAAATTTAGAAAAATTTAAGTGAATTCAAAAAATTGAAAATCCGTCCAAAGAATTTAAAAGAGTTCAGGATAAATTAATAAGAATTTAAGGTGAGTTCCAAAAACTAATGTCAAATCTCTTCAAATCTTTGAAACCCTACGAAATACCTCACTTATCTTGAATAAATTCTTTAAAATCCACTAAAATGTAATGAAATCCCGTTAAATTCTATAAAATCTGATTATATTTCCTGAAATCCTGGAAAATTGATTGAAATACAAGATTTTTAAAAACCCTTACAATCATTGAAATCTTCAGAAACATTACAAAATCCCGTGAAATCCTTTAAAATGTCTTAAAACCTTATAGGTCCTGTAAAATCGTTCCATATCTTCCGAAATTCTACAAAATTCTTTATCCTAAAATATTTCAAACGCTTTGAAATTCCTTCAAATTATTTAAATCTATTACAAATTTCTCGAAGTCCTTAAAAATAATCGAAAATATCAAAAGAATTTAAGACAATTCAGCAATACGTATAGAGCTGAACTAAATAGTGATTAACATTTCATTAAAAAAGTGACTTAAAAGTGATTTGAGAAAAAAGTTACTAATAGTAACTGCGTAGCAGCCCTGATTATTTTTCACAATTACTTCTTGCGGAAATTACCTAATATTTACTATTTTGTCTAAAAATCTTTTAATCTTGGAAGCTTCGATCAAATTGTAACTTTTTTAAAGTTCCATCATGGGTTGAAAATGGGGTACCATAGTATACCAACCAATTAATTTAATTTTCCAAAAAAATTATTAATCTTCAACAAAAAAATGAATTTTTATTAAAGTAAATAATTTGGCGTTGATTGTTTTTTGTCTACTGGTCTAAAATCAATATTTTGAATACTGATTTTTATTTATAAATTGTGGAAAAATGGCTCTCAAGCCTTGCTGGGATCCGAACCCAGGTTCTCCAGATTGCCGGGCTGGTGCTCTTACCCACTAAGCTACGGAGAGACAAGATAAATTTCTTTACAATCCCTACAAGTTGAATTTCGACGTCATTTCTATACTTGTAAGATTCATGTTCCAACATTCGAATGTTGTATATTTTTGATGTTATGGTTTTTGACCAGATAAGTTGTATTAAATGATTTGATGTTGATTGTTTTTTGTCCACTAATCTAAAATCAATATTTTGAATACTGATTTTCATTTCTAAATTGTGAAAAAATTGCTTTCAAGCTCCGGTGGGATCCGAACTCAGATCCTCCAGATTGCCGGTCTGGTGCTCTTACCCACTAAGCTACGGAGAGACGAGACCAATTTCTTCACAATCCCTACAATTCGAATTCCGACATCATTCCTATACTTGTAAGATTCATCTTCCAAAATTCGAATCTTTAATATTTTTGATGTTATGGTTTTTGACCAGATAAGTTGTATTAAATAATTTGATGTTGATTGCTTTTTGTCCACTGGTCTAAAATCAATATTTTGAATACTGATTTTAGATCAGTAGACCAAAAACCATCTACATCAAATTATTTATTACAAATTATCTGGTCAAAAACCATAACATCAAAAATATACAACATTCGAATGTTGGAAGATGCATCTTACAAGTATAGGAATGACTTTGGAATTCAACATGTAGGGGTTGTGAAGATCTCGTCTCTCCGTAGCTCAGTGGGTAAGAGCACCAGACCGGCAATCTGGAGAACCTGGGTTCGGATCCCAGCGAGGCTTGAGAGCAATTTCTTCACAATTAAGAAATAAAAATCAGTATTCAAAATACTGATTTTAGACAAGTAGACAAAAAACAATCAATTATTTAATACAACTTATCCGGTCAAAAACCATAACATCAAAAATATAAAACATTCGAATATTGGAAAAGGAATCTAGCAAGTATAGGAACGACGTCGGAATTAAACTTGTAGGGATTGTGAAGAAATTTATCTCGTCTCTCCGTAGCTTAGTGGGTAGAGCACCAGAACGGCAATCTGGAGGATCTGGGTTCGGATGCCAGCGGAGCTTCAGAGCAATTTTTTCACAATTTAGAAATAAAAATCAGTATTCAAAATATTGATTTTAGACCAGTAGACAAAAAACAATCAACATCAAATTATTTAATACAACACTGTAAAAAAATCTTTTGTGATATTTACAATAAGATTGTCATTTCACGAGCAGGGTATTCTAAATTACAATGTATAACCTGGTAAATATACCAATGTCGCTCCGAAATTCACGATCTACTCCAATTTCACCCCATGGTACAGTATGAAATAACTGCCCGATGTAAATTTACTATGTCTGACGATGGAAATTATTCGATCAGCGTGGCACATAGTCAATTCACGTTAGTAAATAAATTTAAATGTGCTTATAAATTAACACTTTTTTTGGTAAAGTTGCAGTATCTAGCATAATTTCAAACACGGGCAGTATTGTTAAGTCTTGGCATCCTGAGAAATTACAAACAGTACATAAATCGACAAACTGGCAGAAAGACATGGCGCTTTGGACTTTATCAAAAAATTACGTCTCAGAGCCTCTAATATTGCTATAATAGTGATGAGTTCTATGTGAATAAAAAAAATATGTCTTTTTTTTCAAAACGATACCTAAGAAAAGTAATATGCGCTTTATTTATCCTGATACAGTGTTTAAAATTTTATAACCTCACGAACATAACCTCAAAATTGAAATGTGGTTCTGACAATTTACGTCCTGCATTTTTTTTTACAAAAGTGTGTAAACTTTCATCGTCGCACGTAGATCAAATAATTTCCATCGTGATACGATGTAAAATTACACAAACTTTTTTTACAGTGAACTTATCTGGTCAAAACCATAACATCAAAAATATATTTTTTTAAAGTAGTTAAACTTTCAACTAGGGAATAGAACTTTTAACCAAAGAAGATGGAGCTTCAACAAAAGTTTTACCCCATGTAAAACAGCATAGAAAAATTGTTGGCTTACACCCGCCCCCCATCCAAGAGTTTACGCAATTTATGCACGGCCATAAATATGCACCCTTCGACAAATTTTCTGGATCCGGTCTTGGTTAAAAGCTATCAGAATTCTCTATAAAAATCGTTTTTTCAATTTTTTTAGAAGATATTGCAAAAGTAGTGCACATTTCGATGACACCCTGCACGAGCATTGTCGGTATGATCGCAGTCGCGACTCACTTTTTTCCGAATGATTCTGAAACAAAAATGACATCTTATTCGCGAAGCGAATTCCAACTAGCAGATTCTTACATCAACAAAAATATACTTATCTAGCAATTCCAAGTTGATGTCTTGAAGACGAAGACTTGAAACGTCGAAAAGCATGATTGTGGTGTTCCGATTTTCATTAATAATAATATAAACAAACTTCCAGCTATAACCTCGCAGCTTTCGATTTTTTGTAAATTTTCGGCTTCATCGAGAATATGCAGTGCACCTTTCATTGTCGACGGTACACGAACCTTTTCTAGCACGAATTATGCACTTTTTAGTATATCTTTCGCATTAAATAAGAGCTCGAGAGTCAGTGAAACTGCGTGCAAACTGTCATCGACCATAACCTTACAAACAAAACAAGATACTTTTTATTTATTTATTTTATTTATTTATTAAGTCCCTAGGGCTAAAACAGCCCTCTGAGGAACAAATTATACATATAATTTACAAACAAAATAAAAGATGTCAACTCAGGTCAAATGACAAATATGACGTAGATGAAAGAAAATTAATTAATTACAGATGACTAAAGATAAAATAACATAAAAATGAACATAAGTAAAATATGCTAATATAAGCTAGTGGTTGGCATAACGGATATAATTAGAAATCTTGAGACTTAATTGTAAGATAACAAATATAATACCATGGATTAAGTTGTAAAGATTAAATTTATAATACTAAGGCGCAAAACATCACTAAAAGTTAGAAAAATAATCATAAACAATTTACGATTCACCAGTGCGAAATTTCAAGAGTAGAATTAGCAATACTAAACAAAAAGTTAAAGAAAAGCCTTTTAAAGTGATAAGCCGAAGGTGCATGTCTGATTGATTCAGGTATCTTATTCCAAAGACGCGCTCCCCTCACTATAAAGGATCTTTGCAATTTATAAGATTTGTGTCGTGGAACTGCAAGAACCGTTTTTCTTACACGAAGCCTAGACTGAGCAGGTAAAGTCACATTTCTGTTTTCAAAAAGATCTAGAAGATATTGAGGGGTTTTATTAAAAAATATATTGAAAATTAAATTGCCCATAAAAAATTGTCTTCTCTTAGCCACATTGAGAAATCCCGCCCGTTGCCGATATAAAGCAATGTGCTCATATTTCGGGACATCATAGATGAATCGTATACCGGCATTAAGTGCTCGCTCCAATTTATAATTCAGCTCATCTGTGATATCGTCATACAGCACACACCCATAATCAAAAAACGGGAGTATAAGACTCTTAACAAGAAGAATCCGAGTTGAAGTAGGCAAGGATTCATTGTTCCTTCTAAGCTGTTGGAGTATTCTGAAGGTATTCCTCGAGATTTCAAAAATTTGCTCTTTCCAGGAGAGAGTACGGTTGAGGATATACCCCAAATCTCTCACCGAATCAACAAAGGGAATGTCAAGGTCATCAACCTTGAGCTGAGGCAGGGAACCTAATGTTGCAGCGGACGGGGAAGAGGACTGTCCTATGACAATTGCTTTAGTTTTCGAAGGGTTCAGCTTTAACCTATTGTTAAGTGCCCATTGATGCACAATATTAATATCCTTCTGAACCTGCGCAATCAAACTATTAATGGAAGAGATAGGACCAGAGACATACAGTTTAAAATCATCCGCATATTTATGGTATTTGCAATGCTCAAGATCACTACCAAGGTCAGAAGTGTACAGTCCAAAAAGGAGGGGGGCAAGAGTGGAGCCCTGAGGCACACCACTCTCCACCCCCACCCAATCGGACCGCTCATCCTTATCATTAAGCACTTGCAAACTTCAACATGCAAACCAATACTTATAAAAGTAGAAAGTAAGGAAAAATATAAGAGAATTAGCCAGAAAAGTATACAGAAAAAGTAATTAATTAGCTGCGAGAGCCACATGATGCAGATCAATCCTGAAGACGACTTAACGGAGGGCCTCAAGGTCATTGATGTTGGCCAAACAAATTCTGGGCGATCCATCCTCTTTACGGCAAAAAATCTTACCCCCAGTGGTCCACAGGTACTTTAATTTCTTACTTCTTCTAAGTTGAAGTGCTGCACTATATATAAGCCGATTGTTTTTAGAGAGCGATTCTCTTATATACAGCGGCACGTTCTCACTCCATCCAATCAGGTTAGTTGTGAATCCACGCTTCTTTCTACAGTTTTCCAAGAGTTTTACACAAGTAGATTGCTGTAGTCATTTAACCACAAAAATTGGTGGGATGTTCCGTGATGTGTCATTACTTGTAGAAGCTCTAAGGCGATAAATAGAAGCAATATCATCCTTTGTGAGGGGCACCTCCAAAGCTGCAGCAATCTGGCAGAAAACAGCGGGCAAATCCTCTAGCGGTTTGACAGGTAAACAGTGAACCTCTAGTGTTGAAGAAAGCGCATTTTGTTCTAGATAATTACATCTACTCATCAAACCAGAAACTTGAGTCTTCAAAACCCTATTCTCATCTAACACAGATTCAGAAGCCGCTTGAAGCTTAATGATATCTGTTACATTTGAGGGCATGGTCTCCTCTAATACTGCAATGCGGGAAGTATTTTTAACGATATCAACTTTTAATCCTTTCATGGCCACTTCAAATGTATTATTAAATGCCATTTGTTTAGCCTCAAAATCTTCCAACAGGGAAGTGATTTTTTTGAAGGCCAGACTCCTGTCCCTTAGCAATAGCATTAGAAATTAGTGCTTCAACTCCTGGCCCCAGCGTGACAGAAGACATCCCTGGCTTTTTGACATCTCCCTCGGACGAAACAGAGAGAAGAGACCCACGATGACGAGTATTTTCCTTACTCAAAGATTTGGAGCAATTAGTGCAGTTCCAAACCTTCTGTTTTTTATTTATGCTTTCCAAATCTTTCGTTGACAAATTCAGACAGGTAATATGTGTAAACGCACTACATTTTCCACAAGCCAAAGAGTCCGTCGACCCTCGCACAATTCCACCATTGCAAACAGCGCATGCCACCATATTGAAAGCGTAACCCGCACGAAACTCCAATGTTGAAAGGTGAAATAAATCGATTAACTGAGTGAAATCCACAAAATAAAATACCCTTATTTGTTCTCTAGGGTAAGATGAACACCACTAACCATTCATAGCACCAGCACTTCTTTAGTACATCCGTAAATTTAACTGATGTAACGGAGCCATATACCACACGTCATGTGTAAACGACCAGGGTCGCATCAATCTTCATCAATCGGAAATATACGAGATCGGCTTTCAATGAGTTAATTAAATTATTATTTCATACCGTCGCAGCATTGAACAAATGTAATTCTCCTCTTATTGGGTTTTTAAATTTGTTTAACAATAAACAACATCAAATGCGGGAATTTTTTTTTATACAACTTGATCCACCGTATCATTGCACCTATGTCAATTCATCATGGCGACCGACCAATGAAATGCGAGAATTTAAAAATGGCTCTGGCGCAAATACCTTTTTCTGAGTACATATGTCTTTTACAAAGGGAAAAAACAATAAATAAATGTTGACTATAATTATTTGTGTTAAAAAAGTAGATATACACTGGAGTTTGGATTGAAACAGTCCGGACTTACGCCGTCCGAGAATTGCTGCCGCGGCGGTTTCGGGTTGAGAGTGAAGTGCCTCGGGGTCGAGACAGGGTGTTAAACCAAGTTTGAAACACCAGCAGCGTAGGGACAAAGGGGCAGTGTGCGGGTCGTACATTGCGTAATATTAGGAAATGGTTCACACACCACTGACTGTTTACGTTAGGACGGACTCGATTGAGTGTGAAGGCCAAGGGAAGCAATGCCCGAAACTTTTTCCTGGAAAATAGTTTTTTTTGCACTGAAACTGCTTCGAATGTTTCTGAGAGAGATTTACAGTAACTGTTTCTATGTAAAATTGACAATAAAGAGTTGTTATTATTTAATTTTAAATGTTACGATTTGTAGGTATTTAACAATATTGTAATTTTTATTGAAAAAAGTTTGTTCTTCTCTGGAAATACTTTGAATTATCCTGAGAGTGTTTGCCAGTAACAATTTCTATAAAACAACATTATACACGATTTTTTTTTTAAATTGTGGAATATGTGCTTTTTCAATTTCGGATTTTCCTTTATCATTTGAATTCCTGCAAATATTATTGAAAAGAACATAGGTTCAATTATATTTGTTAACATAAAAATCCTAAACAAATGAAATAAGTAAATATAAAACTCTGACTTTTTGGCCTGCAAAATACTTTTTTTTTGCACTGAAATTGCTTCAAATTTTTGTGAGACAGATTTGCTTTCACTAATTCTATGTGAAAATTAACGATAGATAATTTTTATTATCTATTCTTGTAATTTTAAATGTCACGAATTTTTCATGTATTTAAAAAAGGCATTTATTGATCCATTTCACCAGATCAATAAACCGGTTACCTAAGGCCACAAGACACATACATCCTGCAATTTATATCCACCTGCTATTAAAAAAAATCTTCCGTTTGGCGTAAGCCGAGTTTTTTAACGTTTTTTATACTGGCTCAACTTTTTTTTTCTTCATTTCATTGCTTATAAAATGAAAAAATAGAATGACACATGTATCATTTCCCAGAATATCTGAATTATCTTAAATGATTCAGAGGAATCCAACTTTGATATAATTGCTCATTTAGAGATGTCGCAACAAAAATTTCTTATAGTAATTGTATATTGTTTATTTTCTATGAAAATAGTTATTACAAATCTTTCTCACACAAACTTGAAGCAGTTTGAGTTGAAAAAAAATCTTTCCAGGCCAAAGTGCCAAAGCTTGGAATCAAGTTCTTTCATTTGTTTACAAGATTAGCACTTATTGTGTTTTAACAAATATGATGAAACCTATGTTATTTTCAAGGATATCTGCGTCAATTTAGATAATGAAGTAGAATGCAAAATCGAAAAATAACAAATTAATGTTAATGCTTCATAGAAATTGTTACTCACGATCACTAGCGCAATAATTTAAAGTATTTCCAGAGAAGAATAAAAATTACAATATTTTTTAATACATACAACTTTCGTAATATTTTTAATTAAGTAATAACAACTGTTTATTGACAATTTTACATAGAAACAGTTACTTTAAATCTCTCTCACAAATATTCGAAGCAGTTTCAGTGCAAAAAAAACTATTTTCCAGGACAAAGTTTTATATTTACTTATTTCATTTGTTTACAAAATCAACAGCTGTTGTATTTAATCACACATAATCAAACATATATCACTTTTCCGAATATCTATATAATTTCAGGTAATAGAGGAAGAAGCGAAATAGAAAAAAAAAAACAATTCCAAATTTTTGCAAAAAATTGTGTACAACAATTACAATTGTTGAAGTTTCATAAAAATTGTGACTAATAGTCACTCTCACTATAATTTAAAGCATATTCATCCGAAAACACATTTTTTTCAACAAAAATTACACTATTTGGCTGTTTATTAATGTTTTTTGTTTATAAAAATTAAAACAGACAATAATCAAATTATTTGCATTCTGGAAGTACTCTTGCGTCGATTCAAGATGATTTTCATTATATGCAAACCGCTATTAAAGAGTAAATAATGATTTTGTGAAGAATCTCGATTTTCTCATACTTCGAGTAAACATATAATAAATAAACAAATGAAAATGCAACAATCTCTGACCAAGGTGCTCTTGGAAATTTAGCGTTCTTGAATGAAAAAGAAAATAATTGCGGATTGGTGCAAAATTGGAGGTTGTAGACCTTTCGAACGAAAAAACTGCGTTTATAAAAATATTAACCGATCTTCATGAATCTTTTTTTCACTTTCTGGAAATTATATGAATAACCTATTTCTGCTGATTAAAATTGAACCACGCGATGATTTCATAATTTCAGTTTTTTGAACCGGTCTGCGTTTCATAACAATGAAAGGGTGATTCTTTTCGGGTAATTCGACGCGCTCTGGGGAGCCTGCCCCGTAACTTTGACGGGGGTCGAATGCCCAGGCCTCGAAAATACACACTCAGCTAGCATTGAGCGTCACTGCATTTTTTGTCTATTGTTCTTTTCTTTTTGTTTATAACGTCCAATATAAATATTTTTTCAAAAAACCGTAGCTAGCCGGCAAGAAAGACCAATATTTAGATGAGGTATGCAAAATATCAGACAAAAATATTTAACCGTGCGGCCGGAAACTGGAATACCGTTTTATAATGATGATAAATCCTCTTAATCATTTTTAGAGAGATAGAAGTATTAAGTTTTGATGAATTTCATTAATTTTAAACATCACATGCACTTGGTTTATAAAAGGTTGTTAATATAAAAACAGTGAAAAAGTGATTATCATTCCCGGAAATAACTTTTATTGTTGATCAAAAACATTGTTGATATTGTTGATTCAGCAATAACATCAAATATTTAAATCAAACGTTTTTAAATCCAACTATTTATAAAATGTGTAAAATATAAAAATAAAATAATAAAAAATATATTTCTCCATTCGCCATGGCTTTTCAGCGAAAAAGCTTGGCTGAGATTTTGTCGACAAGATCCAAGCGATTCATTAGCGCAGTTGGCTACAGGTAGCGTGTGGAACATTACGTTTAGGTTGTCTAGTTAGCTTTCTAATCCCCAGCGTGTTCGATTTTTCAAAGCTTTCGAGCGTGCGATTATGTTTGTAAGTGACCGTGCGTGCGATTGTGTAATTTAGAAAATAAATCAAATGCAGTAATAATATATAAAACCATTTTTTGTGTGCAAATTTATCATTAAATTACCGTTCCGTGAGCGGTACATGACATATACTACATATTTAAAAGTTTGTCATAAGGACAACCGCAGGATTTCTCCGGGAGCGGGTGCTAATCTGAAAAACTGCACCCGCTTCCAGCGAAATCGCGGTAAAATTTCAGCCGCAACCACGTCTCACGACCGTAAGACAGGTGGTTACGGTCAGCGAATGATTCAATACGATGATACGGCAAAAGTCTCGTGAACCCTGAGGACACAGAGCGAACCAAGGATGACCACTTTCTGCATCTTCCCCGCATGCGTCTTAGCATTTTCTTGTCACGCAGGGACGATCTTCAGGCATGGTCTTCAACCAGTGCAAGCTTGGTACCTCCATTAGCGCCGATCATCAGAACGATTAGCTCAACAGAATATTTCGGGTATAACCGTCGCAACTCCCTTACAAGGTCTTTATACCTCTTTTTTCATTCTCCTTGCCTATGATGCTTTTTTCCGCTGGTGCCGAAAATTCGATAACGAACATGGTTCGCTTCTGGAAGTCAAGAAGAACTATGCCACGCCTTAAATGCGCAACAGAAACAATTGTCGAGAATACGAAGTTCCAGTATATACGGCACTTCTCATTTATGACAATTGACTCTATTTCTCTAGGAGCGCTTAGCGGAACGGTATTAGGGGTAATGCCGTAAGAGTGACATATATGGTAATAAAGCACTCTTAGTGCCGAGTTGTGCCTTTGGATGTAGGTCGTTCCCGCATGAGTTGGACAACTAGATATAATGTGTCCTAGATGCTTGGGGTGTGCAGGATACGCTCTGCAGGTATCATCGGGAATATCTTGGCTTAAAATGTGGCTACGGTATGCTAGAGTGGAAATGACACCGTCTTGACATGCCAAAATGGAACCTTCCGTGCCCAACTTCAATTCGGGTGATTTAAGGGAAGCAAACATTATCTCATACAACATCGACTGATCCTCCACATTTCTGTGGAAGATGCCGTGCATCCTCTTGTCAAGGAGCTGTTCGCGAAAGATTTTCTCCTGTGCGTTCTTAATCCGGGCCTTCAGGAGTGAGTATTCGAGTTGGATAAGATTTGATGCATTTTGCTCACCCCTGATATTAAAGTCTAGGCCGAGTGCTTCAGCAGCCTTCTCCGCTGCTTTGTACAGAAATGCTCCTTTGCCCATTTCTTCGTGTTTCCTAACCATTATAAGAAGAGGGTCTCATCCTTTAGCGACAATGTAAGCTGTACTCAGAATAATCCTGTTGTGAAAACATTCAAGATTTAATATTCCGCGACCACTTTGGCGGCATGAGATGTAAAGTCGCGGAACAGAAGACTTAAGGTGCATGCTTTTGTTTATGTGCAAAACCTTTCGCGTCCCGATATCGAAGCATCTGTGCTAGTCCTTCGTCTATGGAACCACTCCAATTGAAATAGATTACTACCGTGACGGCAAGCATGTTCGTCGCAGATACTTTGTTCCTCACCGACGGTTTGGAAGACCAAATCCGTCGGATGAGACGTATGTATCTGCATCGGAGAGTATCCTTTATAGATGTCACGTCCTGAATGCGGCTCTGTCGCACGCCCAGGTATGCATAGGTCTCTTCAGCGCCGAGGTTTCGTGCGATTCTGTCGAGGAGCTCAGGGTCTTCGGGGATGCCATTAAGTTTCCTCTTCTTTAAATAAACCTTGGCGCATTTTTCTAACCCGAACTCGATTCCCATTTCTTGAGCGTATTTCTTGACAATCCCTAGAGCTAGATGTAGTTTCTGTTTATTTTTACTTTAGCATCGATCTTAAGATTATCCATGTGAAATAAATGAGTGACCTTATGCTTTCGATTTCTAGGTTTGCCGCAGAAGTACCCTTCGGAATGACGTAGTGCGAGAGAGAGTGGCAATAATGTGAGTCAAAAGAGGAGAGGACTCATGGTGTCGCTCTAAACGATGCCTTTCTGAAAGGTGACGCTGTTAGTTGTCACGCGATGTTTTCCAGATGAGATAGTAAATCTGGTTTTCCGAAGCGGCATCAATCTCTGTATGCACCTCACGATGTGTGGATGAACCTTTAAGCTATCAAACAGACAAATTATGCGTCTATGGGAGGTTGAATTGAAAGCTTTTCGGTAATCAATCCAGGCCATCGATTGGTAGCGCTGGTAGGATGCTGCGTCTTTGCAGACACATCAATCGATGAGCAGGTTCTCCCAACATCCTGCTACGCCTTTGTTTGATCCGCGTTGTTCATATATCTTTTACCACACAGGTCCAATTGTCCGAAGAATCCTATCATTAAGGATAGCTGTGAAGATGTTATACAGCGTGTTCAGGCAAGTTATTGGACTGTTATTCTTGGATTCAGCTTAGTTGGCCCATCTTTGGCAGGAGCACTGTGCGCCCTCCCACAAACCACTCCGGAATAGGCTCTTCCAACTTTAGATATGAGGTGAAAATGCGTTATGAGGGCATTGCACAGCTCATTGAAGCTACTGTTGTTCTTTGTGTTTTCTTCCAGTCGATGCTGAACTGCGTAGACTTCTCGCCAAAATGCTTCGACCTCCTCCGGTTTGGGCGGGTGGTCGACAGAACGGGAGGATCGTGGAAGAGTCGAGATGGGTCAGACAAAAACTGTTCATTTTCTCTGACCCACCTCTCTCTACGCTCTAGACTTCTCCTAGCGTCAGATAGTATCCGTATTCTGTCAACAATATGCTGCCTGATGGTCAGCAGCTTTGACTTGTTGAGTGTGTGATGACGGATCCGCAGTTCGCGCGCGAACCGTCGAACCTTGGCAGTGAAATTCCTGCCAGATGGTATATAGTCAATCACAGACTGAATGCCGGACGCGAATGATGCGTTCGCATTTTGGTCTTGTGGTCAACCGGTGGGTTTGTTTTACGTTTTGCATTTGCCAAAGCTCTTGCTGCATTATAAACGCTAGAATTGATGGTGAAGAGGTCGGAATCTTCGGAAAAATCTCCACGAAGCTCGTCATCCAGTTCAGCCAGATCTTTAGAGGGTCCCTGCACCAAGCGTTTCTGCTGAATATGGTTACAATAATTAATAAGCAGTCGCGAACAATTGTCCAGGGATGGTCCCGAAGGAATAACTCCTAAGCGAAGGCGTAACAACCGTGCAGAAAGCTGAATGGCACCTGGGTGAGGTGTCTCAAAAGGTGATCCTGGGATACCGGGCGACTTCTCAGAGTATCAGCCTTATCCTTGCACGCGGGGCTCTACAAGGATGGACTAACCCTTTTCCCTAGCTGCTCGTGGGAACAACAATGACAACACCAAACATAGTTTTAGAAGGTGCGGTTCAAAACAATCGAACGCGCAGTGCTCCCGACAATGGGTCGGACAACAATGCCGACTACCCTAGAGTTGGGGGAGCCAATCAAGACGGGGTCAATGCGATTGACCGGCAGAATCTCATTGCTTTTAGGTGGACGGATCGACTCAGGGACGACCTGCTGGAGTGCTATGATACCAGTATGGCCCCTGAACGAAAAGGTTACATGGCGCGACTGCATGTTCTGTGGTGCGAGAAACACTGAAAGTTGTCGGAATTTTCGCGAAAACGTCTGCGAAACCGTGCCGAGGACCTCCGGAAAAGGGGTTATATAAGCGGAGCGCCTACACAACCGCAGCCAGAACAAGCCGGCAACAGAGAAAGAGAGGCGACACTAAGACCAACCTCGAACAGGCATCCAATAGAGGAAGAACGATGCTTCAAGACCCGGAGAAACATCAACATTCAGGTTTCTCCCAAGCCCAAAGATCTGAGTGAACTGGATGATGAGCTTCGTGGAGATTTTTGCGAAGAATCCGACCTCTGGACTATCAATTGTAGTGTGTACAATGCAGCGAGAACTTTGGCAGATGCAAACCGTAAAACAAAACCAACGGTTGATCATAAGACCAAAAGACGAATGCATCACCTTAGCACAAAGATAGGCTGGGCAAGACAGTACGCGTCCCGCATTCTGTGTGTGATTGACTACATAACATCTGGCAGGACTTTCACTGCCAAGGTTGGACAGTTCGCGCGAGAACTGCGGATCCGTTATCATACAATCAAGAAGTCAAAGCTACTGACCATCAGAAAGCATATTGTTGACAGAATACGAGTACTATCTAACGCTAGGAGAAGTCTAGAGCGGAGAGAGAGGTGGGTCAGAGAAAATAAACAGTTTTTGTCTGACCCATCTCGACTCTTCCAAGACCCTCCAGTTACTGTCGACCATCCGCCCAAACCAGAGGAGGTCGAAGAATTTTGGAGAGAAGTCTGCGAGGTCCAATATCCACTTGAAGAAGGCTCAAAGAACATAAATAGCTTCAAGGAGCTGTGCAATGCCCTCATAACAGCTGAGGAGGAATGGCCACCTATCACTACCGAGGAAGTGAAAAACGTATTACGAGGCATGAAGAACTATTCCGCTCCAGGACCAGATGGTATTAAGACCTTCTAGTGGAAGAAGTTTCCTTCTACCAACCAGCATCTGGCCCGAATTTTCACCTCATATCTAAAATTGGAAGAGCCTATTCCGGGGTGGTTGTTGGAAGGGCGCACAGTGCTCCTACCGAAGACGGGCAACTTAGCTGACCCTAAGAATTGCAGGCCAATAACTTGTCTGAACACACTGTATAAGATCTTCACAGCTATCCTAAATGATAGGATTGTTCGGAAAATTGGACCTGTGAGGCGAGAGATGTATGAACAACGTGGATCAAAGAAAGGCGTAGCAGGATGCCGGGAGAACTTGCTCATCGATAGATGTGTCTGTAAAGACGCAGCATCATATCAGCGACTTCTATCGATGGCCTGGATTGATTACCGGAAAGCTTTCGATTCAACCTCCCATAGACTTATCATCTGTCTGTTGGAAAGCCTAAAGGTTCATCCACACATCGTGAGGTGCATAAAGAGATTATTGCCGCTTTGGAAAACCAGATTTACTATCTCATCTGAAAAACATCGTGTGATCACTAACAGTATCACCTTTCAGAAAGGTGTGTTTCAGGGCGACACCATGAGCCCTCTCCTCTTTTGCCTGACATTATTCCGACTATCTCTCGCACTTTGCCATTCCGAAGGGTATCTCTGCGGCAAACCTGGAAACCGAAAGCGTAAGGTCACTCATGTATTTTACATGGATGATCTTAAGATCTATGCTAGGAATCAAGAGAAACTACATCTAGCTCTAAAAATTGTCAAAGAGTGTGTCATGCACACCCCGAGCATCCAGGACACATAATATCTAGTTGTCCAACTCATGCGGGAACGACCTACATCCAAAAGTACAATGCGGCACTAAGAGTGCTTTATTATCATCTCTGTCACTCTTATGGCATTAGCCCAAATGCTTCTCCGCTAAACGCTCCTAGAGAAATAAAGTCAATAGTCGCAAATGAGAAGTGCCGCATATACAGGAACTTCATATTCTCGACAATTGTTTCTGTTGCGCACTCGACGCCTGATATAGTTCTCCTTGACTTCGAGAAACGCACCATGTTCGTAATCGAATTTTCGGCACCAGCTGACAAAAATGTCACAGCCAACGAGAAAGAAAAGAAAGAGAGGTATAAAGACCTTATAAGGGATTTGCGACGGTTATACCCGGAATATTCTATTAAGCTAATCGTCTTGATCATCGGCGATCTTGCAGGTGCCAAGGTTTCACTGGTTAATAGCCTGAAAAGCATCCCTGCGTGCCAACAAAATGCTGAGACACTTGCGGGAAAAATGCAGAAGGCGGTCGTCCTTGGGTCGCTCCGTGTCCTCAGGGTGCACGAGACTTTTGCCGGATCATCGTATTGAGTTCGTCGCAGACTGTAACCACCTATCTCACGGTCGTGAGACGTGTTTACAGCTGAAATTTTACCGCGATTTCGCTGGGAGCGGGTGCAATTTTTCAGATTAGCACCCGCTCCCGGCGAAATCTTGCGGTTGTCTTTATGACAAAACTTTTAAATATATATATATATATATATCGTCGAAGGAGCAAACTTTTGCTTTCCTCAGAACATCAGGGGTTAATTCAGGTACAGAGGGTTTTATTTTCGCATGTCAGGATGTGTCATTTCCACCTTAGCATACCGTGACCGCATTTTATGTCAAGAAGTTCCCAGTGATAGGTGCAGAGCGTGTCATGCACACGCCGAGTACCTTGAACACATACTATCGGGGTGTCCGACCTACGCAGGAACCACATATATCTATAGACATAATGCGGCCCTAACAGTGCTTTATTACCATCTTTGTCGCTCTTACGGTGTAGGTCGCGACCCTGCCCTGCCGAACGCTCCAATGGAGATTGAGTCAATTGTCCAAAATGAGAAGGGCCAAATTTTCTGAAACTACGATTTTTGGACAGCAATTTCCGTTGCATACCCGAGGCCTGACATCGTTCTCCAAGACTTCGAGAAATGAACTATATTCGTGATCGAATTCTCGGCTCCGCCGGAATACAATATCACTGCGAAGGAGAAAGAAAAGGAGGAGAGGTATCAAGACCTTAAAAGAGAGCTGCAACGACTGTACCCAAAATACTTGGTACAAGTAATTGTCCTTGTAATAGGTGCTCTTGGAGGTGCGAAACTATCAGTGGTTCATAACCTTAAAGCCAAACCCGCGTGCCAAAAATATGCCAAAGCACTTGCGAGATGGATGCAGAAAGCTGTCATCCTTGTGTCGCTTCGTGTCCTCAAGACACGCGAGGGTTTCGCCGGCCTGTCATTGTGATTTCATCGTGCCCTGTGACCACCCATCTCACGGTTATGAGACGTGGCCATATGTGTGATTGAACGCAGTTCTACTGGGAGCCGGTGTCATTTTTTAGATGGCAGTTGCTCGCAGTGGGACCCTGCGGTGGTTGTTTAACCCTTTTTAAAATTATATATATCCAACAAAATGTCAATAGCCCCCAGTAGCACCGCGGCAAATCACACCTATGGCCACGTCTCACAACCGTGAGATGGGTGGTCATAGGTAACGACAAAATCACAACGACAGGCCGGCGAAACCCTCGTGTGTCTTGAGGACCCAAAGCGACCCAAGGATGACAGCTTTCTGCATCCATCTCGCAAGTGCCTTCGCATATTTTTGGCACGCGGGTATGGCTTTAAGGTTACGAACCAGTGATATTTTCGCACCTCCGAGAGCACCTATCACAAGGACAATTACTTGTACCGAATATTTTGGGTACAGTCGTTGTAGCTCTCTTTTGAGGTCTTGATACCTCTCCTCTTTTTCTTTCTCCTTTGCAGTGATGTTGTATTCGGACGGAGCCGAGAATTCGATCACGAATATAGTTCGTTTCTCGAAGTCTTGGAGAACAATGTCAGGCCTCGAGTGCGCAACGGAGACTGCTGCCCGAAAATCGTAGTTCCAGAAAATTTGGCACTTCTCGTTTCGGACAATCGACTCTATCTCCTTCGGACAATCGACTCTATCTCCTTTGGAGTGTTCGGCAGGGCAGGGTCGCGGCCAACACCGTAAGAGCGACATAGATGGTAATAAAGCACTCTTAGGGCCGCATTATGTCTATAGATATACGTCGTTCCCGCGTGGGTCGGACACCCTGATAGTATGTGTTCTAGGTACTCATCGTGTGCATGACACGCTCCTCACCTATCACTGGGAACTTCTTGACATAAAATGTGCTCACGGTATGCTAAGGTGGAAATGACACCGTCCTGGCATGCGAAAATAAAACCCTCTGTAGCTGAATTAAGCCCTGATGATTTGAGGAAAGCAAAAGTTTGCTCCTTCGACAAGGACTGTTTTTCTACATTTCTGTGAAAGTTTCCGTGCATTTTCTTGTCGAGTAGCTCTTGGTGAAAATTTTCAACCTCTGCGTTCTTCACTTTGGTTTTTAGAAGTGAAGCATCTAGATGAAGTAATGCACTTTCCTCACTTCTGATGTTAAAATTCAGGCCAAGGGTCTCGGCCGCTCGCTCCGCGGCTTTGTAAAGGAACCCTCCTTCGCCAATCATCTCGTGGTTCCTGACCATCTTTAGGAGAGGATCTCTGCCATTCGCAACGATATAAGCTGTACTTAGGAATATCCGGTTATGAAGACACTGGAGATTCAGAAGTCCGCGTCCGCCTTGACGGCGTGAAATATATAATCGCGGAACTGACGAATTGATATGCAAGCTTTTATGCATATATGCATGATCTTACGTGTAATGACATCAAGGGCCTTAAGCTCGTTCTTCGTCCATTGAACTACCCCAAACGAGTAGAGTAGAACCGGGACGGCAAGCATGTTAGTCGCAGATACCTTGTTCAACGCCGACAGATTGGAAGACCAAATCTGTCGAAGAAGATGCTTATATCTGCTTCGGAGAGACTCCTTCACTGATGTTACGTCCTGAATTCGGTTTTGAGGCACGCCCAGGTATGTATAGGTCTCTCCAGTATTAAGATGTCTGACAACACTTATATCCACAAGCTCAGGGTCCTTGGGAAAGCCAGTATTCTTTCCTTTCTTCAGATAAATTTTGGCACACTTGTCCAAGCCATAGTCCATCCCAATCTCTCCTGTGTAGTTCTTGACAATATTTATAGCAGTTTGAAGTTTGCTTCTACCAGAGGCATAGATCATCAGGTCATCCATATAAAATACATGAGTGACCTTATGCTCGCGCTGATTAGTGTCGCCACAGAGGTATCCAGGAGAATTTCGTAGTGCGAGAGATAGAGGCAAAATTGTGATGCAAAAAAGCAAAGGGCTCATGGTATCACCTTGAAAGACGCCCCTCTGGAAGGTGACGTTGTTCGTTGTCACACGATAATTTCTAGATGAGATAGTAAATCTAGTTTTCCAAAGAGGCATCAATCTCTCTATGCATCTCACTATGTGTGGATGTACCTTCAAGCTTTCCAACAGACAGATAATAAGTCTATGAGAGGTTGAATCGAAAGCTTTCCGGTAGTCAATCCAGGCCATTGACAGGACGCGCTGATGGGCTGCAGCGTCTTTACAGACGCACCGGTCAATTAGCAGGTTCTCTCGACAGCCTGCTACACCTTTTTTCGAGCCACGTTGTTTGTACATCTGTCGCCATACAGGCTCAATGCGTCGAACAATCCTGTTGTTGAGGACAGCCGTAAAGATCTTATACAGCGTGTTCAAACAAGTTATTGGCCTGTAATTCTCTGGGTTGGATAAGTTGCCTTTTTTTGGCAGGAGTATAGTGTGTCCTAACACCAGCCACTGCGGAATGGGCGTCTCTGACTTTAAATATGAGGTGAATATGCGGGCCAAATGTTGGTGTGTAAAAGTAAACTTCTTCCACCAAAAGTTCTTGATACAATCTGGTCCAGCAGCGGAAAAGTTCTTCGTGCCTCTAAGTGCTTTTTCACCTCTTCCGCAGTGATTGATGGACATTCCTCCTCAGATATTATGAGGTTGTCGCAAAACTCCTTGAAGCGGATGATATTTTCAGTGTCTTCTTTCAACTCTAGTGTTTTCGGGATCTTGTACACCTCTCTTCAAAAAGTCTCTACCTCCTTGGGCTTGGGTGGATTTTTGACAGAAACAGGTAAATCGCTGAAGAGGCGCGATGGGTCAGCGAGAAACTTTTGATTCTCCCTCACCAATCTCTCCCTCTTCTGTATTCTCCTCCTTGCGTCAGATAACAGAAGTATTTTGTCAACAATATGCTGCTTGATTGTCAGCAGCTTTGACTTGTTTAGTGTGTGATTCAAGATCCTTAGTTCTTGGGCGAACTTTCGAACCCTTTCCGTAAACGGTCTACCAGATGTTATGTAGTCAATCACACATTGAACACGGGACGCATTCTGTCTTGCCCATCCAATCTTCTTGTTCAGTTGATGCAAGCGTCTTTTGGTCTTTTGATCCATCGTTGGTTTCAGCCTTCGATTTGAATCAGCCAAAGTTCTCGCAGCACCATAAACTGAGCAATTGATGGTCCAGAGGTCGGACTCTTGCGAGATATCTCCACGAAGGAAGGCATCCATTTCAGCCAGATCTTGGGGCTTAGGAGGAACTTGCATGTTAATGTTCCTTCTAGTAATGAAATGGCGATCATCTCTCAGAAGGGGCCTGCTTTCTGCGGTTGGTCTCAATGTCCCTTCCCCATTTTCATCTGCAGCTTGATAAAGCAGCGGTTGTGGAAGCGCTCCGTGTACATATCCGTTTTTCCGGAGGTAGTCGGCTTGATTTCGCAAAGACTGATGCGAAACGTGCTGAAGCTCTGGGTGTTTCTGGCACCACAGAGTGTGCATACGCGCCATAAAGCCTCCGCGAACAGGGATAATGCTGGCATCGTAGCAGTCTAGCACGTTATCCCTGAGTTGATCCGTCCACTCAATGTCGGCGCTTTTCCGGTTTGTCGTCGTGTTTCCATCTAAATTATTTTCAGCACCCCGAACTCTAGGCTGATCGGCATTGTTTGCCGACCCATTGTCGGGTGCTCTGCGCGTTCGATTGTCTTGAACCGCATCTACAACATTTTGGTGTTTTGGTGGTTTCATTGTTGTTCCCACGAGCAGCTAGTGAAAGGGTTAGTCCATCCTTGTAGAGCCCCGCATGCAAGGATAAGGCTGATACTCTGAGAGGTCGCCCGGCATCCCAGAGTCACCGTTTGAGACACCTAACCCAGGCGCCATTCAGCTTTCGGCACGGTTGTTACGCCTCCGCTTAGGAGTTATTCCTTCAGGACTATCCCTGGACAATTGTCCGCGACTGCTTATTAATTATTGTAACCATATTCAGCAGAAACCCTTGGTACAGGAATCCTCTATCCGCAACCCGAGGACGCGTTCGGTGGCTTTGTCATAGTCCCTTCGGTTCTATTCCAAAGGAATCGAAACCGAAAAAAAAAATATATCTATATATACATAACATAACACATTTATAACATGGCTACATGCGTGTTACAAAACTTATGTCACAGAGTTACAGAGCAGAGTGTGACATTTTGCGTCACAGGTGAGTCACTTGTCACTCATCAGTTACGTAACATGTTACGATCTGTTATTTAGCAGTTACATAACTATCATATAACCATTTTTGCTAGGAACTTCAACATAAACTAGTTGAAAAAGACTTATCCAATATACCTGACTGTTATTTATCTCAAGGTAACCATTATTTCAATAAAGTAACATTCAAAAGTCATTAGTAGATGACTCATCACATAATATTTTGAATAAAGGACATTCCATATCATGCATGTTGATAATTTGCGTTGATTTCTGAGTAACAAACTTTTTTAACAAATTTTTCTTTTTTAAGCCTTTTGCACATATATTTTACCAGTATCTTCAAAAATAGTTTCCGAGATTTATTTTACAAACGTATAAGGTACATACATCGCCAGTATTAAACATTACACCATGGAAATTATATTCCATCCAACGATTTATATATCTATATACTTTGATGGGATGCAGCTCCATTCGCAAGGAGGTTGAAGCAAAACAGAAAAAGGTTCTGCATCGTCACTGATTAAAACTATAGTCAATTATTTTAATATCAATTTATTAACTGGACATCTAAAACCCTGCGCATCCACGATGTACTCAATTTCGTGAGCAACTTCACTGATTTAAACTGGTTATAATAGTTTTAAACCAACTTTTCCACCGTACAACTTATTGGTTCATATTTAATTACGTAATCATGTAAGATTAGGCAGCCCTATGCATTGACGTTAGTTCACGTAGCTTCTTAGCGTAAGCTGAGTTGTAGGTGGCGCTGGGTGGCATGTAAACCTACTATTGCATGTGACGCATGGTAAAAATACAAAAGAATATTGTTTATTTAACAACATCCAATAGATATCAATTAATAATAACTTAAAACAGACGTTAAAACAAATAATTATTTTTTTAACCCCTGGTAATACAGATAAAAAATCTTATTTAAATTAATAAAAATAGAATTAGATTAGCTTCCAATATTGCATCAATATTTTTTTAACCATTATAAATAATTAAACATAATAATTATAAAATTCTATTGATCAGTTAGGGGACAAAAATTGTTCGACTAAAAAATATTAAATTTATTTCAATAAGGTAAATTATATAAGTAGATATATATATATA
>CAKNYM010052026.1:59054-88108 GCA_932195095.1 Andricus curvator
TAATATAATCAGATCCTAATAATGTAAAGATTAATTTTTCAAATTAAAAATTATGCAAAAATTTCTTTGAAAAACAATTTTTACGTAGAACTTATTAATTAGCTTTTGTTAAATAAACATTAAAATTTATTGATTATCTGCGAATGCTCTCTATAAAATATAAAAGAGAAGAAATAAAAGTATTATATAATTCTCTTTAAACATATATCAAGAAACATTTATGAGGGAAGAGGGAGTAAATAAAAACAGAATGCATAATAAATATATATACTATATTTCCATTTTTAACACATGAGAAATATATATTTGGAATTGTGTTTGAACTTTTTTGGTATATTTATTATATATTTTTAGTTTTTGGACGTTTTCTTTGGTTACATATTCGATTTAAATTCAGTCTTGGTCCAATAATATTATTATATAAATTAATGATTGATTAATTTATAATTATTATATAATATTGATAAATAAATATTAATTTAATTAATAAATAAAATAATATTAATCAATAAATTAATAATTAATAATATTATTCAGTAGCACACCTTCCCAGTTTCTTCCGAATAATATTTCTTTTGTTTGAATTGGTTTTCAAAAAGGTGGCATACTGTCTCATTCGAATACTTAAATATTTTTTTGTGATATAAGCTAATATATCGTAAGCGTGTTCTTTGCAAGGAAATGAGAAAATCTTAGTTTCAGCTACGTGATTCAAAATTGACTCAAAAACATCATTAGCCTTATTAAATTGGAGGTATAGATCTTCTAAAGTCCTTACAAAATTGTTGACTAGGGAACTTGGATGGATGATTTTAAAATCAGAATCGTCATCACTGTTAGAAAAAAGGGCCTCATAACATACTGAGCATTTTATGTACGGTTGAAGATCTTTATAAACCGAGCTAGTTGTAAAAAATGCTAAGCAGTCTAATACTGGGCCCGAAGAATAGTCGCTTTCATTTACAGTCACAAAATCGTTAAAATCCGAATTATCGTTTTTGACTAAAATGTTAAGTTTAGCTTTTATTTCCTCTATCACACTTTTTGATCCTTTCTGAGAGTAAATATCTTTAAGCTCAGCTATCGTGATCAGGGGTTTAGGTGGCTTACTGTCAAATACCGAACAGTTCCCTAATTTTGGAGGCTTCAGGAGACTAAAAATGGAGAGGATCTTGTAAATCTGGAGAAAGGTTGGAGTTGAAGGATGATCATTGCTCCCCCCTGCTAATCGTATCGTTCCAAAAAATCTCTAAATGAATGAATAAAAAATACTAGTTAGAAAAGAAACTTTCAAATTTTTATTCAAAAAATTGAACGGAAGCTGTAAAAGAAAGTAAAAGCGGTAAAAGCTGCAGTGTAGAAGAGCGCTGAAATAGAGTTGCATAGAAAAACTGAAAAAAAGACTACATCCTAAAACTATGATTTATATCCAATTCGATTGTAAATCTTTTTGTAGCTGTACTAATAATAGCTGTGCATTTTTAATGTATGCAATTCAAACAGTGGTTTTCAGTGTGAAATAATTCAGATAATAAACACGTATTAATTAGTTGGCACTGAATCACGTAGTTTTTATGCGATAAATTTATAAATTCACAACTATTACTAGTGAAGACTAAGATACCTCCAAAGCGTCTTGGTTCATTTTCCCTGTCAAGACAGATTTGAAATTAAATCTCTTGATTAGGTAAACCGTTAAATCCTTGGCCGAAGTGAGTGTCATCCTTAATCCTTCAGCAGTATTTGTTGTCAGAAATTCATCCGCACTTATGTCTCCAGCTTTCACTCGATCTTCCCAATCATCCAACCATTGAATTGAATCTTCGAGGACCTAATGACGTAAATTAAGTAATTTTAATTGGTTACAAAAAATAACAATATTAATAAAATACGAACTTTCAAATCTTCACAGTCAAGCGTTAATCCTTGATCCTTTGAAATTCGATTTAAGGCATCAAAAAGGGAATTTATTCTTTCGCAAAATTTTGCTGTGGACTCACAATCTTCAAGATCTTTCTCTGTCTTTTTGTAATGTCGAAGGGCACGAGCCATTGATCTGCTAAAAATCTATGAACAAAAATCAAATTTTAGATAAGTTTGATGAAATCATGTGAAAATTTTTTTGGAATAGTTCTGCACCTGAACAGCTAAGGACACCCTCATTTTCAACAAATTGTGAGGATGCAAATGATCTTCGGTCACTTTAGGACATTTTCGGTTTCCTCCAAGTAAATGCTTATCGTGCTTGTGGACTAGAATGAAATAAGCCCATCGAATTGGGGATTCATCTGGATGAACCTATAGAAATATTATTGAAATTTAGTTTTTGTGAAATTTAATACAATTAAATAAATTTTAAAACATACTCTCAACATTCCCTTGCCGAACAATCTGTTGCGCACTGTTTTTATGAGGTGCGGCGTGTCCGAAAAAAGGAAAACCTTTCTATCCGGTTGAGTGGGATGACAAAAAGAGTTCTTGAAATTTTCCTTTTTTCCAGTGCAACCCATTTCGGTCCAGAATTTCCGATTCGGGCTAGCACCATCAGAAACGATTCCATGGATTCTCAACCCAGCTTGCTCTAGCATAACAATGGCCTCGATTAACAGTTTTGCTAGAGTAAGTCCGTCTGTTGGACCTTTTGAAGCAAACACTGCAAACGGTTGAACGAAATCTGCAGCTAATGGCTGATATAAAAATACCAATCCATGGTCAGCCTGCTCGTTCAAGTTGGTAGTTCGGGCTCCATCTCCAAAGTCTTGTAGCCCTTTATATTGCATAGTGGTTGAATCGAGAATCAAACCTTTTCTCGTTCCAACTTCATCGACGGCTATCAGCCCATCTCGTGCAATATCTGGCAGACTTTGCAGATGTGCGGACAAGACTTCGAAAAAATTGGGATCAAATCCGCAAGGTGTCTTGATCAATGACAAGTAGCTGTAATTAAAAAATAAAACGTTTAATACATAAAAATTAGTTTCTGAAATATTAGAAGAATAGAAAGATTATTATACCTTCGAATGGTTCGAGTGCAGGGTAGTGGCAAAAGACCATTTGTCATTCAAAAATCGATATGTAGCTGGTGACTTCATATGCAGAAGTAAGCATAAAACAATCCAATGATCTGAATATCTTCTTTGCTTCTTATTTTCAACTTTAGACGCTGCTAGAATTTCGTTGATAGCTATTCGCTCGTTACCTTTCACATTTGCGTCATCTAGGAGTTTGGCCATGGATTGATGCGAAATATCCCTCATTTTTTTCTGAGAATGTTCCAGAGATTTTCTTAAAAATTTTAAACGTAAATAATAACTCCGTTTCTTTTTCCTGTCAGATTCCCACTTTCCTCTAACTAAGCGCAATTGCCTTTTTTGAAACCCGGTGAGATTTTTTATGGACACACGTGAATTCCCCACTTTTTTCGAAATCCTTCGCAACTTCTGTTCAACCGTCTGCTTTACACGCTTACAGAATTTACAGTGCGTTTCTACCGAATCTGGCGCTAGAAGCAATGGACAATAATTATGTCTCAAAAAATCTTCTTTATCTCGGTAAGCAACAGAGGTTTCGACAGATGAAAAAGACACAGGAACGGGACATCCCATGCAGAATTGAAAACTTCCAATCTGCTCTATTGCATCTTCGAGATCTTGGATGCTTGATATTTTTTTCTTGAGTCCTAGCTTCTCAAGATCAAGAAGATTCCCCGTTATAAATATGCGCAATTCCAAATTGGATTTCAATAAAATTCTCTTTGAAAAAGACAATTCATCATTGCCTACAATTCTCGAACTCCAATCAGAGAATTGAACCATGGGATTTGAGCCAAGGGCACCTGGTTTAACGTTTTGTCTCGTCCAGCCATGTGAAAAGGAAACCGATTGAGAATTATCGAATATATCGTTAAACAATTTCTCATCTGCAACATTATTGGAACCATTCCTAACTAACTTCTTCTCAATGATTAAGTTTGCATCTCTTTTCATTGGAGATGCACGTTTCGGGTGATAAGGCTTGGAAGACGATTCAGGACAACCCGGAAATTTGATTGGCAGTGCTCCTTTTCTAAGTCTCGGTATTGCATATTTACTCTAAAAAATTTGTTTCATTTAAAATAATTCGATACAGATAATAATGTATATACATCAATTTATTTAAAAATAAACTAAATATTATATTTATAATTTTATTATTCAATTTGATTTGGAGGTTAAATATGCATTTTATACGTAGTTTATTTTTATTTATATATATTGTCAATTTAAATTGACACAACGTATTCAGCCTCTGAATCTAATTCAATAATAAAATTAGAAATACAATGTTTAGTTTTTTTTTTTAATAAAAAATTATCTTAAAATCAACTAAATATTGCATTTATAATTTTATTATTAAATTTGATTTAGAGGCTGAATACGTAGTGTCCATTTTAATTTATACATTTTTTCAATTAAATTGACACTACGTATTCAGCCTCTAAATCTAATTTAATAACCTAATAATAAAATTCGAAATACAATATTTAGTTGTTTTTCTTTAATTTAAAATTATATTAAGTTAACTAAATATTCTATCTTTAGTTGTATTATTAAATTAGATTTAGAGGCCGAATACGTCTTTTTTTTTATTTATATGTTTTTTCAATTTAAATTGACACTACGTATTCAGCCTCTAAATCCAATCTAATAATAAAATTCGAAATACAATATTTAGTTTTTTTTTTTTTTTAATTTAAAATTATTTTTACGGAAACTAAATATTGTATTTCTAATTTTCTTATTAAATTGCATTTAGATGCTTAATATGTAGTGTCTATTTTTATTTATATATTTGTTCAATTTAAATTGACAAAATATATAAGTAAAAATAAACACCGCGTATAAAATACATACTTAACCTCTAAATCTAATTAAAAAATAAAATTAGAAATTCAATATATAGTTTACTTTAAAATAAGTTTATGTGAAAAAAACTAAAGAAAATAAACTGTATAAGTTTTTAAATTATAAATAAATACAATAAACTTACTACTCCGAGAACAGTTCTTCCATCAGCCGCTTTTATTTCTCTTTCCAACAAAATATCTTTCGGAGCAAAATGTAACTCACACACTTTATGCCCCGGTTTTAAAATTAAATCGTCGCGTCTTATTGCTTTCTGCTATAGTTTTACATTTTCTTCACCTTTTGGCACAAGAAAAACACTAACTTTCGTAGGATTAGAATCATAACCCGAAGTACATCCTGGAGCTATACACCGGTTTCCGCCTTTTCTTTTCTTTTCAACTATTCCCGTGTTTTTGATTTTCTTTTCTTTTGGAGGGTCTTTTTCGTTCTTAATTTTCCCCATAATTTCGAATTAAAATCATTTGTCAAAAAACTTGCTATTAGATAAAAAATGGTAAAAAACGGAGCCTGCCTATACATCTGACATGTATTTGTTGACAAATTCAGGTTTACATGCCACCCAGCGCCACCTACAACTCAGCTTACGCTAAGAAGCAGTGGGAACTAACCGAAATACACGGGCGATGCATAGGGCTGAGATTAGGTAATGTGCTGATTTTCAAGCGGGCAAATTTTCACTAGTTTTCAATTTTAAACGAACGTAAAAAGGGCCATATTTCTACGACTTATTTCATTTTCAGTATTCAATGACAACTAGAGGCTCATACTTTACATATTCTCCTCTCGATAACCATGGTTGTGGTTATTTACCATGGTAATTATCTTGAAAGTTCGTATACACTTCATAAAGTAAAGCATACTGATTTTTACTAATATTAAGATTCAAATTACCGACAGGATAGCACTGATTATTCAAAAATGGTTTCACGTTAGTTAGTTTCACATTTGTTGCAATGATCACATTGGCTAGAGTTTTTATTATTATTGTTTTTTCTGGTTGTTTCAAACCCTAATTTAACAAATCTCGGGTTTTTTCGAATGAGTTGGTGTTTTTACGCCCCAAACATGGTTCCATGTTGTTGGAAGTAGAGGATATTCATACAATTCCCAAGTACGAAAACTTCTTAGAACAGATGGATCTTTCTCAATATATTTCAGCAACTAAAATTTTCAATAATGTGACAATTTAACGCGGAGTAAAAATCGTTCTATTCTATTATTTCAATTTTATATGGCTCATTGGGAGCTGTTCGCAAGATGAGATTTGCATCATCTTTGATCTTGATAAAATACGTTTATGTTTAGCATTAACAATGATTTTGTGATAATCTTCTGAAAAAACAAATATCATGCTGATGGGTATGGATGCATCAAAATAACATATAGCACAGGCTAATTATTTTTCATTATTATTTTGTATCAAGCCAACGAGTATTCTTTACGTAATGTGATTGTCTGGGATTTAAAGATATTTAATTTTGTTATAAGACTAGTGAGACCAACACTTTTATTTTAATCAATTCAGAAGCAAGTTACAAAATCATGCTGTAGCAGTCAATTGAGTCCTCTCAGTATTTTACCTCAGCTAGGTATAGAAGGCAATGATCTTGATTTTGCACAGAAATTCGAATTTCGTCATTGTTATTGAAGGTTTATAAGGTAAGCTGATATGCATATACTATACAATGAGCGATAGGTTCGTTAAAAATTGTCGGTATTTTGTTACATCCTCAACAATTTTAAAAAATGGTCGTAACTCCGAATGGTAAACGTATCGCTGTAGGTAACTACTTGTATGATGAGCCGCAACTACTTAACTATACATAAGCAGTGATAAATGAGCGACGGTCGATAAGGAAGTAAGCGCGAGCTAATTAGCGATATAATACCATTAGCATACCGACCTACCTAACCATCGGTAATACAGAGATGCTTAGGTAATTAAATTAACATAGAAATACATATTATACCCTCCTAGTAGAGGATAATTAAATTATATACCATCATAGAATAACTTGTAGTTATTTATAACTACAAGAAAAACCTAGAAACACTACCCGAATCGGGTAGTGTCACGCCTACCCTGAAAGGGAAATGGTTTAATGGTATAATATAGAATATAAACTAATTATAATCGAATAGTTACACAAATAAACAATGTAACAAAATAGTTGCAAACACATATTGCATGTGTTTACATGTAAAACCTAGAATCAAGAAACTGATCAGGAAAGAGCAAGAGAAGAGTAAAAGAAACCAAATTATCCATCGATATTAATACATAAATTAATCAGTTGGAAAAAGGACTAAATTAACCTGAATCATCAGATAAATGATGGATGAGCAAGTACGTGCCGTTCGTAATTTTAGCGATTCGTACAAGTCGTTCGTACCTTTATTGAGTTGTACGTGCTGTTCGTAACTTTAGCGAATTGGACGTGCCATTCGTCAGTTTAGCGATTCATACGTGACTTTTGAAGAAGTCTTTACCCATATAAAACCCCAGACTCACTCCTGGTGGTCGTCTTTACGCTTCGGGCAGTCTTACTGTTAAATTCAACTTTGAAGTACGAACCGCTTGGATTAAGTCGCATCCATCGTGAAATAGTACGGAGTTTTAAGTGTAAACAAAGTTCGTTCGGCTTTCGGTCGACGTATAGATTGCTTTCGGTCGTCGTATAGTTTAATTTCGGATTACTCGTGCAAAGCAATTAAAAACACCCGGTAGAATTCCGTCGATATTCTACAACGTATCGGGGATATCATCGACACACAAGTCTACTCTTGCCCTTCCAGGACCAGAAGTTAGCGTAAGTTTTTATATATTAATTTACTGTAATTTCTTTTCTATTCTCATATTCTAATAAACATTTAATATTTCAATTAATGTTATATATTCTGAATTAACACAATTCCCTTGGACTGAAGAAGTGCAAACAATCCCACAATAATATCAATTGTCAGGCTTTACCAACCTGACATAATCAGCCCATTTAAGCTTCCTTACCTACCCTATTACCAACCTACCCTCGCCTTTCCTCGGGACGTGACAATTTCAATGTTTGAAATTTCCTCTTTCATGACAAACAATTAAACTTCGAGTCAACCGGTTGACAGCTCCTTGCCGACATTATCGTAAAGATTTGATGTGTAGTCTGATTGTTATAATTTCTCCACGAGAATTAGCCAAATGCCCACCTTGATCAACTATTCGCAACCGACCGGCGAGTAAACGACGTGCGATGGAACTTTCATAACTATCTTATATACTGGTGGCTAAGACCATTTATTTTAATTACGGATACCGGTTGGTCATATTTATGATGTTTATAAGTTTCCGTATTCTGGGTGTAAATCGCAATAAACGTGCGATACAGTCTGATCGTTCAAAATTTATATCTCGATTGCAATATATTTCACTTTATAATGTATTATTATGAGAGCTAATCTGAATTTAAACACCCTTTTTCACTAAAACTTTCTGTAGATAGGGCTGTATATCACATATTTCAAAATTTCCGCAGGCAATTCAATTATTTCTTTACTCATGTAGAATTTATTTTGACCGGTGTCTACATTGGGATTCGAGTTGGAGGTTAGAGATTCAACGATACTAAGAACGTAACTTTTTTTTTGGAGACAAGTCAATCGGAGGAACATACTAAGTTTCTAGGATCGAAGAAGTTCCCGATAATATGAGTGTCAATAAATCATCCATGATGTCGGCTAGCGTGTGACTGACTTGAAATCATTAGTCTCTGTATTCATATAGATTATACATACTTTTAGACTTTTATTGATGACATAAAAATTGCATCATTTGTCGTATCTTGTCTAGTTTGATTGTAAAATTAAAATTTTGGATTTTTCATTATTTTTGGGCAATAACAATGTGAATTTTTGATTTTTTGAGAAAATTCAAAAAGTCGTTATAGTAATCTAGTAGGGCGTGCAAAAAGAAACATTTTTCTTGTCTAGACTTTTTTTCGTATCGTGCGTTGTTTGGCTGAAAATGTTAATTTTCTTTTCTTCTTTTGGATTTTGAAAATGCTGGAACTCTGAAACTCTTTATTTTATCGAAAAATGCCATGAGAATAAATTGTTTGAATTTTCGAATACTATGAACAGCCGCACATATAATTTTCAAATTTTGAAAAAAAATGGTATCAGAAATTTTCAAAATGCGCTCACTTTTTGAATTTTTATCGAAAATGGCTGGCTAGTGAATTTGACCTTTAGTTTTGGAGACTAAAAGAGTATACCAAAGGCCAATCGGATCGGTCAATTATTTCGAAAGTTATCGTGCTCACAGGCAGACATACAGACATACATACATACATACAGCCAGACACATTCGTAAAAACCTGTTTTTTGGGTTCAGGGGGTCTGAAAACGTGGACATTTGACAAAAACCGGAGGGGGGGGGGTCAAATTTTACACAAATCTAATACCTACTCTGGATGAGAATGTTAAAATACAAATTTTCAAGTACCATGAGCATTAATGATAGTTATTTTATTGTAGTAATCGTTAGAAATAGCATTGAGAACATAAAAATAATCAAATATTGTGAAAAAACACACACGAGTTGAGAAGGAAATTAAATAGGCAAAGTTTTGATGAGAATGTGCCACTTATTGGGCTGCTTTTTTCATTGTTAATGTGATTTTTACGAATAAAACCAAAACTACACATCCTATCAAAAAGTGACCAATGAAAAATTTGTAGATCTTTTTTTAATGCACAAATTTTATTTAAACATCATTTGTCGTATCTTGCCTAGTTTGACCGTAAAATTAAATTTTTTGGATTTTTCATTATTTTTTGTGCAATAAAAATGTGAATTTTCGATTTTTTGAGAAAATTCAAAAAGTCGTTATGATAATATAGAAGACAGACACATTCGTAAAAACCTGTTCATTGGGTTCAGGGGGTCTCAAAACGTGGACATTTGACAAAAACCGGGTGGGGGGGGGGGGTCAAATTTTACACAAATCTAATACCTTCTCTGGATGAGAATGTAAAAAAGTAAATGTTCTCGCTATTCAATATTGATTATAGCTTTTCTTTCCAATAGTATAACTTGTCAATCAATGGACTTTTAAAATTGAAATAACTTGATTAATAAATGTTCTGATAGGGAAGTAGAAATAACACTTTGTTGTTGTAAGAGATAAAAATTTGAAAAAACCGACAAATATTTTGATCGTCAATTTGCTCTTTGTAAAGTAGTTGTTAGATTTCTTAAACATCTTATAGGTTTTTAATAACAGAATCCCACCTCTACTTTTAACTCATTAATATTAAAATTTTACAACCAAAATGTTTCCTTTGCCCGAAAGAGAACGTATATCTCTTTTGATGATGAGGGTTTGGGGTGATCAGCAAAAATCGTACAGTAACATAATTAATATGTTTAATGCAATATTTCGAAACGATCGTACTGCTATATCAAAAGGAACTGTTTCAAAGACTGTAAGACCTTTTGAAGAAACGGGATCTGTTCGAAACCGTCCTGTTGTTGGTTGACTATCGACAGCAACAAACGAATAAAAGTGTTGAGATGTTTTACTGTCTTTTGTAGAAAATCCCCATGAACCTATTCGATCTGCAGCTTTACAACACGACATCCATCTTAAATCAGCTCAAACCATTTTGAAAAGAACCAAATTTCATCGCTACAAAATGAAACTCGTGCAAGAGTTTAATGAAGAGGATCCTGGTCGTCGTATTGAATTTTGTGAGACGATGATGGGAATAATAACTGAAAATCCACGATTTTTACAAAATGTTGTCTTTTCAGATAAAGCAACGTTTGAGTTAAATGGTAATGTCAATCGGCATAACTGCAGGTATTGGCCTGATACAAATCCTCACTGGATGAAGGCAAGTCACACTTCATATCCTCACAAATTAAACGTGTGGGCAGGAATTGTAGATGACACAATAATAGGTCCCTTCTATATTGAAGGAAATTTAAATGCAGCAGGTTATGAACAGCTATTGCGGAAACATTTTTCGAAAGATGGATAGGTACACGAGGTACGATAGAATGGCCTCCAAGATCTCCAGAATTATCACCGTTGGACTATTATCTATGGTGTAATTTAAAAGATCGTGTTTACAGAGCTAATCCAGAAAATCTTAATGAAATAAGACGTAGAAATGTTCAGGAAGCTGCTCTCATTCCAAGATATATGATTTTAAAAACAGTTCAGTCGTTTTACAACAAGATTGGTTACTGTCAAGAAACGAATAGAGAACAATTCGAGCATCTGTTGTAAATTTATTTATTTGTGGAGACACTTCATAAAAGCACCTTAAGTGAGACGCAGGGGGAAGTCACTCTAAGAAAGAACCCTAAGTGACCTCAAAATGACCTTGACAATGGGGTTCAATATCAAATATAAGGTCACCGTTGGATTCCTTATTGAACCTTACCCAGGGTATGACCTTTGTTAATTTTTTTTCACTCACTCTGCGAGATTCCTAAGAGGTCCTATGACAGCGTGCTTTGACCTTTATTTGACCTGTAGAGGTCGCGTTAAACCTTGAGCTTAACACATACCCGAACGTAAAATTTCCTGCTCTTTTCGATTTTGGCACCAGAAATAGAGGTTCCCATTTAAAAAAATAACCCCTAAGCGGCGGCGTAACAACCGTGCTGAAAGCTGAATGGCATCTGGGTGAGGTGTCCTTAACGGTGACTTCGGGATACCGGGCGACCTCTCAGAGTTTGTAGCCTCATCCTTGCATGCTAGGCTCTACAAGGTCGGACGAACCGTTTCCCTAGCTGCTCGTGGGAACAACAATGACACCACCAAAAACTTGTAGATGTGGTTCAAAACGATCGAACGCGCAGAGCACCCCATAATGGGTCGGTAAGTAGTGCAGATCATCCTAGAGTTCGGGGTGCTGAAAATAATTCAGATGGAAACAGGACGACGAACTAGCGAAACGCCTGCATTGAGTGGACGAGTCAACTCAAGGATGACTTGCTGGACTGGTACGATGCCGGCACTATCCCTGTTCACGGAGGCTTTATGGCGCGTATGCACACTCTGTGGTGCCTGCAACACCCAGAGCCTCAGCGCGTATCGATTCAATCATTACTAAATCAACGTGCCTACCTCTGGAAAAATGGATATGTACGCGGAGCGCTTGCCCAACCGCTGCTTGAACAAGCGGCAGACGAAGATGAGGAAGCGACATTAAGACAAACCGCTGAGAGCTGGCACCTTCTGAAAGATGATCGCGATTTGAGCAGAAGGAGGAACATTGACATGCAGGTCCCTCCTAAGACCCAAGATCTGGCTGAAATGTATGACTCCCTTCATGAAGATATCTCGCAGAAGTCCGATCTCTGGATCATCAATTGTTCAGTTTATGGTGCTGCGAGAGCTTTGGCTGATTCAAATCAAAGGTTAAAACCGGCAATGGATCAAAAGACCAAAAGACGCTTGAATCAATTGAACAAGAAGATTAGATGGGCAAGACAGAATGCGTCCCATGTTCAGTGTGTGATTTACTACACAACATCTGGTATACCGTTCACGGAAACTGTTCGAAAGTTTGCCCAAAAACTGAGGATCTACAATCACATACTGAACAAGTCAAAGCTGCTGACAATCAGGCAGCATATTGTTGACAAAATACGGATGTTATCTGACGCAAGGTGGAGCATACAGAACAGGTAGAGATGAATCACGGAGAACCAACAGTTTTTCGATGGCCCATCGCGCCTCTTCAGCGATCTTCCTGTTTTTGTCAAAAATCCACCCAAGCCCAACAAGGTAGAGACTTTTTGGAGAGAGGTATACAAGATCCCGAAAACACTGGAGTTGAAAGAGGATACTAAAAATATTATCCGCTTTAAGGAATTTTGCGACAGCCTCAAAACATCTGAGGAGGAATGCCAATCAATCACTGCCGAAGAGTTGAAAAAAGCACTATACTCCTACTGAAAAAAGGCAACTTGTCCAAACCAGAGAATTACAGGCTAATAACTTGTTTGAACATACTGTATAAAATCTGTATAGCTGTCCTGAACAACCGGATCTCATCCTATCCTTTACCTGTTCATATCAATCTTTTTCCATCTTGCGTAATCTGACGTCCCGTCTATGTTTTTTAATCTCCTCTTCTCTATCTCATCCAATATTACACCCACAAACGTCTATCTTCTTTTATTTCTTTGTCAATCTGAATTTACGTTTTAGGGATGCAAAGTGTCCCATTGAGAGATAGAATGGTTCTATAACGTTATGCAAAATTAATAAGTTAGAAGAAAGAGGTCAGTTGTGCATCTTACTAGCAGTTATGTGACTTTCATGGGGGTATTAGAACCCAATTCGCGTGACATCAATAAACTTTGCATTTCAAAGTTTTCGATTATAACATAATGGTGTGAAAGGATGCTTTTTAAACTCCCAACTTCGTTTCGAAATTGACTTGAGATATTTCACATTTATAAAATAAACAAATTTTAATGGTTTCTTTTCTAAAACGAAAAAATAATATTCTTTAGAGATATATATTAGGTGTACAAATAATTTCTACCCGTTTTAAGCAACTTTTATTTTATTCATAAAAATCCAAGAAAATGCAAGTATTAATGAATATAGTAGCCATTGGCTTCTACTACTGTTCCCAAACGCTGAGGCAATTGAATTTTTGTCAAGAAGTGATTAAGAAATAACCAGAACTCAAATGTGCAAATGGTATCTTCATACATTAAAATGTCATGTAATGTAATGTGGCATTTCACCGCGTGAAAAAAATTAATTAATTTCAATTAAAATTGTTAATGTCACAATATCGATAGCTGCCTAAGAACAGCTGAGACGAAGTAATCCAAACAGAATGACTAAAATTTATCATTTCTAAACAACAACATTATAGCTGATTCTGAGATTAGGAATCTCTCAACTTTTAAACCTAAAAGTAATCGTCCGACTATGGGTAACGATTAAATCTGAATAAAAATCACTGATCACAATCTTTCTTCCGCTTTCTTCATTTTCATTATAACTGAAGAGCCGTAGGGTTTTTACTTAACGTTTATTAGCGACCTGGATGACAGATCGTGAACTCAAAGCACAGAGGATCAGAGTTGGTTGAGTCAGCTCATCATTTCACTTAGGGGACAATGGGCTGTCAGGTTCATGAGGATCCTGGCTAAGATTATAGATGAGAGTCCCGTACATTCTACATAGCCAGAGGAATCCCCACTGATAATCTGCTGACACATTTGCGGTCAGTATAAGCAAGCAAGTTTATTTCAAAATGCGGCCGCAAACGTGGTCGAAAATGCGACCGAAAATGTGGTCGCAAATGTGGCTGAAAATGCGACCGCGATATATGGCGCCGCCGCAAATGCTGTTTCCTATACGCGCCCAAAAATGCGGGCGCAAATACGACCGCAAGTACGGCCGTAGATTTTCAGTAGGGATGACATCTAGGTTTCCGTGAAGCCGGTGTAAACGATTCGACACGTAACTCGCGGTCAACCACATTAATCTCCATGGCTAAACTGTACCCACATCTCAATTTTTAATGTTCAGTAAACTCGCTGGCATATTGATACTTTTAAATTACTGAATGTTGAGTATAAGACTTATGCTGTATCGCTTTAGAAGATTTCCGAAATGTGAGTTCTAAAATTCTTTTACTCTATCAACATGGAAATTTTGTGGTACACGTCCGTTTTTTAGTACAGATTCCATGGCTGTAGTTACATCTTCACACTTCTTGGTTGTCACAGTAAAAGACGAAGCAAATTTGAAAAATATATCAATTACAGTTAAGATATATCTGTAAACTTGGTTTTCTTTCTCGTAGGGTTGCCCTCCAACAAGATCTGCTTGTCAGGTCTCATCGATGCTACGGATATCAAAATGCCGACGTTGGTAGTTTCTTCTAGAAGGCTTATGCAGATCCTTCACCAGTTGCTGCTCCTCATCATCAATTTTTTAGTGTGTACAGTTTAATGTCTAACTGCGGTATAAGTTCTGAATTGCGATGCACCAATCTTGAGCTAAATAAGCATCAAGTTTCAAAATATTCAAACTTTTGTTCGTGGAAGTTTCCAGAGATTCAACCATCATGTTATTGTTAACAACTTCAGTTCGCAAGGCAACTATAACATTATAGATGGTCTGAATTTCTTGAAGTGAACTATGTTGTACCATCTTTAAATTTACTGCATTATTTAAATCTTGTGCATCAGCTACATTGCACAGCTTTTTCTTTCCGATATCATAATGTCCATTGGTGCTGAATTTGAATCCTATTCCAGGAGGACTATGACTTTGAGCCTTTGCCCGCTTAAAATAACGTCCGAACATATCGACAATAATCATTTTGCAAATGAATCAAATATTGATAAAGCATTGATTAATAAGTAATCGCAGCCTCCGTAATTCTTTAATATGTATACCATTAAGCCATTTCCCAATTTTCCGATTTAAGTTGTGTGACTTTGATTCCCAGCTGCATGAGATGCTAATAGTAAACGTAATAGATCCACTAATTCATCAGGATTATCCCAATAAACACAACCTAACTGATTGTTCTGTGTACCCATTACTCTATTTCGAAATTAAACATTTACCTGATGAAAAACGCTTTTTATTTTATTTATAGTATTAGTTTGTGAGGGTGATGATACATCTATTGCTTCAGCTATCAAATTTTGAAATTTTAAAGTTCTAGTATCACGAAGTACCTCATCATCTTTATAAAGTTTTTATATGAATTCATTAAAATTATGATTTTTTATAAGTTTCAAATTCGTCTAAGCTTACAGAATTTTCCACTGGCTTATTTTCAAATAAAATTTCCAACAAGCCCTTAGTTTTTGGATAATTGCTTTCACTGCTTTCATGTCAACGGCCATACCACGCTGAAAACCCCAGTTCTCGTCAGCACACTGAAGTTAAGCAGCGTTGGGCGCGGTTAGTACTTGGATGGGTGACCATTCAAGAATACTGAGTGCTTTTGGCACATCGTGGGTATGGTGAGCCCACACTTGTAGTTATTTATAACTACAAGAAAACTATCCACCTAGAAACACTACCCAAAGCGGGTAGTGTCACGCCTACCCTGAAAGGGAAATGGCTTAATGGTATACATCTACAATAACATGGTTCTGTTCAAAACTTACTGACGAATCGCCAATGATTGATATATTGTTAATTAGTTTTCGTATACCAAACGTAACGTCTAGATCCATCTTTCTTGCGTCTACCATTTTAATACAATTTTTCACAATATCATTTCATGAAAGTGGCATCTATTGCTTATTCAGAAACTTCTGATGTTTTTGAATCTGTATCCATAGCCGATTTGAATGAAGTTTCAGCATCATTTTCCCAATTCGATTTTCTCAAGCGGTGTGATGTTAGGCTCAAAGGTATCATTTAATGTCTGCTCAACTGTTTTCTTACCCAATTTTAGTTATCTATGCTGTTGTCAAATCGCTTTGTTAACTTCAGAAATTTTACGCAAAACACGTTTTTGCTTATGAAAACCTTCCTTACGTGCAGCCACAGTAATGCCACACTGTTCAAAGTGCAACTGTCTCTATTTAGTCGTTACGTACATATATATTGCTTTTACAAATTACAAAACAAAATCTATGAATATACATATATATCACGGAGTAATAATAAGGAGACCGATCATAGTGTACAAAGCTCCTCAAGTTTTGACTCTGGTATCTGATATACTATCTCTTTTGTCACGGGAGAAAAAGAGACAGTGAAGTGCAGTGCGCATGCGTCAATACTTTAGACGCCTGAGGGAAGGAAATAAAGGCACACTTTGCAACGTTAAAACGCATATATCATATATTTAAAAGTTTGACATAAGGACAACCGCAGGATTTCGCCGGGAGCGGGTGCTTACCTTAAAAATTGCACACGCTCCCAGCGAAATCGCGGTAGAATTTCAGCTATAACCACGTCTCACGACCGTGAGATAGGTGGTTACAGTCTCCGACGAATTCAATACGATGATCCGGCAAAAGTCTCGTGCACCCGCAAGTGTCTCAACATTTTGTTGACATGCCTGGATGTTTTTTCAGGCTATTAACCAGTGAAACCTTGGCACCTCCAAGAGCACCGATGATCAAGACGATTAGCTTAACAAAATATTCCAAATATAACCGTCGCAAATCCCTTATAAGGGATAATATAATATAAATTGTCGAGAATATGAAATTCCAGTATATGCGGCACATCTCATTTTCGACAATTGACTCTATTTCTCTAGGAGCGTTTAGCTGAGCGGTATTTGGGCTAAAGCCGTAAGAGTGACAGCGATGGTAATGAAGTACTCTTAGTGCCGCATTGTGCCTTTGGATGTAGGTCGTTCCCGCATGAGTTGGACAACTAGATAGTATGTGTCCTAGATGCTCGGGGTGGGCATGACATGCTCTGCAGCTATCATCGGGAATGTCTTGGCTCAAAATGTGGCGACGGTATGCTAGAGTGGAAAAGACGCGGTCTTGACAGGCCAAAATGAAACACTCCGTGTCCGACTTCAATCCGAATGATTTAAGGAAAGCAAACGGTAGCTCATACGACATCGCCTGATCCTCCACATTTATGTGTAAGATGCCGTGCATCCTCTTGTCGAGGAGCTGTGCGCGGAAGTTTTTCTCATGTCCTTTCTTAACCTGGGCCTTCAGAAGTGAGTACTCGAGATGGATAAGATTTGATGAATTTTGCTCACCCCTGATATTAAAGTCTGGGCCGAGTGTTTCAGCAGCCTTCTCCGCTGCTTTGTACAGAAATGCTCCTTTGCCAATTTCTTCGTGTTTCCTGACCATTATAAGAAGAGGGTCTCGTCCGTTTGCGACAATGTAAGCTGTACTCAGAATAATATTGCTGTGAAAACATTCAAGATTTAATATTCCGCGACCACTTTGGCGGCATGAGATGTAAAGTCGCGAAACAGAAGACTTAAGGTACATGCTTTTGTTTATGTGCAAAACCTTTCGCGTCCCGATATCGGAGCATCTGTGCTCATCCTTCGTCTATGGAACCACTCCAAATGAAATATATTACTAGCGGGACGGCAAGCATGTTCGTCGCAGATACTTTGTTCCTCGCCGACAGCTTGGAAGACCAAATCCGTCGGATGAGACGCTTGTATCTGCATCAGAGAGTATCCTTTATAGATGTCACGTCCTGAATTCGGCTGTGTGGCACAGCCAGGTATGTATAGGTCTCTCAAGCGCCAAGGTGTCGTATAGCGCTTCTGTCGACAAGCTCAGGGTCTTCGGGGATGCCATTAAGTTCTCCTTTATTCGAATAAACCTAGGCGCATTTCTCTAACCCGAACTCCATTCCAATCTCTTGAGTGTATTCTTTGACAATGTCTTGAGCTAGATGGAGTTTCTCTTTATTTTTAGCATAGACCTTAAGATCATCCATGTAAAATACATGAGTGACCTTATGCTTTCGATTTCCAGGTTTGCTGCAGAGGTACCCTTCGGAATGGCGAAGTGCGAGATATAGTGGCAATAATATGAGGCAAAAGAGGAAAGGGCTCATGTTGTCGCCCTGAAACACACCTCTCTGAAAGATGACACTGTTAGTGATCACACAATGTTTTCCAGATGAGATAGTAAATCTGGTTTTCCAAAGCGGCATTAATCTCTCTATGCGCCTCACGATGTGTGGATGAACCTTTAAGCTTCCCAACAGACAGATGATAAATATATGGGAGATTGAATTGAAAGCTTTCCGGTAATCAATCGAGGCCATCGATAGGAATCGCTGATAGGATGCTGCGTCTTTACAAACACATCTATCGATGAGCAGGTTCTCCCGACATCCTGCTACGCTTTTCTTTGAGCTGCGTTGTTCGTACATCTCTCGCCACACAGGTCCAATTGTCCGAACAATACTATCAGTTAGGATAGCTGTAAAGATCTTATACAGTGTGTTCGAACAAGTTATTGGCCTGTAATTCTTAGGGTCAGCTAAGTTTCCCGTCTTCGGTAGGAGCACTGTGTGCCCTTCCACCAACCACTCTGGAATAGGCTCTTCCGACTTTAGATATAATGTGAAAAATGCGGGCCAGATGCTGGTGGGTTGAAGGAAACTTCTTCCACCAGAAGGTCTTGATACAATCTGGTTTCGGAGCGGAATGGTTCTTCATGCCTCTTAATCCTCTTAATACCAGCCCCTTCAAGCTATTTATATTCTTTGAGTTTTCTTTCAGTGGATGCTGGACTTCGTAGACTTCGTGGATGCTGGACAGCTCTAACCCACCTCTCTTTCGGCTCTAGACTTCCACTAGCGTTAGATAGTACTCGTATTCTGTCAACAATATGCTGCCTGATGGTCAGTAGCTTTGACTTCTTGAGTGTGTGATGACGGATCCGCAGGATTGACGTAACCTTTCCCTAACTGATTGTGGGAACAACAATGACACCACCAAACCACCCAAAAGTTGTAGGTACGGTTCGAAACGATCGAACGCGCAGAGGACTCGGCAATAGATTGGTAAATAGTGCCGATCATCCTGGAGTGCGGAGTGCTGAAAATGATTTAGATGGAACACGAAGACTAACCGGCAAAGCAGTCACATTACGTGGACGAATCGACTCAAGGAGGATTAGCTACACTGCTATGATGCCAGCATTATCCCTGTTTTGAGGGAGGTTTCATGGCGCGTATGCACACTCTGTGGCGCCACATTCGAAGAAAAGGAAGCAACCTTTAGACCAAACGCGGAAAGCAGGCACCACCTGAAAGATGATAGCGATTTGAAAATAAGGAGGAAAATTAACATTCATGTTCCTTCTAAGCCACCAGATCTGGCCGAAATGGTCGATCTGGTCCGATCTCTGGACCATAAATACTTCAGTGTATGGTAAACTCTTGCTTTAACTGAACAAAAAGATTAGATGTACCATACAAAATGCGTTCCGTGTTCGGAGTGTGACTGGCTACATAATATTTGGTAAGCCGTTCACAGAAAAAATTCAAAAGTTTGCCGATAATCTGAGGATCTACCATTACACACCGAACAAGTCAAAGCTGCTGATAATCGAGCAGCACGTTGCTGAAAAAATACGGGTGTTATCTGACGCAAGGAGAAGCATACAGAAGAAGAAGGGATGGGTCAGGAAGAATGGATATTTTCTCGCTGACCCATCGCGCCTCATCAGCGATCTCCCTGTTTCTGTGAAAAATCCATCCAACCCGTCGAGGCAGAGACTTTTTGGAGAGAGGTATGCAAGACCCCGAAAACACTGGAATTTAAAGAAAACGCTAAAAATATGATCCCCTTCAAGCTTTGCGACAACCATATAACACCTTAGGATGAATGTCCATCAATCACTGCCAAAGAGGTGAAGAAGGGGCACAAAGAACTTTTCCGACGCAGGACCGGTGTCGTTTTCATAGGTGGGAGTTGCTCCAAGTGGGACCCTGGGGTGGTTATTTAACCTGCTTTTTAAAATTATATATGCCCATTTTAGTCAAAGAGATAATCAAAGAGATTTTTGTGAATCACTCGCATGATCAACGAAAAGGACGCGAAAAAAACTTATGGGAACTGTCCTGCACACATTTTTCGCATCGCCATTAGAAGAGTTAAAAGGTCCCAAAATAGACGATATCCACGAACATCCCAAAATTTTCACTATTATATTCTCTTTCTTACAGAAAACGGAGATAAATAGACTAGAAAGTGCTTCCCTTCAAGAGCTTACTAGGGAAGACGAATTCTCAAAACCAGAATTTGTAGTGTGTGAGGGCATTTGGTCATCATGCCAAAATCGGGAATCCTATACAAGGCTCGGAATTAAAAATCGATACCTTAAGGATAAACTGATAGTAGTAATCGATTACTATAAACAGCAAACAATCGCAAACAAAAATCGAAGCAAGAAGCTTTGTCTGGAATACTCTTCAAGCTCTTTGTAACGCGCTGACTATGCAAACCCCACCAAATTAGTCTGAAGATAGAATGCGAATCGCTTGCACCGCAAAACCCTCACTTATAATCAATCACGGTTGGAATCGGCTCATCGATGCCTGAGTGGTTATTAGTACTTAAATTGTTATAATGGAAAGTCTATTCTACAGCCATACTTCCAAACTTGTGATAAACAAGTTTTAATCACAAGTATATATTTATACTTTACTTCTATTTTCTCGTCACGAATGGGCGATCCATCCCAGCATAGAAGCAAGATGACTAGGCTCCTACGGTGCCAGCTAGATCAAACTTGCTCTATCTTTGACCAAAGAACCTACATTTTGGCAATTTGCGTATTTACTGAAACCCGAGTCAGTAAGTAAGTAACCCAATGGCGAGCGAGCTGAATATAACTCCTATTTGACGAAGGATTACCTCTTCCGAAAGCTACCAAAAATTGGGCTCGTCAAATAGACGGTAAGTCCTGGGGCGTGCTAAGCAGTGCAGTAAGACTCTGAAAAAGACGGAAGAAATTTCCCTGGAAGCAAACCAGCGGCCTCACCAGCGACATATCGCAAACAAGACATTGGAGGTCGAGTTCAGACACCTACGGTTGCCATCTCAACCCCTGTTACCAAGGGCGAGGCGGAGCTCCAGTTCAAAAGTTCAAAGTAAGAAAAATAGACATAGGATAGGTCAGGAAACCCTTTACACGGTAAATTTGATTATAAATCTGATTTACCTATAGAATAGCGAAAACTATACTTTATGTGCTAATGAAGCTCTGGTTCCCTCAATAAACCAACAATCTTATTCTGATCTTGCACGATCCCTAGAGTGAAGAGGTTAAAAACATTTAATATTGTGAACTTGGTAACGCGAGATGCGGCACATTCACTGGACACATTCGTCGATCTTTAAAGTACACAATCTAAATTACACTAAATTTTTTTAACGGAAATAATTTCATTCAATATCTCATCGAAAAGAAATCTGCAGGTCAGAAGACACTATTTTTTAATTAATATCGAATCTAGAGATTCTCAAGAAAGGTCAATTAAGTCTAAAAGAAAAAATTGGACTCCTAAATACGGAAAATAAAAAAAAACTGCAGAAATTTCGAAACTAGCTCAAAACTCTAATATGCTTGCGGATAGAGAAAACAGGTCATCCCGAAGATCGTCGCTAGCGAATCGGGCTACAGAAAACGTGAGTGAAGCACGTGTCAATGCACCGCAAGAATGACAAACGCGATGGTTTGAGTTAAGTCAAGTCAGCAGAAATGAAAATGAAATGTTGTTCGGATATATATATATATATATATATATATATATATTTTTTTTTTGAGACCAAACACTATAAACAGAGCACAACAAGATACATTGGAAGCAGAAATTTGGTTCCATGAAAAACAACAAAATAAGCCACGGTCATCAACATCTATCCAAAAACCCAACCCACTACAAAAACCAGTCAGTTACCAAAAACCCACTGTTCCAACTCACAATATGCCCCTATCACAAAAAAATCAAATGAGGTATCGTTATTGCAATGGAATGGGCCATACCGAAAATCAATGTTCAGAAAAAAAATGCTAACAAGAACCAAAATTTTCCGTAAGGCTAGTCGAATACACGACCACTACAGGTAAGAATGATTCAGGAAAGTCCAGACAACGAAGAAACAATGACACAAATGCAAGCCTCAGAAATGAATCTAGCCGAGATCACGTTTCAGCTGTATCAGGAAGTCTCTATTCCATATCAGTTAACATATACGGAACAACAAGAACAAGCTAATTACTGGTCGACAGTGGATCCTCAATAAATTTAATGAAATATGAAATGGTTCATCCAAAATATCCAACAGAAATATGCAAAAAAGAATTTTTTATGGGAAATGATAAACATGAAGTTCAAAAATAAGCAAACTTTAAATTCCAGAATGAGAAGCATATATTCTACATCATCCCTAATGATTTTCCTTTACCTGAGGATGAAATTATTGGGATCCCTTTCCTACATTCTTATGACTACAGCTTAACAAAGACAACGTTAAAATTAGATAAAAAAAGTCCATGTACTTCATAGTGATGGAATTTATATCCCCAAACGAACCGTAAGGCTTGTTCGCTGGATTGCAATAGAAAGATGGGCATGCAGTAATTGAAGATAGTGCTTACATTTTTGACTCAATTTTCACAGTTTGAAATCATGAAATTAAAATCCTGATTTCAGACGAAAAAGAAGAACCTTTAAGAATAAATACATTAGATATCCAAATTACGTATGTGACAACGAAACAACCTGAAGAACACATCGAATACATAACACAACGTGAATTGATAAAGAGATTAAAATTACTGTCAGAAAATATAAGATTGCAACACCTTGAAGATAAATGCAGAGCAGGAATAGAAAAAATCGTTAATGCGTATCATGATATTCACAGGTTACCAGGAGACAATAAAATAATCAACCTCAAATCCTACAAGCCTCTAGAATGTCACAAAGCTGAAATTCCGCATCAAGTTAATGTAATGCTTATAAAAAAAATTCGAAATTCAGACTCACCATACAATTCACCGATATGGTTTTTACCAAAGAAAATAGATTCGTTAGGTGAAAAGAAATTGCGGATTGTCATCGATTTTAGAAAACTAAATGAAAAGACGGATCAAGACGCATATCCCTCACCCTTAATTAATGACATCTTCGATCACTTAGCGAATGCAAAATTGTTTCCTGCTTTCGATTTGAGTTCTGGCTTTCATCAAATTTCAATGGACATTGAGTCAAAAAAATATACTGCGTTCTCGACACCAGAATGGCATTTTAAATACGTTTGTATGCCATTCGGACTCAAAAATTCTTTTGCCACATTCCAGAAAATGATCGACACCGCATTGCGAGGTTTTATAGGAAAAAATTGTTTTGTGTATTCAGATGATATTGTTGTGTTCGGCTCAACAATCCAAGAACATAACAAAATCATGATTACATTTTTCGAGCGCCTACGTCATACTCGACTAAAATTACAACCAGATAAATGCAACTTTTTAAAACCTGAAATCGAATATTTAGGATACATTATCGCAAAAGACGGAGTAAAACCTAATCCAAAAAAATTAGATGCGGTTGCAACCTTTAAAAAATTTAAAAAAACCAACTGAGGTTATATCATTTCTCGGACGCGCTGGCTACTAAAGAAAATTTATTAAACATTTTTCAATAATCGCCAAACCATTAATAGAATTGACCAAGAAGGACCTAATTCTCGATTGGACATCAAACGAGATAAAAGAACTGATCACATTTCTAGAACATGAAAAAAGGAATTGATCTTTCTCATATGTACAACGTTAGATTAGAAAATGACAAAAAAAGGAAAAGAAGAAATTATTAAAGAAAATCACGAAAATGTAGCATCACAACATTTTCGTAAAAATAAATCCATCGAACGAGCAAGGCAAAAAGGTCTGTGAAAAAATATGGAAAATTACATTTGCGAGTACGTAAAAAAATGTCAAAGCCAAACTCAAAAGTTAACATGCATCAGGCCAAAAGTTAAAGCGACCATCCCTGATACACCCGTTGAACCAAATGAAAAAATTGCCATGGAAATTTTTGGACCCTTGCCATTGACCACAAAAGGAAACGAATATATTTTAATGATTCAGGATATGTTAAAAAAATACCTACTTTTGATTTCGATGAAGACCGTACAGGCTTGATGAATGAACTCTTTGATCGCTACATTTATATCTTTCGCCCCCAAAACGTATTTTAACTGATCAAGGAAGTAACTTCGTTTGCGAACTGATTCAAACTTTTCAAAATTAAGCACATTCAAACAACAGCTTTTCACCCAAAAAGCAATGGATCATTGGAAAGAACACACCTTGTCGTAAAGGATTGAATAAAAACCGCTATGGAAGAAAATCAAACTGCCTGGGATGAAAACCTCAAAATTATTGCAATGGCCTACAATACCGCAGTACACGAAGGAACTAGCTTTTCGCCATTTTAACTTACCTTTGGCAGGAAAGCTAATTTATCCTCAATGTTAGCAACTACTCCATCATTAAAGCACGAAGAACTGATTTCTTTGTGGAAAACACGACATGTTCTCGTCAAAGAAGAACGTTACCTTACACATGCAAACCGTCTAAAAGCATTTTATTCTTAACTATCTACAGAGCTCAAATGAAGCAACCGAAATTTTATTGTACATCGGATACTCATCAATAGTTTTAGTTTTAATTTACACTTTTTACTAATGAGACTTCTGCAATTTATTTTTAAAAAAATTATGCCCAAAAGTATATATCAACCTATCGTGTGTCAGCAAATAGGATAGAAAATATAAACGCACAACCAGTTATAATGTACGTTTGTCAAACATCATCGATATTAGAATTAGATGATGCGAGCAGACCTGAAGTATTAGCCCAACATGTAAGAATACGTTTTCCAGGGGTAAAACAAATCCAAAACGGGGGGCGTAACGCTGTGACTATGCAAAGCCCACAAAATTAGTCTTAAGGTAGAATGTGCATCGCTTGTACCTCACAACACCCAACTAATAACTAGTGATGGTTAGAACCGGCTCATCGATGCCTGAGTGGGCATTAACACTTGAATTGTCATAATGGAAAGTCTGTTCTACGGCCATACTTCCAAAGTTATAATAAAGAAGTTTTAATCACAAGTATATATTTATACTTGACTTCTATTTTCCCGTCACATTTTCGAAAAAGTTTATTTCTCAGGGGACGAAAATCAGGATGATATCAGTAATTATCCGGAAATTATTATTTATTTTTAAAGAAACTGCAAAGAAAGTTCGTTTTAAATTATATAAGTGGGAAACATCCTGCAAAAAATGTTTCTGACGAAATTACACATATCCAAGGTGCAGACGTTTAAAAAAACAACGAAAATATCGCTTCATAAATATATTCTCTAAGTGTATGTCATCATGTGTTTACTTTTTGTCCTTTTTCTCTACTAAATAGGAGAGTGACCTGAACAGGATAATAACAATTTTGAGTTCAAAATACTTAAACATTGCAATCAAAAAAGGAGAGTATTCCGTACCAAATTGAAGATAAAACATTCGTTTAAATGATAAGATCGTCGTGATTATATGATATACGAATCAAAAATTGATTTTTTTTAGCAGTACACTTTTATCCAGATGCGGATCTCGGGCTAGCAGAAAAAAGGTATCGATACGAATTGAATTGAAAATATGACCCCGCAAATCTCGCTTTGCGACAATGACGCATTGGGCCAGTATAAGTTACTCTTCCCTGTATTAAGTATTCGTAAAATAGATGCAAACTAAGGATGTCCGACATATAGCTAAAATGTCGTTCATTGATCTCTGTCAAATTTTATGTCATGTGATTCCAATCTGAATGAGTGTTTTCGAGGCTATATTTTTCAATAATTTTTCTCTTGAACAAAGCGACGAAAAAATATTTAAGAAGCACCCTTGAAATTAATTATTTAAAATATAATTTTATCTAAAATCGTGGGGTTGATAACGGAACAATAATTTTTGAAGTAATTTTTGCGATGTTAATACCCATCTGTTCAATCTATATAAAGCTATTGAAAAAATTATCCAAATTTTTGAGATAATAATCTGTTTACGAGCCAGGAAAATAATTCGCTTGGTCAAAAAGTCATCAAAAGCCGTGAAATATTCCACTAGATAGAACAGGTGAAAAAATTGTTAGAAACTGCACGGATTATCTTAGTGCTTGTAAGCATGCAAATGAATTGAGATATTCAGTCTACGTAGTTTTTATGGTACTGACTACATTATTATTTACAATATGTATTGCTGTGTTTATTTACTTTTGATATATAATGTGGGATTTTTTATTTCCATTGATGTAAATTAAGAATTGTAGTTCTCTCTAGGTTGCTATGAAAATAAAGATTAAAAATTAAACTATTCAAAAATTACTAATAAATAAGGCTATTTCTTTAGACCAAGCGAATTATTTTCTTAACTCGTTTACAGATTATCATCCAAAAAATTGTAGTTATATTTTACTTTCAAAATAGCTTTATATAGATTGAACTGGTGAGTATGTAAATGCAAAATCTACTTAAAAATGTATTGTTCTGTTAACAATCTCATTTTTATCTTAAATTTTTTCTCTATATGCTTGATTTTTTCGTAGTTTACTTAGATTTTTAATTTTTTTTTGAAATTTGAAGATGATGTTTAATTGTATCTACTTTTTTATTTTTATTCTATATTATATACACTTTTAAATCTTATTAATTTTTACTTTGTTTTACTTTCTTATATTTGACATAATTTAAAATTAGCCTTTTTCTTATCAATTATCCATAACTTTTGCAGTTTAGTATATTACTGTACGATTTGAATGGTTTAATTTTTATTTTCATCGCAACCCAGAGATAACTCCAATTTTTTATTCTCATAAATGAAAAGAAAAAATCCCACTTTATACATCAAAGATAAATAAACAAAGCAATACATATAAATAATAATCTAGGCAGAATCATAAAGAACAACATACGTCTCAATATCTCAATTCATTTTCATGATCACAAGCACCAGGGGGCCATCCATACACCATGTGGACAGGTGGGGGGGGGGCGTATTGAAAAATTCCACGCTCGTCCACGAGGGGGTTGGGGGAGGGGGCCTTGAATTCACGTGGACACACATGAAAAACTAAGAATATTTTCACGAATTTTTGTTTGGATTTCAAACCTTGTTTAAGCTTACGTTCTCAAGTAAATCCGAATTTTCAGCCAATTCATCGCTCCTTTTGGCTTCCTTTCTTTTAAAGTCCAATGATATCTATATTTTTATAAAATATGTCCACGTGGACAGATAGGAGAGGGGGATGAGTGTTCGTCAAAATTCCACGTCTGTCCATGAGAGGGTGGGGGCGGGGCAGGGTCAAAAAGTGCTGAAAAATTGTCCACGTGGTATAAGGATGACCCCCAAGATAATCCATGAAGTTTCTGACCATTTTTTTACCTGTCTCAACTAGTAAAATATTCCACGACTTTTGGTGACTCTTAGACTAAACGAATGATTTTTTGGTCTCGTTCACAGATTATTATATAAAAAATATTTTATATAGATAGATAGATCCATACCTTATCTCTAAGACCGCTCGCTCTTATCGCCTTGCCTTCCTCGCTTCGCCTCACCTCGCACGGATGTCCCTACTTTCTCGCTTTGCCTCGCATTGCCAAACTCTGCCTCCGCGGCTATGACCTAATACTTATCTACTATTTAAAATATTTACAGATTCTTATATCTACTTTCTCTCCTATTTACAATCTTTCCTTCACCATTCCTCTTCCTCCTTCCTTCTCTTCTTCACCATCTTACCCAACACCCCCTATACCCATGCTACTGCCCTTTTGTCCCGCCTTTCATGCATCAGTACCTCCACGCTTATCCCACTCCTTTCCACCTCCACGCACTCCTCCAACCAGTGCTTTATTCTTGCATCCCCCTTCCCACACAGTTCACACATCCTCTTCTCCCTAGAGAGCCAAAACCTATTAAAACTCTCTATGCATCCACATCTCATCCTCGCTCCTGACTTCCTTTCTCTCCTTTCTCATACAAATATTGCGCTCTCGCCCTTGGCATAATCCACACATAGTTCCCGTTTCACCTTGTCTCTCTTATTCTATCTTCCCCTCCTGCCTTCTCTATCTCCATGCCGTTTTTCTTTACCATCTCATATACCTTCCTTCCTTCCTCGTGCATACTTCTCACTTCATCCATCAGCAGTCCATTCGTTCTAAAATACCTTTTCCTTTCAACCTCCATGTTCCCACCTCCTCTCCTGTGCTCCTTCTCCCACCACTAATCCCTATCCAGTGTCCACTTTACATACCTCTCCTATGTCCTATTTACCTCTTCACTTTCCTTCCATCCCCACACCTCCACTCCATACAATAGCACACTCATCACTAGTGAGTCTAAAAATTTCCTTCTCCTTTCAAAATCATCTGCGAATAACTTCTTTCCCAGTCCCCTCACCTGCCTCATCACCACATTTGCCCTCCTCCTCTCTCTCTCTTCTATATGACCATCCACTCCCCCATTCCTCCGAAACAAGAAGCCCAGGTACACAAACTCTTTCACCTCCTGCACCACCTTTCCCTTCCACTTCCACTCCCCTCCCTTATC
>CAKNYM010052026.1:88508-158708 GCA_932195095.1 Andricus curvator
CGTACATTTTTAAAACACCTTGGCTTGGCCGACTTGCCAATGACTAAGGGACTCAACTTATCACTACCGTCACTATTTGCACACAACAGTACAGTCAGTCTCTCTTTGCTTAACTTTCCGCCATGACAATCTTCATCTTTGAATGTAAAGGACTTATCTGGCATAAAATTAAACAAAAGTCCAAATTCGTCTGCGTTGTAAATGCAATCCAGTGTATAGCCCTGCAGAAGTCCTTTCACTGTATGAGAGTTCCAAGTGATTACAACCGATTCATCAACAGATTCCGCCTCACCATTGATTTGTCGATAAACGATACCGTGACGTTTACGAAAGCGATCAAGCCACCCTGAGGATGCTGTAAAATCTCCCAATCCAATTTCTCGAGCTATCTCTAACGCCTTCTCCTGTAATATTGGTCCATTCACAGGAATTTTAACTGCGCGAGCTTGATGAAACCATTCGAGCAAAATGAACTCCAAGTTATCATATTTTTCTGCCTTAACTTTTCTTCTTTTACCGGAACCCAAAACCGCATTCTCTTCGACGTCTTTACGATCACTCACGATTGTTCTTAATGTAGACGCAGGAATTTCCAATGATGCCGCAAACTCTTTTTGATTCAAACTGGCATTTTGGTCGTATTTTCTTAATATTTCGCACTTCTCTGACACTGAAAACGCTTTCCTTTTTCTTGATACTGGCATTTTTGTTATTTTAAAAACAACACTACAAAATATATCACAATTCACTACAGTTATCTGAATAATGTACCGAAGAACCGAAAATGTATTATGAGGTACGAGCAGGGCTGTAGGTAAGCGTATACTGAACATTTCATGATTCAGCTTAGCACCGTTTAAACGAAAGTTTTACACGATTGGAGCTTCTTCACCCCCGCTTTTGGGGAGTTTGAGCTTCCTGCCCAATAAGAAATCGTTATAAGCGGGAGAAATTTTACCTTGGGGTCACAACATTAGAGCGTTAAAAGCGGGAAAGCGCTATAAGCGGAAAGCGTTATAAGCGTGAAAATTTATATGGGCTTCTTATGGGAGTGATCACGGGACCGAAAGAACGGAGCGTTAAAGACGGGAAAGCGTTATCTGCGGGAGCGTTATAACGCGATTTCACTGTATTAACTTATACCAAAATCCTTTCACAATATTCCTACAAGCCAAAGGTTTTAATTTTATTTGACTTGTTATCTTACCCAGACCTAACTGGAAGATAAATCTCATTTTAAATACATTAAAATGAAAACATAAATATATTTTTTTTAATTATATTTTTATTATTTATACTCAAGAGTGTAAAATAAAGTAACATTAATTAATATATTTGTAAATTATAATATAATCGTGATAAGCTTAGTCATAATATCATTATTTAAAAAAAAAGAGAAACCAATGTCCTGTTAAAATTTTGAAAACATATTGATACGCATGAAATTAATGCATCACCTATGTTTTTTTTCTCTCTATTTGGTTGCAGATAATAAATATGGCTGGAACGGGAATAAAAGCATTTCTATGCGAAGGCATAGACGAAGCCCTGATTAGAATAGAATGGGAAAGATGGCTCAGATCATTGGAACTATACCTTGCATCAGAAGAAAAAACGGACAGCGAAAAGAGGAGGAACAAAATTTTGCATTTAGGGGGATCAAAATTACAAGAAGTTGCTTACAGTTTACCTGAAGCTATCGAAGCTTATGATGCTGGAAAAAGAAACGACGTTCTTAAAACACTAGTCGATAAACTGTCAGGACATTTTTCTCCAAAACGAAATTCCACTTTCGAACGCCATATTTTCAGAAATGTTAAACGAGATGAGGGAGAAAACTTTAACAAATTCTTACTTAAGGTTAGGCAACTGGCCAAGCGTTGCTATTTTGGCAAAACTGAGACGGAAGCTACGGAAATAAATATGAAAGACAAAATCATTGACAGTTGGGCCACATTAGAACTAAAGAAAAAAATCCTGGAAAAAGAAAGAACAATAGATGAAATTATTAAATTATGTCAGGTACATGAAGAAATAATGAATCAATCGAAACCCATGAATGACAATCTAGCTGGGTCTAGTACATTATCTGACATAGCATCTTCAATAAACAAAGTAGGATTCCATAAAAATAAACAAATTGACGAATGCATGAGATGCGGACGAGCAGGCCATATAGGGAATTCAAAATTGCAGAAGACCCAGAAACTGACACACATGATGGTATCCGGGACTTTGATTGCTTTAGAATTAACAACATTCAACAAGCAGATTATGAGGACGTCCCTGATGAGCTAATCGAGTGCCTAGTTGAGAGAGTGCGTTTAATAGCACTTATTGATTCAGGATCTAAAGTAAACGTAATAACAGATAAGGATCGGGAACTTCTTTCTAAGAAACGAGGAGCTATTTGGGATGTCACTTCAAAGATCTCAAACACACTAACACCGTATGCGGCTAAAAATCCACTTGAGATTAAAAGCAGATTCGTAACCACAATCAACTTACCAGGTGAAAAAGAAATTATCACACCATTTTTCGTGGTAGAAGGAGGAGAAATATCTCTAAATTGGAAAAACGACAGCCAAGCATTCGGGAATATTGAAATTGAGATTGCATGTGAATAGACTAGAGAATGTAACACCGTCTCCAAAAATAAAAGATGTTCTGGTGAAATTGTGCATAGATCCTTATGTAAAGCCAGTTCAACAACCTTTGAGAAGAGTTCCAATTGCTGTGGAACAGCAAGTTGAAGCTAAATTAAATGAAGCACTGCAACTTGACATCATCGAAAGAGTTAGTCAACCTAGTGCTTGGATATCACCTACAGTAGTTGCCTTTAGACCCTCAGATGGAATTAGGATTTGCATAGACATGCGTAGAGCAAATGAAGCCATCTTGCGAAAGAAGTACCCACTGCCTACATTTGATTCTTTTATGACAAAGTTAAGAAACGCAAAGTATTTTTCTCGTTCAGACCTAAAAAACGCGTATCATCAGCTTGAAATAGATATTGATAGCCGACCCATCACTACGTTCATTACTCACAAACGCATATTTCGCTATAAGCGCCTTATATTCGGCATCAACTCCGCGCCTGAGATTTTCCAGAGAACTTTCGAGGCAATTTTGTCAGGTTGCAAAAATTGTAAGAACTATTTAGATGACATTATTGTATATGGCTCGACCGAAGCAGAACATGACGAGTATTCAGGAAAAGTTATGAAGACTCTGAGTGAAAATAATGTCACGCTAAATAAAGCCAAGTGTCTTTTTAAAGTTCAAGAACTACAGTTCTTAGGCCATAAATTATCTGACAAAAGCATAGACGTAGACAGAAAAAAAGTGGAAACAATACTGGATTATCGTGCACCGGAGAATAAAGAAGAATTGCGAAGCTTTCTTTGTTTGGTAACATATATGGGAAAATTGATCCCAGACCTGGGAACAACAACGGAACCCTTGCTTCAACTGACGAAGGCAGATGGAAAGTTTGAATGGACTGCAGTACATCAACAACATTCTGATAGGCTTAAACAATGTCTAGCCAGGCTTCCAACACTAGCATATTTTGATCTGAAACTGCGTACATGATTGATTGCCGATGCTAGCCCCGTAGCACTGGGAATTTCTTTCGCAAGCAAAAGCCTATCAAATGTAGAAAGACGTTATTCGCAGACTGAGAAAGAAAGTTTAGTGATGGTATGGGCAATAGCAAAATTCTATTTTTACCTTGCTGGACTAAAATTTGAACTAGTCACAGCCCATAAGCCACTAGAAGCGATATTTAAGCCTACATCAAAACCACCTACACGCATCGAAAGATGGTTACACAGAATGCAAAATTTCAAATTTAAAGTAATATACCAACCCGGAAGAACGAATATCGCTGACTCAGTATCAGGACTGTGCAAGTTACAGGATGTAGATTCATTTGACTCAAGAGGCGAACAACATATTTTCATAATTGTTGCAAGAAGCATTCCTAAAGCTATACGAATTTCACAGGTTGTCTCAGAAAGTAAAATGGGCAAAAATATCGTGGATGCAGTTTCCAAAATTAATAGCGACACATGGACAGTTTCAGACAAAAACGCATACTTGCCCTTTAGGATGGAATTATCGACCATGGGCTCTGTGATTTTCAGAGGGAACAGAATTGTGATACCACAGTCCCTAACAAAGGAGATATTGGAGTTAGCACATGAAGGACATCCAAGGGAAACGGTCATGAAGAGACGTTTGCGAGCGAAAGTTTCGTGGCCAATGATAGATACGCAAGCAGAACAATTTGTGAAAAATTGCCGGGATTGTTTGCTAGTCTCGCAACCCAACAAACCACCACCAATGTGCAGGCACAAGTTTCCGGAGGGACCATGGCTATTTCTCGCCACGGATTTATTGGTCCTGAAGTCAACAGCATCATCCGTTATAATCAATCGCTTAACAGAAATGTTCTCTCGCCTTGGTGTTCCTCGTAGTATAAGAGTTGATAATGGTAGACAATTTGTTAGTAATGAATTCAAGGAATTTTGCAAGAACCCAACATCGAACTCATTCGAACACCACCGTATTGGCCACAAACGAATGGAGAGGTGGGAAATGTAGTGTACGTCCCCCACTCCCTTATAGAAAGTGGGGTGTTGGGCCAGTCAGTCTGTCGGCAGGGTCCAAAGAAAGCGGTTGTGTGGGGCGTACGCAGTCCCGTGGAAAATCCAATATGTGTGTTTCTGAGTGATTGCCTGAGTAAGGCAAGGAAATAAACCCTACAACTGGCGACGAGGATAAAACGTGAGTAAACAAGAAGGATTAAAAGGTGGAGTTTGGAAAAAGAAAGTGGATTAAGGTCCGTGCCTACCTGTGCACTTTGCCACTGTGCCATCACAGTAGGGGTCGGGTAACAGCAATTATAATATTTCAATGTCTTTGTCAACTCTATTTTCATTCATAATGTATAGATGATGATGCTTTTGCCGATTGAGCTCTCATTTGGAGGTCTAAATAAGAATTGAAAACCATAGTGACCCCTGGTGTCCTTTGTGCACGTTTTTGTTGACTGATATTATGTGATCAAGGACCATGCAGAAAATAAACTGTCAGCAAATGCTGGAAGGTCATGCAACGATAGAACGAATAAAAACCGTATTGTGTTAATACAAGGACCATGCAGTAAATAATCTGTTAGTGAATACTAAAGGGTCATGCAACGTAAACAAGAATACTTGGAAAATAAATAATAACTTTCGTATTAACACAAGGGCCATGCAGTAAGGTAAACTGTTAGCAATTGCTAAAGGGCCACGCGGTGGAAAAGAAATATTCTATTGTTTGTTTCAGGTTTCAAGGATGGCTCAGCCACCATTTACACTAGAAAAGTTTGATTGCGAGGGCGAGTCAACTTCAGTGGGTGTCCGCTGGGAGAAATGGAAAAGGGCTCTAGAGATATATCTCTTGGCATCAGGTATCGACACACCTACAAGGAAGAGAGCTATCTTGTTGCATACAGGTGGACATTCACTGCAAGATGTGTACCATAACACCCCTGGAGCTCATGTTGACGAGGCTGATGGGGTAGATGTATACAAGGTTGCACTTGGAAAATTGGATGATTATTTCTCGCCGAAACAAAGTAAAATCTATGAAAGACATGTATTTAGAATGATGAAACAAGAAGACGGAGAAAAGTTTGAAAAGTTCTTACTACGATTGCGAAATCAAGCGGAAAAATGTCAATTCGTAGACAAAAATGAAAACCTCATAGATCAAATCACAGAAAAATGTAATTCAGTGGAGCTTCGGAAGAAAATACTAACTACAGGAGATGCAATCACATTGGATAAGATAATAATAGAAGCAAATGCTCTAGAAGCGGTAAATAGACAACTGGAACAGTTTGGGAAGAAGGAGCAACTTTAGTAAGACGGAAATCAATAAATTAGATTCAAAAAGATATCAGCCTCCTCCAAAGACGGAAAACAACAAGTGTTCCAGGTGTGGTAACAAAAATCACACATCGGTGGATAAGAATTGTCCTGCAAAAGATAAAAAGTGTAGGAAATGCGGTTTTCTTGGCCATTTCAGAGAACATTGTCGAACAAGGCAGAAGAGAAGATTTCAGGACAAAACCCCGAATTTTAAGACAGAAAAATCTAGGCGAACAACTACTGAAAGCGACGAAGTTGACTACATATTCCACTTAGATGACGAAAATTCAACTATTAGTTGCTCAGTGGGAGGATTCAATATAGAAATGTTGATTGATTCGGGTTGTAGACCTAATGTCATCACTGATAAGACGTGGCAGTTCTTGAAAGATCATAAAGCTACGGTCTACAATCAGATAAGGAATCCGGACAAATTGCTCTTACCCTATGGGAGCCGAAAACCCTTGGATGTTATGGGATCTTTCGAAACAAATATAGAAATAAAAACACTACCATGAAAGCTACAATTTATGTTGTTCGCAATAGTACACGCGATCTCCTAGGTAAACTTACGGCTATTGAACTGGGAGTATTGCACATAGGACTTCAAGTTAACCACACTGATTCTCAGTTTCCGAAGTTCAAGGACGTCATGGTTGAAATACCTATTGATCAAACCGTCAAACCAATAATTCAACCATACCGCAGAATACCTATTCCATTAGAAGACAAAGTAAATTTGAAACTATTGGAATTACTCGAAGCCGACATCATTGAGGAGGTACGAGGACCTTCGCCTTGGGTATCTCCAATGGTCCCAGTCCTTAAGGAGAATGGGGACATACATATCTGCATAGACATGAGACGAGCTAATACGGCTATAAAACGAGAAAATCACCCTCTTCCAACAATGAACGGGTTATTACCAAACTTCCGGCAGGCAAAGTACTTTTCACGGCTCGACATTAAAAACGCATTTCACCAGATAGAGATTGATCCAAAATCTCGTTACATAACAACGTTTAGCATCAGCAAAGGACTTTTCCGATATAAAAGACTCATGTTTCGTATAACATGTGCTCCAGAGATATTTCAATAAACTTTGGAAAAAATGTTACTAGGTTGTAATGGCACCGAAAATTTCATCAATGACATTATCGTTTATGGAGCTGATGAACGTGAACATGATGAAAGAATCAACAAGGTTATACAAGTCTTGGAACAGAACAATGTTCTCCTTAATAAAGAAAAATGCGTTTACAAGACCAAAAGAATAGAATTCTTGGGACATGAACTCTCAGAGGAGGGTATTAAACCACTGGAAAGGTATATCAATGTCGTAAAATCTAGCCGACCTCCTAAGACTGTAGAAGAAATACAAAGTTTTCTGGGGTTAGTAAATTTCGTAGGTAAATGGATTCCGAACTTGGCTACCCTAACCGACCCGTTCAGGCAATTACTGCGAAGGAATTTGGGAAAAACGACTAACATTGAACAGTTTTGGACCAGAGAACTTCAAAGTGCCTTTCAAAACTTGAAACAAAGGTTATCCACAATTGGCACACTTGGGTACTACAACCCAAAGGACAGAACTCAAGTTATAGCAGACGCATCTCCGGTAGGTTTAGGAGCGGTGTTAATCTAAATTGATAAAAATGATCCCAGAATAATAGAATTTGGCAATAAGAGTCTAACCGACTGTGAAAAGAGATATGGCCAGACAGAGAAGGAGGCCTTGGCACTTGTATGGTCCGTCGAGCATTTCAAAATGTACTTATTTAGAAAGGAGTTTGAGCTCATCAGTGATCATAAACCATTAGAGATTATATTTGGAGAAAAGTCGAAACCATGCGCTAGAATTGAGAGATGGGTTCTAAGATTGCAGGGGTACGAGTACAAAGTTGTCTATAGACCTGGAAAGACTAATATTGCAGACCCTTTATCAAGACTATGCGAAACTAAGTCCCCGACACCGTTTGACAAAGAGAATTACATCAATCAAATTATTGAATATAGCAGACCAATCGCAGTGCCATTAAAAGAGATTAGAGCTGCTTCTTCAGCAGACGAAGAGATTTCTAAAGTGAAGAATGGTATAAGCAATAACAATTGGGATGAATCCGTTCATAATTACAAACTCTTCCACACAGAATTATGTTGCCACGACGACATCCTTTTGAGGGGGAGTAAGATTGTAATTCCTAAAAGCTTGCGTCAAAAAGTGTTGGTAGGTGCTCATGAAGGCCACCCTGGGATAGTAGCAATGAAAAATCGCCTTAGAACTAAAGTGTGGTGGCCGAAAATCGATAAAGAAGCAGAAAATATGGTCAAATCTTGTCAGGGCTGCACTCTAGTTTCTGCACCGAATCCACCTAATCCCATGAAAAGGCGACAACTTCCAGTGGAACCGTGGGTGGACGTGGCTTTAGATTTTCTAGGACCCTTGCCTACTAATGATTATCTGCTGATTCTTGTAGACTACTACAGCAGATACAAAGAGATCAAAGTAATGAAAAGCATCACAGCAATAGAAACTATTAAAATCCTGAAGGAAATTTTCTCAAGATTCGGCTTTCCTGCAACAATGACTTGTGATAATGGCAACCAATTTACCAGTGAAATCTTCAAAAAGTTTTGCTTGGAATGTGGCATTTCAATATTGAATACAATTCCATACTGGCCGCAAATGAATGGTGAGGTAGAGAGACAAAACAGAGACGTTCTAAAACGATTAAGGATTAGCCAACTGGAAAAAAGGGACTGGAAGGAAGATATTTTTGACTATTTAATGATGTACAACAGCACACCACATTCAGTGACGGGTAAAACTCCATCAGAGCTGTTTTATCGAAGGCAGTTTCGTGACAAAATACCAGCTATATCGGATATTGAAAACAAGACGATAGATCAAGATGTTAAGGACAGAGATCAAGAGAAAAAGGAGAAAGGAAAGGAATATGGGGATCGAAAACGGAGAGCATCTGACATGAATCTGGAAGTAGGGGAAAAAGTTTACCTTAGGAACTTGATCAAGGACAATAAATTAACACCGAATTTCAACCCTACAACACATACGGTACTGGATGTTAACGGAGGGGATGTCCAAGTAAGAAACGATTCGACGGGCAAGGAGTACAGAAGAAACATAGTCCACCTCAAAAAAGTCGGTGGCTCATGGAAAGTTATAGAGGGAGAAAGCGACGATGGAGCTTCTAAGGGTGATAAAATGATAACTGATGAACTTTGATATCTTTCATTGTATTTTATGTTAGTAAATGGCTTTTTATAACCACAATTTATGAGAATATTACATCTCATGCTCACTCAACTTTCGCGTTGTTACTGTCATTTAATGGTGTTAATTCGTCTTCATAGTAATAGATGTTCTTTGGTTACATTTTGATATTGTACAGCTACGACTTCTGTATTTAACATGACTGTAATTAAAATTTAAAATAAAGAAGGGATGTAGTGTACGTCCCCCACTCCCTTATAGAAAGTGGGGTGTTGGGCCAGTCAGTCTGTCGGCAGGGTCCAAAGAAAGCGGTTGTGTGGGGCGTACGCAGTCCCGTGGAAAATCCAATATGTGTATTTCTGAGTGATTGCCTGAGTAAGACAAGGAAATAAACCCTACAGGAAACATGAATAAGTCAATTTTGAAACGACTACAAATTGCTCATACAAACAGAAATGACTACCAGGCTGAGATACAAAAGTTCATTTTGATGTACACTGCTACTCCTCATGGAAGAACGCGAAAATCCCCTTCTGAACTTTTATTTGGCAGACAAATCAGAGACAAGAACCCATCTGTAGCTGATCTCGTACACGCCGAGGAGACAAAGTCATAGTTCAAAATATGACAGCCTCATATAAATCGGAGAGCAGGTTCAGGAACGAGGAGTACGAAGTGATCGAGAGGAACGGTAATAAAGTCACATTAATGAAAGAAGATGAAGATGGCACCTGAAAAAAGAACCCAGTTTAAGGACCAAGAGAGAGATGACTTTTTGGTGCCAAAAGTCCAACTACTCATGTTGAAAAAAAAGGTAAAAAAAAGGCAGTATAAAAGGAGAATCCGGAGGGGTAGGGTCGCGTCGGTAGGTATCGGAACGTTGGATATTGGCTCGGACCTCTGTGTGAACAAGTGTAATATTGGTTAATGATGTTCAAAATATAGTTTGTGTTCTTGGGAAATATTGTGTCATTATTCGTGTAAATCCCAGAGTAGCACACGAATTATCATGTCACTTTTACAGATAATATAAACAGATCTAACTTATGTCAACGGTATAGACTATAGTTTAGACAGAACTATAAATTGTAGACAAATATTGTTGGAAAATAATAAACAATCAAAAAAACGGTTAATTCTTATATATTTTTGAATATTCTTATAATTAATCGGTATTTGTAAGTTACAACTCTTATAATACAATTGAAATTTCACACGCAACGGGGGGGATTTGAACGCATAAAGCGAAGCATGCAAGTCGATTATCTTAGTCACTACACAATTACATGAGTTGCGATCTGTAAAATAATCCCGAAATGAATTTGTAACTGAGGTGGCAACCTTGGTAACGACGTCTGAATACGCGTCCATGCCATTGGGGGCACACGAGAAAAGCTCTCGCATTTACCTCTTATCCATACAAGTCAGCTGAAACAGCCGCAAAAAAGAAAAACGTCTTGCTCCAATAAACTCTCAACTGTACGCGATCTGTGAATAAATTGTGCTACCCAAAATTGTGTTATTTATTATAAAACCCCTTCATCGCCAAGTGGGAATATGGAGTAATGTGACGACTGTCACAGAAATGTCAAAAATAAATGCTTTTTAGGTGATGCAATCCATCCATTGCCGATTGTGTCATAAATTCATCCGGTGGTCCGCGCGGATAGGTTGCGTTGTTACGACTTTGGGGGCGAGCTAAGCAAGCCAATCGGATCGGTAGCATGTACTGATCCTTCTGTAATGTCAACTGCATCACTATTGTATTCTCGTTTCGGTGGATTTTACATATTTTACATTATTAAATACTAGGGAATAGAGGATTATTTTACTAAAGGATTACCGTTAAATTCACCTCAAGTTCATTGTGACATTTACGAAATGCTAAGTGATTTTGATATTTTCACCCCCTCATTAAGAGCAGTTTTTATTGTTACGGTTACAAGAAACACTTTACATTTCTTTTTTCTGCGTGTGGTTTGCCTGCTGAATAGTATCAATGAACTCTATTTTAGCTGTGTATATGATAAACTTCGTTTTCATCTATTTTACAGATACTTAATATCAAGCAGAGAAAGCTTGAACAATATATGTATGAAGCGATTCTTTTGGATTTTTTGTAAACGTCTGCATTTAGTATGTGTGTGAGTTTGTGAGAAACGATTTTTGCAGGATGTTTCCCGCTTATAGAATTTATAATGGATTTTCCCTACAGTTTATTTTAAATGAATAATCATTTTTAAATAATTACGGATATTACTAGGATTTTCGTCCTCTGAAACATAAAATTTTTTACAGAGCGCGACGAGCAATACACACAGCTTCTTGCTTAGACTTTTGTAGGCTTTCATAGTCATCACTTACTACTATCAGATTATCCTTAAGATATCAATGCTTGTATCCGAGGCTTGCATAGAATTTCCAATCTTGAGATGATGACCAAATGCCCTCACACACTACGAATTCTGGTTTTGAGATTCCGTATTCCATAGTGAGATCATGGAGGGCTGCTAGTGGAGACTCTAGCACCCTTATTTCTCCTTCGGGAAGCACTTCGCAGTCTAGGTATCTGCTTTGTTCTGTAAGAAAGATAATTAAATGGTGAACATTTTGGAATTTCGGTGGATGTCGTCTATTTCGGCAATTTTTAACTCTTCTAATGGCGATTAAAAAAATTCGTCCAGTAGAGTTTCAATATGTTTTTAATGCCTTTTTCGTTGATCGTAAGGATGATGCCAAAAAGTTGCCCATTTTAGACAAAGAGATTTTCGAAAACAAAAAAAGTCCAAAAAGCCTAATATATATTTTTTTAATTGATGGTAACCGTAGAGAGTATTAAAATATAAAACTAAGAGATCAAGGGCTGTATTTTGTGATTGATATGAATTTTACGGTTACACGTTGCTAAAGGTCTCGTAAAAGGGCATATGACTGAGATTTTATTTCATTTTGACTTGAGCGTTAGAATAACTATTATCTTGTGGGAGAGACATTGAAGTCATTAAAAAAGTCTTCTACTTAAAAATATTGAACTATTGTCTTGAATTATATATTTTTCAGCTGAATATATATAAGTGATATATGTGAATTTCACATATTTAAAAAATCGTGGTAATATTATTAAGCAGTTTTTCATTTTAAATTTGTCATTTGGGGTAGGTGCATGAAAAGAGACTGAGAAAAAAATCACTTGAACCAAAGAAACCATCAAGAAATACTTGATTGGACGTATTCAGTACTTCATTTCTTTGATTCAAGTAATTTATTTCTTAGTGTACTTTACTGAGATAGTTTTAGAAAAAATTTATTATTCTGAAGAAAAAATTGAAAAATGACTTGGTCTTAAAGTATTCAACATTTTGTCACATTTTGGACAATTTTGACTCTACTAATGGCGACAAAAAAAATGTTGTCCAGTATTTTTGATATTTTTTTGGCTAAAAAGAAAGTTTCGGCGTTTTACTTTAAGAAAATTGGGATTAAAAAGTAAAATTTAATTTTTAATGGTAAAAATAATCTTTCAGAACATCGATTCTCATGTACAAGAGTAATTGTGTATACCAGAGCACATAAAATCTATTTTTGTCAATAGAAAATTTAACTTTTTCTTCTAAGTTTTACGGTGCTTTAAGGGCAAAACACTAAGATATCTTTCTATGCATTAGAAGAGCTACAAATCTCAAAATCAGATGATATACAGGGTGTCCCAGACTCAAGTGTCCGGACTTATATAGCTGTATAAAAATAAAAAAAAAAACTAATAGAAAATTCCTTTTCCAAAAATCAGTTGAAGTTTTAGTTTTTTAGTTATAAAATATTTAAGCTGGACCAATTAGGAGCGCCGTATAAACAGTCGTGTGTGCGTGAGCGGGATTCCAACGCAGTGTTGTCGAAGCGAGTGCAGAGGTGGGGTTAGCGACGGGAGAACACTACGTTGGAATTCCGCTGACGCACACACGACTGTTTATCCGGAGCTCATGATTGGACCAGCTCAAATATTTTAAAACTCAAAAACTAAAACTTCAACTGATTTTTCGAAAAGGAATTGTAGATTTATTTTTTCTATTCTTATAAGGCCATATAAGTCCGAAAACTTGAGTCTGGGACACCCTGTATTTACAAAAAGTACTTATCGCTTGTTTTCATAAATAAACAATAAAAATATCCTTTCTTAACCTCAAAGCTCTTGAAGGGAAAAACCTTTGTCCTTGGCTTTCATTTCTGTAGGTCAAATATTTATTTTCAAAAATGCTCATGATCAATAAGAAGGGCTTGAAATCCCTATAGAATCTGTAATGGACGACTTTTTTTTATCGACTTTAATATCTGTCCAAAAAATCACAAAAAATCTTTGAAAATTATATGAATTTTTTTGATCTTTTCTGTGCACAATGGTAAAACTTAGAGTCCAAAATAGTAATTTGTTATTATGTTAATAACAAAAGAGTAGTGAGGTGTTATCTCTGAAATTAAAGAACGTACAGATATCATTCTCGCAGCAAATTGCACATTTTGGGCTTCGAAAAATGGTTTATGTAGTGTCAATAAGCAAAAAGTTGAGCTTAAATGTTTGAAAAATTGTTTTATTTTTCGGAAAATACAAAGGGTCGCAAGATCGCTGTGTAGATCCACATAAGTGTCTCCGGTTTCAAGCCCCAGCTTTTCCCTATGGCTCTCCTGCAGAGCCATAAAGTCGCTACTAGCTTCTTGCACTTGTTTTCCAGGTGCTCGTTCCATAACAGCTTCTTATCCAGAATTACTCCTAGATATTTAGCTTGTTCTTTGAATTCCAGTTGTTGTCCTCCAAGTTCCAATGTATTCGTGGTTCCCCAATTGTACCTTCTGGTGAAAACAACCGCATCTGTCTTACTTGGATTAACCGATAGTCCAGTTTTCTGGCACCATGAATCCACTATCATCAGTGCTTGCTGCATTACTCCGAAGAGCGCATCCAGATGCTGCTCGCGCACGATAACTAGTATATCTTCCGCATAGCCTATGACGTCGTAGCCCTGTCTCGAGAGTAGATGAAGCAGTTCATCCACTACTAGGCACCACAGCAAAGGCGATAAAGCCCCTCCCTGCGGACATCCCGCGTCAATGGTTCCACATAAAGTGGCATCACCCTTAGTCGTAGTTAGATTCCTGTTGGCCAACATGTGGCACGTCCATTCCACAACTGCAATATACACACCATGTGTAATCATGGCCGCCGTGATCACCTCTCCAGAGGTGTTATTGAAGGCTCCTTCAATGTCCATAAAGGTTCCAATTGCGAGGCCTTTCTCCTTCAGTTGACCTTCAATTAGGTTTACTGTTCCGCTTAGGGCCGTCTCCGTCGAGAGACCAGCCTTGTAGGTGTGTTGCTCCTTGTGAAGTGGCCTACTTGACATTACCTTATCGCGGATATATCTATCCACAAGTCTTTCCACTGTTTTTAGTAGGAAATATGTTAGGCTGATGGCACGGAAATCCTTGGGTGTGGTAAAACCGATCCTACCTGCTTTAGGAATAAAGACTACTCTCGTAGCCCTGCATGCTGCCGGGACATGTCCCAACGTCAGATTAGCCCTAGCAAGTCTCACTAGCGGCTCGATGATGATCTCTCCAGCCCTCTGTAAGAGGACTGGATATATGCCATCTGGGCCAGGAGACTTGTAAGGACTGAAAGACATCAGGGCGCACCTGACCCTGGCGGGGGTGACAATCTCGTTCGCGAGCCGCCATTTTGGGCCCAGGTGGGCCGCAGGCGACTTTCTCCACCTCTGAGGTGTCGTCCGCTTTTCTCCAAACCTTGAAAAGCCTGGGAAATGTGCCTTGATCAAGTGAGCCAAGGTATCCCCGTTCGACTCTGAGTACCCGCGCCGGGCAATTTCAGAGTGCCGAGAATAGCGTCCGGATTTCGAGAAAGCAGCCTATCCTGTCTAGCCGGCTCAGCTCCCTTCTCGATGTCTGTGCAAAAATTGGTCCAGTTATTTTGCTTTGCCTTACGTATTGCACCCCTGTACTCGTCCCTCATCGTTGTAAATGAGGTCCATAGTTCCTTCGTTTTGCCAGTACTGGTACTTCTGAAACTCTCTCTGGTTTCCCTGCGAAGCTCTTCGAGTTTCCCATTCCACAAGTGTATGGCTGCCATTTCAGGGTATCCACATCTCGAATTGACCTGGGAACCTCTGAAAGTGCAAATCTTAGTTTCGTGGAAAACTGATCCCAGCCCGTTCTTCTTGGATTTCTGACACATTTAGGGCCAGCGGGTACAACGGATTCCAAGACGAACTCTATTCGTGAGTGATCTGAGAGAGTGGGTTCATCTGTCTCCACTTCTTGATATTATCCCTAAAACTACTGGTACAGAGAGTAATTTCAATGACTTCTGCCCTGACCAAGTTACGGAATGTCGGGGTGTTCCCACTGGTAAGAATATCTAAATCTAAACCTGAATCTGAATCTGAAAACTGAACCTAATTAAATTAAATTTTAATTTTTACTTATTAGATTGACTTATAACTGATTTATAAATTATTGCAATCAAATAAATTAACTGATAACTAATGTTTAACTAATACGAGAGGGAATTAGTATTAAATACACACACACGCACACAGTTTTAATTACATACTATTAGTGTTTATTCAGCAATATTATTAAACTAATTTTACAAAAAAGAAATTACATTCATTATAGAAAATCTTTTAAAATACATACAACATCAACCTAGATTTATAAAAGTGTTCCCTAATGTAATATATGGTTTTGACGTAATGTGTCAATAATTGCTTGAATCTCAGGGCGTTCTAATGAACAGTTTGTATTGATATGAAATTGCAGCGCATATACGAGATCGTTCGGATCCGTACGAAGCGTTATATAACGTTCATGAGAGGATTGAGGATGATCTGTAAACGTCTGTGCAATGTGTGCATAGGAACTTCATACATATGCTCATCCTCGTCCTCCTCCTTGTCATCGTCGTTATCCTCCTCATTCTCCTCCTCCATGTCCTCCTCGTCGTCATCGTCTTCCTCCTTCTCCTTTTCCTCCTCATCTAGCTCATTCTTCTTCATTTATCTTCTCTTCTTCTATCTCGTGCTTATCTATCGTCTCCTCTTCCATCTTCTCTTCATCTTCTCTTCATCTATATTTTTCTCATTTAGCTCATCTTTCTCCTCTTCCTTACCTATCTCATAGGACCTTCATACATCTCCTCCTCCTCCTCCTATGAATAAGAGTGCTCGATTGTGACTTTGTTAGTATAGTCTGAGACACCAGCACATCAACATGTTTTGAAAGGAACGAGATATGCTAATTCAAATAGCAAAAGCTAGCGATGCAATTCGATGAAAATGCCATACCTTCAAGGTAGGTGAAGAATCTACAGCAAATATTTTGAATGATACTTTTAAACCTATAAAAAACAAAATTCAAAAAGATAAAAAGGAAGAAGAAAAAGGAAATGAAGAAGAAGATGATCATCTTTCTTTCATGACTATGATTGAAGAAAATGTTGAACCTATTGAAAATCATTAGAAGTTGACAATCTGGCTTTTCCGAATGTTAAATTAAAGTAGGAAAAAATATTTTGATATGGTTCATGTTGTGCGCAAATTTAGTGAATTTTCGCTCATGTTTGGTGATACACCTATTAGCTTTGGTGGAGAATGCATCAAAGTTGGTGAAAAACTTCAAAAGAAAACCACTGGTTCATTGGAACTTTTGTTTAAGCAAAAACCTGATGAAATTTGTATAAGCCGTGAAGATCTAAAGAACTATAAAGAAATTCTTATTGCTACAAATGTACACAAAAAGACTTATATTCCTCCTTCACCTATTCGCTCAAACAATACTGCAAAATATAAAAATATTGCAGTGAAACTTTCTGCACGCAATCAATCGTCGTGAACAGGAGGTTCATTAAAGGCAAAGAAACAAATAATGAGTCCACTATCTCACTTCATGGCAGCGTAAAGACTCAATGCCAGACTACATTTATGGGGATGAACCAAATGAGCTAGTCGACCATCTTCGTTTACTGTTAGCATCTCAAGCAGCAGGTAATCCTAGTCACAGTAATGAAATAATTTCCATCATTGAAGAATTGCGGAGGAATCAAATCATATATTAAGAGAGTGCAGTTGAATATAATGTCAATATTAAAATTAGCATTGACGTGTTCGCACATAATCGTCCGTTAACGTTTGCACAATGCCAAGATGACTTATACTTGTCGACATTCTTTAGGAGTATTTTTACGAGTAGGTAACTTAAAGAGACATCAGATGTACTCACGCAAAAAAGCACAGAATCTCTCTTCTGACATGAATATATACCATTAAACCATTTCTCTTTCAGGGTAGGCGTGACACTACCCGATTCGGGTAGTGTTTCTAGGTTTTTCTTGTAGTTATAAATAACTACAAGTGTGGGCTCACCACACCCACGATGTGCCAGCAGCACTCATGTCAGTATTCTTGAATGGTTACCCATGCAAGTACTAACCGCGCCCAACGCTGCTTAACTTCAGTGATCTGACGAGAACTGGGTTTTTCAGCGTGGTATGGCCGTTGGCCATTGAATGGCTACGATAAATCTAACAGCTATGACGTTGTTCCACTTAGTTTGTCTCATGATATTCCGAAAAATATTCAAACTGATATCAAGAACAATAATGAAATTGATGATAGTAATAGTTCAGTTATTGCAGAGCTGCGGAAAGTCCTATATCAAAAGTGTGCTGCCCTCAATCAAAATTCAATACAAGAAAGAATAAAGCTGACATGCCTCAAGGTACGAAACCAAATATGTAGCGGAATAAAACTTAAATATGATTCAACGTTCTATGTGAAAAAGAATTTATGTTTTGAGACTCTAAATAAAGACACTCTAAGCAAAAAATTTGAGCACAATATTAAAGTTATGAATAAAATTATGAGCATATGGAACAACATATGGTGGAAGACAAGGAGGAGGATGTTAAGGAGAAGAATGAGATAGATAAGGGAGAGGAGAAGAAGAAAGATAGGCTTAATGACGAGAAGATGGATGAAGAGGATATATCAGAGGCTAAGATAGATGAACAAGAGGCGGGGAAGAGAAGATAAATGAGAAAGAGAAGAAGAAGAATGAGATATATCAGGAGGAGAAGGAGGAGAATGAAGATGACGACGAGTGTAAGGAGGACGAGATGTATAAAAATCCTTTTGGACACATTACACAGAAGTAAAGGGATTATCCTCAATCATCTCGTGAACGTTACACATATAATGCGTTATACGGATCCAAACGATGCTGTATATGCGCTGCAATGTTATATGAATACTTACTATTTACGACAAAGCTCTGAATGTCAAGTAACTATTGATACATTACGTGAAAAACATATAACATATTAGTGAATACTTTTTTAAATCTAGGTTAAGATTGTATGTACAATAAAAGATTTCTTATAATGAATGTGTTTTTCGTTGTTGTCAAACTAGTTCAAGAGCACTTTGCCTCCCGTTAGAAAATTCATTTGCTTCCTCACTGAGGAAGCATTAACGATTTTTTACATATTAGACAAACTAAAGCTTTCGATTTGATCAATTCAAAAATAGAAATTTTTAAAATACAAAGACAAATCAGACAAATCAAATTTTGTATTTGAAGTGGTAATTTTTTGACCTGGAAAAGGGAAGGGGGAAGTTCCGTCGTAACCTATCCCTTTTCCAGATTTATATTTTTTCTACAAGAATTGTCAGAATTATTTTATATGGTGAGAGACGGGGTGACAGGGAGAGAGAGGGAGAGCGGGAGAGAGGGGGGGGGGGGAGAGAGAGAAAAAAAATTTTCTGTTCGAAACAGATTAAAATAACATGTCACAAGCGTGCGACACATGTTGGTAAAGCAGGCATCTGATATACCGACTGATCATCAATCCACAGTAGAGATCTGAATCACGGACTAATGATAAATCTGCAATATCGACTGGTGGCAATACCAACTGTTAGGAGACCGAGTTGGCAAAAATATCGATGAAGTTTTCAATGTCGCCATCTGTCATTGGTTCCCGTAAGCTATTAACTCATAAAAAATTCAAATGAATCTCATAAAAAAGTCCAGACGTGGGAAATTCAAATGCTTGATTGTCACTTAAACTTTGGGCATCTATAACATACACTCTATATCATAAACATCTCTAATTATAAATATTAGTAAATATAGCTATCAAGAATTAATGAAAGGGCTTAAATCAATAGATAAGTTTTGATAAACAATAGGATAATTTTATTTTTAAATAAACATGTGACGTTTATATCTACTGCTATGGATAAGTAGAAGAAGGAAATTTAAATAAAAAACTGTGATTATTATTAGTATACATATTTTATTTAGAGATTCATGCATGTACAGATCATTTTACATTTTTAAATTCAATATTAGTATAAGGTCCGCCAAGACATTTTATTTGAAGCTTCTTCGTAGTAGCTGCTCACTGTATCTTCTCCAAGGTGGCATCTTCGTTTCGAACCTTCAGGAGTCTTGCTGGTAAAAATGCCATGCATTCACTATCCAGCTTTACAACAATCCTGGACCCATACTTTGTTTGGATTGTCTAGGTCTTCGTCACGGTATAGTTGCACTTGGGAATCAGATCAGACAGCGGTCTCGTCGGTAGGAACTCTTCCATGTAGCCAACGGCGTTAATCTTCTTGAAGCCCATTTTTGCTGATGATGCTGTAGTTAGCGTCAGAGGATTTAGAATAAAACATGCACCATGCTATAGGATTTTTAAAGCACGGTATTCCCACTCTTCGACCAGTACCTCCACCCAATGCGCATGCGTAGAAGCCTTCTAAAATATTCAGAGCTTACTCCAACTCGATGCTTACAAACCTAACACAAACTGACAAAGTATGAAACGATGTGCATGCGCAAACTTCCCAGTGGAGGCACAGCTAGGACTAAGTATTTTGTTGGTAAGATAGATTATTTCTATACCGACAGAAACTCAGTCCGTGCCAGGGATCTGCATGAGCGACTGTTTATGAATATGGTTCAGAGACTGCTGATAAATCTGCATTACCGATGGAAGTTAATACCGACTGGTGATCTCAGAGCGCACCTTATATAACACTCCAAGCCTAAACACACTGGGGCGTGGCTTCCCCTACTTAGAGGAGGAGCTTAGATGGGACCGCGAAAAGATACTCCCCGATACAGAGACTCAAAGGGCAATCCTAGGATTTTGGTTCAACGTCGGTAAGGTAACCTGTATACCGTCTGAGACTCGAGCTATGATAGGGATCTGCATATTCTTTTATTACGTTTTATCATAAAAATATAATGAATTCCATCTGTATGTTGTATATCAGAGGTCGGCAGCGAGGGGAAATTTCTCAAGTCCAGCTCTTTTAGCACGTGTGGACCGCTCGCTGCGTCTCTCCCACCAAGAGTCTCTACTCCACTCTAAGAGTTCGGGGTGGTGGTAAATTGTGACGTCATAGAATAGAATTTACTACCACCCCGAACTCTTAGAGTGGAGTAGAGACTCTTGGTGGGAGAGACGCAGCGAGCGGTCCACACGTGCTAAAAGAGCTGGACTTCAGAAATTTCCCCTCGCTGCCGACCTCTGTTGTATATCATGAGTTTAGTGACGTTTTGTTAATATACAAAAATATACAAATTTGCACATATTTCACAACATCTTTTGCGTACCGAATTGATAAAAACACAAAAAAGTTAAGTACTCACTTGACGGATCAGGCCAAAGTTAGGTAAAATCCCAGCAAACATGGTTATGTAATAGTTACGTAACTGTTAAATGACAGATTTTAAGATGTTACATAACTAGTGAGTCGCAGGTTACTCATCTGTGACGAAAACTGCTACACTCTACTCCGTAATTCTGTGACATAAGTTTTGTAACACGCCTTTAACCATGGTATGGCCGTGTTATGTTATATGGATTTTATGTATCACTGACGGAACGGTAATATAATGATGAACTTGCAAACAAATGGTTTTATATATCATTATTGCATTTGATTTATTTTTGAAATTACACAATTGCACGCACGGTCACTTACAAGCATAATCGCACGCTCAAATGCTTTGAAAAATTGAACTCGCAGGGAATTTGAGCCCTATCTAAACTACATAACCTGAGCCTATAAACCTAAATCCACCTTACGCACTAGCCAACTGAGCTATCGTACCGCTTGTATCTTGTCGACAAAATCTCAGCCAAGCTTTTTCATCATGGATTTAAAAATGTTAAATTCAAATATTTAATGTTATTGCTAAATCAAAAATGTCAACAATATTTTTTATCAAAAATGAAAGTTATTTTTCGGGAATGATAATCACTTTTTCAGTGTTTTCATATTAACAAGTTTTCATAAGTTAAGTGTATGTGACGTTTAAAATTCATGGAATTAATCAAGAATTAAAACTTCTATCTTTCTAAAGATGATTTACGTTTTAAAATGTAAGAGATTTGTGTATAAAACTCTCCGCTTTAAGAGTGCTGTATTCAAGTTCTCTTTTCAGAATTATCATGAGAATATGTTGTAAATTTAAAGTTATGTCGTAAATGTAATGCAAAAATATTGAATTTTATGTATATGAGAGTACATGTTGCAGTCAATGTCGGAAATTAGGCATTGTCGACAATTCCTAGTCAATGTCGACATTGACTAGTCAATGTCTATCCCAGAAACTAAAGTTTGGAAATTTCCAACATTGACCGGTCATTGTCGACCATGACCAAAGCCCAGCGGTCAATGTCACTTTGCTTCAATTCGTCAGAGCTGGGGGCAATTGGGGGAGGCTGGTGCCTAACTCTATGATTCATTATTGGTCAGGTACGTGAAGGTATCCTGCAATGATACTTTGCTATATATTGTCTATACGATTCTTCGAAATAAATGTTTAAACAAATTAATGAACAAAAGCCATTTTTTGTGATACGCAATGATTAGTTGTTTGAAGCTCTCAGTTTTTATATAATATATGAGAGAAATGTATGCCTAATTATGACTATTTAAAAATATCTGCTGCTTGGCAGCATTATTTAAAACATTTTTATAAACAAGTACGCAGTTTTCGTATGTCACAATGAATAGCCTCCATTTTTTTTTGCAGAATCGACCAAAAATGTCTTGCCAATGACTTCTTGCCGCCTTTTTTCCGAATTAATAACTACTGGTAATTACTTAAACAATATTTATAAACAAATTCGCATTTTTAAAATTATTCCACAAATAGGACCTTTTTTTCGGAACCCACTAAAAATGTATCGTTAGTGACTCTTAGCTGTAATTTTGTTGAAATTGATAAAAAAACATTGATTTTTTAAACAATTTTTATAAATAAATGCACATTTTGACAATTTTTCCAAGAATAGGCTCCATTTTCTTTACGAAATCAACTAAAAATGTATTCCCAACGACTCTTCGCTATAATACTTTTCCAACGGATAAGAAAAGTTAATTATTTAAACAATTTTTATAAACAAATGTACATTTTGGTCACTTTTGCAGGAATAGCCTTTTTTCGTGTCCTAAGCTACAAATGTCTTACCAATGACTCCTTGTTGCCTTGTTTGCCCAATTAACAATAACTGTTTATTATTTAAACAATATTTATGTAGAAATGGACAGTTTGACCATTTTTCCACGAAAAGTATCAATTTTCTTTGCATAATCAACAATAAATGTCTTGCCAATTATACCCTCTTGTCACATTTTCTTAATTAGGTAAAAGTTTTAACTGTTAAAACAATATTTATAAAGAAATTCACAGTTTGACCATTTATTATTGGGAATCGTATCTTGACAACAACATCACAAAAAAATGTATCATTGGAAAATGGTCAAACTGTGAATTTGTTTATAAATATTGTTTAAACAATCGTAACTTTTTTCTAATTAAGAAAATGTGACAAGAAGGAATAATTGGCAAGACATTTATTGTTGATTCCGCAAAGAAAACTAATACTTTTCATGGAAAAATGTTCAAACTGTGCATTTCTACATAAATATTGTTCAAATAATAAACAGTTATTATTATTTAGGCAAACAAGGCAACAAGGAGTCATTAATAAGACATTTTTGCAACACCCACCTCTAAAGTTGACGTTTTCATGCTTCGAAATTGTGCCTAAAGGACCTTATTTGAGCAGACTGTGTGCGAATAATTTTCGCGCATGCGCAGTTAGAAGATGGCTTACTTTAGGCACTGGTGAAAAAGTTGCGCATGCGCATTTTCGACATGAGGTACTTTAGACACTGGCATGGGTAACTTTAAACACTGGTGTTGGTATCTTCTTGAAATAAATTTAGATTTAACTTGAACAAATGTTTTAATGATTGAAGTTTTGTTTTTTGGGTTTCGTAACCCCCCCCCCCCCCCCGGCAAAACAGCATAAACGCCGAAATTTTGTTTAAATAATTTTTTTTCCATAAAAATTTTTTCAAAAAATTTGTTTCCAAATTTATTTCTCAAAAATTTTTTGTCACAAAATTTTTTTTTCAAACATTTTTTTTCAAAAAATTTTTTTTCCACAATTTTTTTGCACAAATTTTTTTTTTCAACTAATTTTTTTTTCAAACATTTAAAACAAGAAAATTTTTTAAAAAGTTTTTTTTCAAAAGAATTTCTTTACTCCACTCTTTGCAATATAAAATTAGTATTTTTCGTTACCTCCTCCTAACAACTTTTTCGGACGGGCGTTGCAAAACATAGCGTGTGATACACGTGCGCATAGGTGATTGGTAACTCGTGTGATTCCATCATTCGCCTGCGGCTTATGCTGCAAAATTCACACTCGCACACAATCACCTATTTTGCGCACTTGTATCACAAATAACTATTGTAGCATACTACATAAAAAAATAAGGCTACTCCTGCAAAAGTGCCCAAAATGTATATTTGTTTATAAAAATTGTTTAAATAATTAACTTTTCTTATCCGTTGGCAAAGTATCATAGCAAAGAGTCGTTGGAAATACATTTTTAGTTGATTTCGTAAAGAAAATGGAGTCCATTCTCGGAAAAATGGTGAAAATGTGCATTTATTTATACAAATTGTTCAAAAAATTAATGTTTTTTTATCAATTTGAACAAAATCACAGCTAGGATTCCTGAGAGGATTCACAAACGATACATTTTTAGTGGGTTCCGCAAAAAAAATGGCCGTATTTGTGGAATGCTGTTAAAAATGCGAATTTGTTTATAAATATTGTTTAAGTACATACCAGTTGTTATTAATTTGAAAAAATGGCGACAAGAAATCATTGGCAAGACATTTTTGGTCGATTCTGCAAAAAATTGAGCTTATTCATTGTAACATACGAAAACTGCGTATTTGTATATAAAAATTGTTTAAATAATGCTGCCATGCAGCAGATATTTTTAAATATTCATAATTAGGCATACCTTTCTCTCATATTCTATATAAAAACTGTGAATTTCAAACAACTAATCAATGCGAATCACAAAAAATGGTTTTTGTTCATTAATTTGTTTAAACATTTATTTCTAATAATCGTATAAACAATATATAGCAAAGTATCATTGCAGGATACCTTCACATACCTTACCAATGATGAATCATAGAGTTAGGCACCTGCCTCCCCTAATTGCCCCCATTCAATGTCGACATTGACATGGAATTGTCGACAATGACTGATTTCCGACATTGACTGTAACATGTACACTCATATACTCACGATCGATGCTTATATCGAATTGAAATATATCTACTTTTTTAACAAAAATATTTATTGTCAAAATTTATTTATTGTTTCTTCCCTTCGTAAAATATATATGTAATTAGATTATTATAAACCTATTAAAGAAGTTTGCATGTTCAATATATTATATTTGATATTTTGAATAATATTTCGAAAAAATATAGTTTTATTCGATAATAATTCTATAAATAATGTCGATAATATGTGATTCATTTCTGAGACAAATTTTTCACACGATTTTAGAATTGTTACGTAAAAAAGCAGCAGAATTCATAAAGGTCATGCGTGTAACCAAATTAAAGTACAAATGATACACGTTTATCACATAGCAGTCAGGGCACCATATTATATGTATAACTGTTACTAATGTGCATTATACAGAACTACACAGAACAAAATTATTATAGATCACGCGTGTAACCAAGTTACGTGACAAATGTTATATGACTATTACAGAACTGTTATGTCCCATTGTTACATAGCTGTTCCCAATGTGCACTATGCACAGTGTACAGAATCACACAGTAAATCACTTAAATTTCACTTACGTAACACTGTAAAAAAATTAACATAGGCCATATATGTAACAGGTATGTCACATTGTTATATCCCCGTTACTAATGTGCATTACACACAATAGGGCGAATTGAAAACACAGATTTCTTTCCTCTTGGGTACGACTGAAAAGTTGTTGATACGTGTCAGAATTATTCCCCTAAAAGATGAATATGAAAATGTATATCCTAAGGTCACGCAAGGTAGGTTAAAGGGAAAATATCATCAATAAATTTTTTTTTATTTGGGTGTACGGGAAAAGTTGAAAACTCTAAGCATATATGCTCCTATATAGTATGGGCTTCATCAAAAAATATCTTAAGGTCCTGCATTCGTATTATATTATCGATTCAGTGATCATCAAAAGTGTAATATACATATCATTGAGTATGTATTTTGAACATTTAAATTTGAAAATTACATGAAATTTTTGGTTTGAATAATCTGTTTTGATTTTTTAAAATGTTTTTAGTACTTTTAATCTTCTCTTTGCCTTCAATTCGAGTTGTAACTAACCTCACAATAAACGTCCTTTAAGATTAACTTGGTAAAATGCAAGGCTGACGTTAGGATATTTGCGTTCGGTATATTGTGTCAATACATTTTGTATTTTTCTACCTGCTGTGACAATTTTTTGAAATGTTGTAAAAAATGGCAGAGGGTGAATTCTCCGAAACTGCTGCGAGTTTCATGGCACAAAATTGTCTACTCACTTAGATGTAATGAGACATTACAACTACGTATATAAGCATGTACTGAATAACAGAAAAATGAAAAGCCTATATATATCTAAGATTTCGAGGCTCGTAGTTCATAAGATGAAGGATATTTGGAGCATATCTTTAATCCCAATTATTTCAAACAAAAGAATCGCAGACATGATTCAGGTAGACCATAACGTTCTGAATAGCTTGAAGAAGTCATATCATAGAGAAAAAAGAAACCAGCCTTTATGAGTAATGTAAAGTTATTTAAATAAAAAAACTCGTGCTCTTTGATATAACTGCTTGTAAATGTCAAATTAGGCCTTGCGGATGTGGAAAGAACGTTTCTGAATTTTCCAGAGCATTTCTTTCGGATTAGCGAACTTCTAGAAGAAACAAATTAACATCAACTTTCTCATTCAGTGAGAATCCTGAAGAACAGGGGACATGTAAGATAGCTTCTAATAACATGTATGGATAAATGCATAATGTAGAATGTGAACCCTTTTGAGTTATATCAACAGGACAAACCGGAATAGAATATCCAATATATCCAGCAGCCTGCGATAGATACAAGATTGGAGATAGGTCTGCTGCAGCGCTGGCTTCTTCAATTATACATGATATAAGTAAGCACGTTCCCAAAGTTGAGGTCTCGTTTTTTATTTGAATAAAATTTATCGTGAAAGAAGGAAAACTAGTCAAAAACTGCAGAAAGAATAGTTCTTATCATCTTCGCAGCTGTATGCTCTTCAATTTGATGGTAAACAAGATAAAACTGAAGTTGTGGAAAAAATAATGGATAGAAAGTCAGGGCAAACAACGCAAAAATAAGAGCACGCGTCACTCATTTAAGAACCTGAAAATTTTTACTTAAGGAATGTTTCTACATTATGAACAGTTGCAAAAAGCATTTTAAATGCTATGCTAGATTATCTTGCGAGAAAAAGATTGATCTCCCAAACCTAAAATGCATGGAATGTGATGGTTACCCTAAAAATACAGGTAAGCACTCTGGCATTATCCTCAGACTAGAGGAGAAGCTTTGTAGATCAATACAGTGGTATATCTGTCAACTTCACGGCAGCGAGCTGCTATTCAGGCATATTTTTGAAAAGCTTGATGGTAAAACGTCTGGACCTAATCAGTTCTCAGGTACAATCGGTAAAACGCAACCATAGTGTCATGAGTTACGTGTTTTAAACTTTGATGCTTTTCAGTCTTGGAATATCCCAATAGTCGATACCAGTGATCAAAGTTCGGATCAAAAGTACATCCTGAACATGGGAAAAGCAGTTAATGCAGAAGGGTGTTCGTCAGAACTTGCGCGGAGAAATCCAGGAAAATTATCGCATGCTAGATGGCTAACAATGGAAAACCGAATCCTTCGAAAATATGTTGCAACACCAAACTCGTCTTTTCAATTACGAGTTCTAGTAAAATACATTGTGTGTGTTAATAAACCAATGTAGTCCGAAATGAAGTGCCAACAAACCATCAAAGATGCTCGCAAGCACTTATGGAAAAGCATTCACTCAAGCAGATACCTTGAAGGAAATTTCCGTAAGGCCGTTTATAACACCATAAAGAACAATGCAAATTTTGCTCATCCAGATAATCTTCTTCTTGCGATGCTTTGCGACGAAAGGCAAGAAATCCGTAATTTAACTGTGTCTCGTATTTTTTCAGTCAGGCAATCTGGTTCAGGAGGATTACGAAAATTTGTGATTTATCCGCTGAACTTGGATGCCAATGACTACGCTAACATAATCGCATGGAGTGCTTGTAATATAATGGAGCCTCCTTTAAACAAATCGATGATCACAAAGGACGAACTTCATTATCTGTCATTTACTTACAATTTAAAGCTTCTATGCCATACCCAAGCTGTCGGGAGATGCGTTGAAGAATTTTCAGCAGGATCCTCCCAGGCGTACTCCTCCCATGTGAGAGAATGAGTTACTAGAGCACGTTTAAGAATTCGAAAACCCGACTTATATATATTACACTTTTGATGATCATTGAATCGATGAAAGTGTTGAAACTAATTTAAAATAGCGTAATCTTCAATTTTTTCATCAATTTTTACAACTTCAACATCAATGCGGGACATTAAAATATGTTTCGATGAGGCAAAAATTATATAGATGCATATCTGGTTACAGTATTATACTTTTCCCGTACTCTCAAGTCCAAAAAAATTTATTCGTGCTAAAATAACGAGATATTTCCCATTTTTCGCTATTTTCACCTTAGCCTACCTTGCGCGACCTTGGATATATTTTTTCTTCATCTGTTAAGGGATTAATTCGGACATCTTTTTAGTTCTACCTAAGAGGAAAGAAAATTGTTTTTTTTTCTTCGACACGCTCTAATATACAATTTACAGAACTACATCGTAATGCAGTTACAGTTTACTCACGTAACACTTCAACAAAATTGTTATAGTTCATGCGTGTAACCAAGTTACAGAAAAAATGTTACTTTCTTCTTCTATGACACTTACATCACACTGCTATAGAATTGTTACGACTATTTTCATGGAACTGATCAATAACATTCGTTAAATAACCTGCTTCAACAATGGTCTTTAACTTAAGGGTCTAATTGCACTAGTGACCTGGAGGAGGTGAATGTGATTGCCGTGTGAAGGGCTGAATGGCACCAGGGTTACCAAATCCTTGAAAATTCCGACGTTCCTTCATCAGTCGGGTTGGATACAACGAAGTGGGACAATAAAAAATAACGTGGTCTCCGACCCGTGACCCTCATTTGACCCACTGCAAAAGGGAATGGCTCCTGAGGGCCCATCCTTACAGAAGCGGTGAAGATAGCTAACAGCGACGACAACAACCAAGTTACTGTGGTTGAAGAAAAGATGATTGGTGTATCTGTAAAGAGCAAAAACCATAACATTGGCCAAAAAAGAAAAGCCCGCATAGAGCGGCTCTTGAACGGCAAACCATGACTCTTCAAAAGGAATCTTGCATAAAGCAACATCATCTGGAGCAACTCCTCGTGCTCGACCCACAGGCAAGAGCAGGAAGGACTCCAAAGATGCTCCCCCGAATAGGAAGTTGAAACGTCCATAAGCTGTGGAAATACAGGGCCTTACATTCGCACATTTGTCGTCGCATCAGGTTATCCTGAAGCATGTATAACTCCAAAGGAACTGGACAGATGTATGAATGCTTGAGATTTCTAATGGCGGTATAGATTGGTAGAGAGGAAACCATAGTTCAGGCTCAAGGACGGACAAAACCTGGAGATCCAGGGAATTGGGTGTCTTCAAAGGTACCGCAAAACGACCGTACTGATTCTTGCTACCCCTGAGAATCCAGCAGTTGTTCTGAAGTACCTGAGCTTCCAGAACCCTACTCCTTCGGACCGATTCTTGGAGGGTATACTCCAATAGACAGGGAACCAGATCGACGGGGACAAGCTGGATTCTAGCTGTAGGAAATCCTTGAAGCATCAATTAGGGCCCCTGACCTTGCATAGTGTCTCTATCTAGGGGTGGGTAGAGGTCTTGCAGATAAATTAACACCACAGAAAAGTAGCCTCGAAGCGACGATTCTAACCGGGCGTAGTGCTGTGATGCACACATGCATTACGCTAATCGGAAAACCCTGGTTATACAGGGAAACGATTAGTGGATTAGGGTGGTGTGGTTCTATATATAAAGGGCACGCGAAAAAGCACCAAGTGCATGACTAGCCGTCAAGCGTATGGATCTCACCGTTATTGAGATGAGACTCAGGGGAAGAAGCGGTGTTGGGGAGCACAAACATCAACGGCAGAGGACAAGATTTAATTAAATTGAAATTGCTTTCGATTTTACAATATGCTTGGAAGAACTAAAATGCAAGATAGTGGACTGAAAAGTCTCCGACGTGGAGTCTCTCTCGGACCACAAATATATCTCTTTTCAGTCAGCCCTAGGAAAGCCGGCGATTTCAGAGATCAGATACTTTAGAAACAATTGAGTTCCATACCATTGATGAGTTAGAGAACAACGCAGTTTTTTCGAATAGCTCTGATTAAGTCATATGAGAACAATTGGTCTACAAGTGCAATTAGATCTAGGTAAGAAGCAGAGCGGTGAAATACCCACCTAGAAAACTTCGTAAAAATACTAGAGCGATGTACAACAGGACAAACAGAACTAAAATGCCTTCAGACTGGGACATCTATGGGACGGAAGATTGAAGGAGCTTTTGTGAGGAATCTAAGAGCATTTCGCAGACAGCGAGGCTCCACAAGATGCTGGAAAAAATCGGGAGGCTCGTATCGGACTTATGAGGATCGATGATGGCCAGTTTGCTGAAAACGAAGAAGAAACACTGAATCACCTGATGGAAGTCCCTTTCCCAAGTTTTTAGCGAACTCAAACCGACTGAAAGAAGAAATGCTGGGGCCAGGAGAGGGAGAAGGTCGATGGAATTTTGCCGCGAAGGTCGTTAGCTTCAAGAAAGTGGAATGGGCCATCAGGTCCTTCTGGCTCATTAAATTACTGGTGGCGAATGGCGTCTATCTAATGCTTTTACAAAAGGGCATGGACTTCGTCGTCCTCTCGCTGACTATACTATTTAGGGCAAGCATTGTCCTTATTGTCCTTATTGCCAACGGCGATACCACGCTGAAAACACCAGTTCTCGTAAGATCGCTGAAGTTAAGCATTGTTGGGCGCGGTTAGTACTTGGATGGGTGCCCGTTCAGGAACTCTGCGTGCTGTTGGCCCCTCGTGGGTGTGGTGGGCCCACATTGGTAGTAAATATCCACCTAGAAACACTACCCGAATCGGGTAGTGAGGCAATGAACTTTCGAGTTCGAACTGCTAATCAATGTATGTATGTATTGTCCTTAAAAACGTGCCATCGCCATAAAAGGATGGCAAAGTGGCCTTCATTCCCAAACCTGGAAAGCAAGGCTATACTACCGCTAAAGATTTCCGGCCGATCAGTTGGACGTCCTTCTTTCTGAAGACGTTAGAGAAACTCGTCGAGAGATATATTAGGGGTTAGGTAATTTCAGCCTTTCCCGTCGCGTCGTGGCAAAATTGGAGCAGTAGCTTGAACAGGGAAGGTATTCTGTGGGCACCTTCTTGGACATAGAGGATTCCTTTATCAATACCCCTCCAAAAGTCATCTGTCGGGAGGCTCCTCCATGCGATATGCCAAACCAGGTAGTAAGCTGAATTGGAAGCATGCTAGGCCGGAGGCGACTCGAAACCAGATGAGGCGAAGGCCTAGTCAGGGCAGTAGCGCTTCTGGGATGTGCGCAGGGGGTGTCATATCACCCCCCCCCCCCTGTGATAAATCGTAGTGGACGGCCTCCTTTGTAGGCTAAATGAGTAAGGGTATTGTACCTAGGGGTACGCGGATGACTGTTTAATCCTAATCAGGGGCGCTCATCTCGAAATGTTGATGGGTCTAAGAGGGGCAGCGTTTTATAGGGTAGCGGGTCACAGTCTTGCAGGGTTATCCGGAAAAGGCGAGCCTGACCATTTTTACGAGAAAGTACAAAGTGTCGAAAGTTGAAGCCTTGGTATTTCATGGTAAGAGACTGATGACCTGAGACTCAGTTAAATACCTAGTAGTAATCCTAGATGGCAAATTAAACTGGGCGAAGCATCTGGAGGCCCAATATAGGAAGTTTGGCATTAAATTTTTATTGTGCAGAAATTCCTCCGGTTTGACGTGGGGTCTAGGGCCATAAATGCTTGCATGGCTCTACTCCGCTGTCCTTCAACCAAGGCAGGAATCTATAACAGCACAGGGAGGAGGGGGATAGGGATCCTATTTGGGCGGCATGCCGCCGTCATTCATGTGGAGGTCATGGCTGTCCTCCAAAGTGCTGACACATTAATAAAGAAAAACGCTGCTCGTAGGCAGATTAAAATCTGTTCGGACAACCAATCGACATCAACTGCAGTTAAAAAACCAGACATAACATCAGAGCTCATTTAGGAATGTAAAAGGGCATTAAACCAACTTGCAGAAAATAACAACGTGACCCTGGTCACACAGTGATCGAAAAAAACGAAAAAGCGGACCAGCTGCTGAAAAGCGGTACAGAAATGAAATACATAGGCTCAAAACCGGTACTGAGACTAGCGTCTTGCTGCATTGGAATTGTCATTAAAAGCTGGATCCGGACGAAGCACCGGGAATACTGAGAACAAAACCAGGGTTGCCGACATGCGAAAGCCATCTTGAGCTATACGTACAGGATGGACAGAGCCAGGGAAATCCTGAGATTATCCACGAAAGTCTTAAGGATAGTGGTTCAGACGCTCATAGGGCACAACCACTTGAACTATCACATGCACAAAATGGGGTTTAACGCCAAGACAAAATGCAGGAAATGCGACAGGGGTAATAAAACATTCCTGCATATCTTATGCTATTGTCCGGCCTTAGCTAGGCTCAGGCAACAAACCCTAGGACCCATCTCATGATACCCCAGAAAACTATTAGGTGATCAGTGGTTGATAATCTCGGTTTCCCCAAAAGGTCTGGAATCAACTACTGAGAGCGATCTATAATGGTTGTGGCGCAATCGGCTTTATAGCCTGAGTGCCTATAAACTCACTAACTAGGTAAAATATGACACACCCAAAACTAGTGTGGAAGGAAACCGGACCCTGGATGGATTTAATTCAAATACTCTAAAATGTATATCTGATGTTACCAACCTCCGTAGCGCTAGGGGTAGAGTCCTCAGTTTAGGTTTCTATGTACTTGCGTTCGAAGTCAGCTAAGAGTCTGTTTTTCAATTACTATCTCGTTTCACATAACTGAAAGTAAAAATTTAAGTAAATACGGTTATGTCATCGAATTACTGAACTGAATAAAGGTAAATTAACGTAATCTCCGTGTACTTAGTGTACAAAACAGATACGAACTAAGGGTGTCTGACCCACGTAAGTCAAAATATTGGTAATTTGAGTACTGTTCAGGATCCCAGACAGCTGCGGATACATTTTATTAGAGGTGCCAGCAAAATGACATAGACAGTGCGTGTCAAGTTACACCCTTACTAATCACCCTTCAAACAGGTGTTCGACAGCGGCTGGGGTAGGACCCAGCACCAAGGTGAGGGGTAGACGCCATAGTGCGACACGGGGGGAACGGAAAAGTGGACGGGGTAGTCTGAACATAGCTGCCCTATACTACTTGAATCTGACGCTTAATTTGTAAGAGGCATCTAACACGTCATCAGAATACAAAGCAAAAAGAACCTAAAGTACTTTGTGCCTTTTTTGCCCTGTAAAAGTGACCGAATGCGGAGCGAATTGATAATATAATCGCTTGCGTATGTTTTTGTCTTGTAAAATAGCTCAAGCACTGATTCGAAATACAAGAGAAATTAGTTCCGGCTATATTCGGCTATACACTAGCGCGGATCGTTCGGGTAAGTTCGGAATAGCCGCTGAACGCACTGTGTTCCTTACGTATGTTTTGCTATTGTTTCGACTTTTCGTGACTAGTAAGAAGCCGCCAGTCCATTTTATCATAGAAATTGTTTAAAAATTATATTTTTTATTGGAAAATATGAAAAAGCACATTTTTTCACAGAAAATGTTCTCCTTTTATAATTACCACATTTAAGAGATCCAGAAGATCAATGGATCAAAAGATCAATAATATGTATTGTAATACATCTTACTAACTTACACGTGAGGTTAAAAATAAATCTGGTTATGATTCAAGTGACAATGGGCTGCTTATTTAACGTCACTATAAGTTTTAGTTAGTTAATTTCCTTTAAAATTTCTATAAAACTTATACATTTTTTTGTAAAGTTTTTCTGCCAAGCACTTTTCCTTACTTCTTTTTGTAATTGAGCGACTTAGTCCCACATTCTGGGGTACTGTCGTTCACACTTCAAGGGATGATGAGGAGTTGTTTATGAATTAAAGGTATGTTTTTGCTTTAGAGTACATCCCACTATGTGATAATCGTATTTACAAATTTATAATGATTTTATTTTAGGTTGGTATATTTTTGTACGATTTTGCATCTAGTGTCTCAAATGATAGTAAAATTAACCAAGAGACAAAGCACATTTTTATACTTCAAAGTGTTCTTAAAAAGTCAAGCAGCCTACTAAACAAATCAACGCTAAAATTCAATCCTGCGAATAATTATAATACATCAAATATTCGTTTTATACAAGATCGTTCGGATGGAAGCAATACAAATTTAATGGATCAGATTGGAGGAATAACACGACCTTTACTAAGAGATGATAAAGGACCAGACACTGAAATTGGAAGTTCAAAAATTTCCAAAGTTGCGAAAGCAATTATCGGCCTGGTTGGTGAAGATGAAAGCCTAGCCTTAGAAGGCAAACAAAATTTGCAAAATCACGTCATGGCTAATCGTATAAATCAAAGGTCTGTACTGAAATTATATTTCTAATTTCTTCTAAATAAAGAGTAATCACTAGACGGACATTTAAAGTCGAATATTTCAAATCTTAATGATGAATTTTGAATGTGTAGCGTCAAAAACCTTCAAATACAGTCGAGGAAATATTTTTGAAGGTATTTTTAATATTTTTTTATTAAGATCTGTTTATTTTATTTTATTTATTGTTTCGATGTATACCTTCGTAGGTTTTTACATGTTATCCCGCCGTCCTCCTAAAACCCGTCTTCTGCAATTACCTTGAATATTCCACTCCCAATATGTCTTCAGATAATACCTGACGTATTCAATCCTGTGGAGTCCCTGCATCCCCTACCGCCTGTAGTCGGATTTTTATTTGAAGCGCTCGTATTCGCCTGAACATTAGGTCAGGTGAGTGGAAGACTGCATGCAACAAAGACTATTGAGCGCAGCTGGTTACTGACAGACGAATTCAGATGGAGCCATTCGTTAGCATCGAGTGTCCACACCCATCTTTAGCGTAAAAGAGGTCACCCATCCGAGCACTTACCGCCCAAAATCACCACCCAGCCACTACCGTAGGTTGTTAGCAGTTAAAAAATAAGAAAAATGAGGGAACTTTGTTTTTTAGAACATTATCGTTATCGACCATTATAGTAATGTAACCTCAGAGTCATGGAACTGTTACGTCACTAGAATGTCACACATGTTTCAGAACATTTGTTATATAATTGTTCTATAATCTTTCTATAACGACGCAATATAACCGCTACGATACGTCGTTATAGTTTAGTTCTACCCCAATTCAGTATACTCTTTCCATAGCGAGGTAACGTATCCATTATAAGACGCTGTTACAAAATGGTTCAATCCAAATTTAGAAATTTCATAATCATGCAGATATGTAACGCAATAACGGAACAGATACGTTACAAAAATATCGCACTTGTTCTATATCATTCGTTACATAAGTGTTTCATACTACTTCCATGACGATGTTACGTAACCCTTATGAAATGAAGTTACAATGCGGTTCCATTTTTTTGGCATAATTTGAAAATGTAACAGATATGTTAAAATAATTAAAATATTTTTTTCAAAAACTTTTTGAAGCCTCTATGTATTCATTAGTATGGAACATATGACAAACTGCAATGAAAATAACGTAGTTTGATAATAATAATGTTATATTTTTATTATCTAATAAAGTTACATGCATAAGCACCACGTTATATAATGGGTGCATTCACAGAAAAACTTCTTGCTGGAAGAGTGACTAAAATAGCTTACAATGGAGGGATGTTCACAATAGTTTGTGTATTTTAATACAGTAATAAGAACTTATTTTATTCTGATATGAAATTTTCCTATTTGAGGATAACATAACATAAAGTTAGTAACTGAAATAACATAAACGACTTAAGTTTTTCGTAAAATTACTAGGGATATATATATTGTTAATATATATATTATATAGTATATGTGACGCGATCTGAAGAAAGACCACTAAGCGGCCAAAAATCAATTTTCTGATTTTTAATGTTTTACGTAGATTCGAACTTGCTCTTTAAGATAGCATAGTTAAAAAAATTCCATCATTAATAATTTATTCAGTACAGGCGTGTAAACATTGTCGTTCTATGTCGTTCTATCGGCCCGTCGCCACTTCTCTTGCTTCTTCTATAAAATTTACGTTTGGCCGCTTATGGGTCTTTCTTCAGATCGTGTCACATATATATTGTTTATTGGTTCCGGTTTTGATTCCTTTGGATTCGAACCGAAAGACCTATGACAAAGCCCCTGGACCCGCCGCTTGTTTGCGGATAGAAAGTCCCTGTACCAAGGGTTTCTGCTGAATATGGTTACAATAATTAATTGGTAGTGGCGGACAATTGTCCACAAAAAGGTCCCGAAGGAATTAACCCCCAAGCGAAGGCTTAACAACTCTGCCGAAAGCTGAATGGCACTTGGCTGAGGTATCTCAAACAGTGACTCTGAGATACCAGGCGACCTCTCAGAGTATGCAGCCTTATCCTTGCATGCGGGGCTCTACAAGGATGGACAACCCTCTTCCGGTCGGACAACAATGCCGACTACCCTAGAGTTGGGGGCGTCAATCAAGACAGAGTTAATACGATGGACCGGCAGAATCTCAATACTTTTGAGTGGACAGATCGACTCAGGGATGAACTGCTGGAGTGCTACGACACCAGTATGGCCCCTAAACGTGAAGGTAACATGACGCGACTGCTTACTCTGTGGGGCGAGAAACACCCGGAGCTCTCGAATTTTTCGTATAACGTCTGCGAAACCGTGCCGTGGAACGCCGAAAAAGGGTTATATAAGCGGGGCGCCTACTGAACCATAGCCAGAAAAGGTCGGCAATAGAGAAATAGAGGTTTCACTGAGACCAACCGCAGGCAGGCATCCAATAGCGGAAGAGAGATGCTTTACGACAAGGAGAAATATCAACATCCAGGTTTCTCTCAAGCCCAGAGATTTGGCTGAACTGGATGACGAGCTTCGTGGAGTTTTTTCCGAAGAATCCGACCTCTGGACTATCAGTTGTAGTGTATGTAATACAGCAAGAATTTTCGCCGATGCACACCGTAAAACAAAACCAACGGCTGATCATAAGACCAAAAGATGAATGCATCAACTCACTACAAAGATAGGCTGGGCAAGACAGTAGCCGTCCCGCATTTAGTATATGATGGACTACATAACATCTGATAGAAATTTCACTGCCAGGGTTTGACAGTTCGCGCGCGAACTGCGGATTCGTCATTACACGCTCAACAAGTCAAAGCTGCTGATCATCAAGCAGCATATTGTTGGCAGAATACGGGTACTGTCTGACCCTAGCAGAAGTCTTGAGCGGAGAGAGAGTTGATTCAGAGAAAATCAACAGTTTTTCTCTGACCCACCTCGACTCTTCCAAGACCCTCCAGTTACTGTCGACCGCCGGCCCAAACCCGAAGAGGTCGAGGCATTTCGGAGAGAAGTGTACAAAAGTCCAGCATCCACTGAAAGAAAAATCTAAGAACATAAATAGCTTCGGAGAGCTGTGCAGTGCCCTCATGATACCTGATGAGGAATGCCCACCTATCACTACCGAGGAGGTGAAAAAATGTATTAAGAGTCATATAGAACTTATATCAGTCGGATATATACAGTCGGAAGAGCCTCTTTCAGAGTGGTTGGTGGAAGGACGGACAGTGCTCATTCGGAAGATGGGCAACCTGTCTGACTCAAAGAACTACAGGCCAATAACTTGTATGAACACGCTGTATAAGATCTTCACAGCTATCCTAAAAAAAGGATTGTTCAGACAATGGGACCTGTGTGGCAAGAGATGTATAAACAACGCGGCTTAAAGAAAGGCGTAGCAGGATGTCGGGCGAACCTGCTCATCGATAGATGTGTCTGCAAAGACGCAGCGTCCTAACAGCCCCTCCTATCGATGGCCTGGATTGACTACCGGAAATCTTTTGATTCAACCTCCCATAGACTTATCATTTGTCTGTTTGAAAGCTTAAAGGTTCATCCGCGCATCGTGAGGTGCATAGAGAGATTGATGCCGCTTTGGAAAACCAGATTTACTATCTCATCTGAAAAACATCGTGTGAAAACTAACAACATCACCTTTCAGAGAGGTGTTTTTCAGGGCGACACCGAGATCTCTCTTCTCTTTTGCCTCACATTATTCCAACAATCTCTCGCACTTCGCCACTGCCAAAGGTACTTTTGCGGCATAACTGGAAATCGAAAGCATAGGGTCACTCATGTATTTGACACGGATGATCTCTGAATCTATGCTAAAAATAAAGAGCAACTAAATTTAGCTCTAGAGATTGTCAAAGAGTACACTCAAGAGATTGGAATGGAGTGTGGGTTAGAAAAATGCGCCAAGGTTAATTTAAAGCCAGGAAAACTTGATGGCATTCCCGAAGACCCTGATCTCGTCGATAGAAGCGCTATACGACACCTTGGCGCTAGAAATACCTATAAATACCTGGGCGTGCCGGGAAGCAGCATCCAAGACGCAACATCGATTAAGAATGCTCCTTGATATGAAAATGTATGCACATCAACGAAAGGATACACCTTAAGTCGTCTGTTCCGCGACTTTACATCTCTCGCGGTCAACGTGGTCGGGGAATACTCAATCCAGAATCCATTACAACAGGATTATTCTGGGTGTAGCATATATAGTCGAAAATGGACGAGACCCTCTTCTTAAAATGGTTAGGAAACACGAAGTAGTGGGCAAAGGAGCGGAGAAGGCTAGTCAAACAGTTGGCCTTGACTTCAACATCAGGGGTGAGCAAAATGCATAAAATATTATCCATCTCGACTACTCACTCCTGAAGGCCCTAATCAAGAAAGCACAGGAAAAAAACTTCCGTGAACAACGGAAGGATTAGTCAATGTTGTATGAGCTAACGTTTGCTTTCCTGAATTCAGCCGGATTGAATTCTGGCACGGTGACCTTCATTTCGGCGTGTCAAGAAGATGTCATTCCATCTTTAACATGCCGTCGCCACATTTTAAGCCAAGACATTCCTGATGATAGCTGCAGAGCGTGTCATGCACACACCGAGCACCTGGGACACATACTATCTAGTTGTCCAACTCATGCGGGAACGACGTACATCTAAAGGAACAATGCGGCACTAAGAGTGCTTCATTACCATCTCTGTCACTCTTACGGTATATACCCTGACACCACTCCACGAAACGCTCCTATGGAAAATAGACGCAATTGTCGAAAATGAGAAGTGCCGCATATACTGGAACTTCATATTCTCGACAACTGTTATCGAATTTCCGGCACCAGCCGACAAGAACGTCACAGCCAAGGAGAATGAAAAGAAAGAGAAGTATGCAGACCTTATAAGGGAGTTGCGATGGTTCAATCCGGAATATTCTGTCAAGCTAGTCGTCCTGATCACCGGTGCTCTGGGAATTGCCAAGCTTTCACTGGTTAATGGCCTGAAAAGCATCCCTGCGTGTCAACGAAATGCTGAAACACTTGTGGGGAAGAAGCAGAAGGCGGTCGTCCTTGGGTCGCTCCGTATCTTCATGGTGCACATATATATATATATTCGCTTTACACCTTACGAAAAGTATATTATAATACTACCAAGGGGGGGGGGGGGAGTGTATAGATTTTTAGAATAATCTAGAATTTCCGTATCATTTATCTACATAACACGTTAGTTCCGTTAGACTGCTCGGACCCAGGTGACTGATCAGTCTTTCTAGCAAGCACTCCATGTATAGAACTTCAGAAAATCATTACGTAAAGCTCTCCACTCGCGCCCACTAGTATACAAAGTTTTTTGTTACAGTCGTATCTCACTGTACTAACACACTTCATCAGGCACTTCTTATAAACTATTTGTCGCTACACTTTTCTGTACTGACATATATTTCGAGCTGCCTCTACATCCATACATTTTCTCATGCAAGCTCTTGTATTTTTGTGGCTTTCTATATCTTTCCATTTTAGGGTCTGATTCACACTTTTCCTCCATTCTTTCCTCGGTCATCATCTGGGTACGCTCCCATTCATTTTATATAGATATACTTGTTTCGTCAGTCGTTCTCCTTTTACTCTTTCAACATGCCCAAACCATCTCAACAGATTTCTTTCTCTCTTGTCAAACAGTCTACCCTCTACACAACATTCTTTGGGCATCCTCTTATTATTGACTTTGTTCATTAGAATTTTCCCGCGCACATTGCGCAGGTGTTGCATGACCACTGCATTAAGTTTACTATTATCCTTTCCTTGCTAGGTCCAGGTCTCGCTATTGTATAGCTCAGGGGGATGCAAGTATAGAATTATATATCACAATTTTAGCTCTATTTGTTATATTTTTCTTCTGGTCTGTCTATGTTTCCAGCGATCTTTCCGTCATTAGTAAAAAGGCTACCAAGATATACGTGTTTATCAACTTGTTCTATCCTCTCATCTTGTAGGGCAATGTTTCATACTCTTTTCTTGACCTGTCCTTTAAACACGATATTTTTTGTTTTATTAACGGCATAAGAACCTTAGCATCTGCAAATGCTGATACACGCACCTTCACTGTCCCGAGATCCACACCATCTTCATCGTTGAGGGCCATTCTTAGACACTTATCCATGAATATAATAAACAGCTGAAAGGACATAACGCATCCTTCCCTATCACCTTGCCTAATATCGAACCAGTCACTCAGTTGCCCATTTACTCTTACACTGGCTTTGCTACCTGCATATATTGTTTGTATTGCTTTGAGGAGCCATCGATTCACTCCGTACTCTTTCAGGACTTACCAAAGCTTACTTCTATCCACTTAATCAAACGCTTTTTACAGGTCAACAAATGCACAGAGAATTTTTTTTTACCCTTAAATTTTGTTCTGTCATCTGTCTCAAGCTAAATATCTGGTCCGCGCAAGAGCTTCCTTCCATAAATCCACACTATGAATAAGTATTTCTGAATATATTTTGCCTATGGTACTTAATAAGCTGACACCTCTGTAATTATTGCAGTTGCTTTTATGTTTTGGCAAAATGCCAAAAAACCATAATTTTTCATATTTGAGGTGCCTGTTCTGTATAATTCATTGATATTACCTCGAAAAGGTGAAAAACTCTTAGATTTACAATCGATTAACAAATCCTGAAAACTTAGATGAAGTTCCTTCAATCCGTTCAATTGTTATAAACAAATTTATGAACAAAATCGATTTTTGCTGTACACTGAGGCCTGGAAGCTCCTTTCATCACGTTTTTCCCCGCGAAATCGAGTAAAATCAGTGTTTCACTAAAATCAAACACTTAAGTATTATTTTTTTGATTGTTATAAACAAATTTCATAAACAAATTCAATAAATAAGCGCTTTTGGATATATAAAATGCATTTTTTCTCCGCAATCATTAGTTTTGCCTTCAAAAATAAAAACTCTATGAAAGAAGTGGACAATGAACAATATTTACCATTGCTATAAACAATACTGATTAACAAATGCATTAAACGGTCACTCTTTGATGGAAAAAATCCATTTTTTTGCATAATTGTTTATTTTATCCCTAAATTAAAATTCTGATGGAAGAAACTGACATTTCACAATATTTTTCATTGTCATTAACAATTCTGATCAACAATTGCATTTGATAGTCGCTTTCAAATAGGGAAAATCTCTTTCTTGCTGAAATGTTTATTAGATCATAAAAAATGAAACTCCTACGAAATATACTGACACCCAAAAAAATTTCGCATTGTTATAAACAATCTTGATCACTTAATTCTCAAAATAATTGTTTCGTATAGAATAAATCTGTTTTTTGGGTTCCGAAGCAGGAACAAATGAAGAACGAAACAACTGACAATCAAGAGACACAAATGATTTGCAGTTGTTCCGTTTTTCACTTGTTTCGGTTCTGACATTTTTTTCGTCACTTAATGTTCAATTGCTACGCTTGTTTTTTTGGAAGGATATTGAAAAGTTCAAGCACGTATCCATTGGATTTTTGTGTTTTCCCGACTTACAATATTTACGACTCTTGAGTCCAAATAGTAAGGATTATTTCTCATAAAGTGCAGATTTGTGAATACTTTGTTTTCGTGTTCTTCCTGTGATACTATGGAGTTTTATCAGTTGTAAGTTTCAAATCATTCCTTCATAAGTTTCAATCGAAAACCTTATTTTCAATATAATTAATTTTTCTAACAATGAATGAATTTATAGTTCCGAAGCAAGTTCTTTGTGATTTTCTGATCACAAGTGGCTATAAAGATAGAGGAAAACTTCTGAGCTATATCAAAGCTAATAACGATATCAATGACGAATGTCTGAAAGCAATCGAAGATAATTTATCTTATTTCATGTCCACATTTGAACAAAAGTGGAAAAAAGCTTTTTATGGCATAACAACATTCAGGGCCAGGAATGCGGAATGGCTGCTTTCAGATTTCTCTGTTAAATTCGATGGAGTTTGTCCCGGCAGATGACCTTCAGATGATTTCGAGAATAGCTCAAAATCAACTAAGAGACGAAAACTGCTCAAAATTCGGGAATGTTATTCTGACTCTCAAATACAGAGTGCATTCCTGAGCATTTTGCGATCTTCTGGTAAAACTAAAATCGCTAATGATATGAGTAAACTTTTGTCAAATGACGATGATGAACACGATGAATTACCTGATGAACTATCATATTCAGAAGTAGGAGGAATTACACGCTACACTGATGATGAGGCATTAGCACTGATTGAAGGCGCAAAATTGAGTGAAAACCAGTATGAAGTTATTCGCATCCAAGCGAAACCTAAAAATGCTGATATCTATCCACCTTACAGAAGCCTAGCAGATGCCAAAAAAAGATGCTAATCCCCAGAATCTCATATTATCATAACGGAAGAGGGTGTGAGTATTAACATGCAAGCTTTGCTGGATCACACAGTATCTCGCTTGATGGAAATACCTGGAATCATACCTCCAAATTTAGTTGACAGACCTAATGTTTCAATGTCTTTAACTTCAAAATATGGATGTGATGGGACATCTGGTCATAATCCATACAACCAGTCTTTCACTGATCCTAGTAAATCTGATGCAAGCATCCTAATTTTATCGATGGTACCGCTAGCATTGGAGATGATAGACACGGAAACTGGTAGATGTTTGGCGATTTGGAAAAATCCACATCCTGGGTCATCAAGACATTGTCGAATCATGCGATTCCGCTACGTGAAGGAAACGAAGGAGACTACCATCTCTGAGGTAAAGCAGATTCAAGGAGAAATCGATAAACTCAAACCAACAACAATTAATTTCGGTCGAAGTCGGAATCGTTGCAAAGTCACGCATAAAATGATAATGTCCATGGTTGACGGAAAGGTTTGCCAAGCGCTCACTGAAACACCATCATCATCGTCATGTTACATATGTTCCGCAAAGCCCTCCATTATGAACAAGTTAGAAAAAATCAAACTCTTGTCTGTGAAGATCAAAAACTTCTCTTTTGGTCTTTCCACACTACATGCTTGGATACGCTTCATGGAATGTATCCTTCACATTGCGTATCGCATAGAATTCTGCAAATGGGCAGCGAAGTTAGATGATGAAAAACAGAAAATGAGCGATGCGAAGAAGAGAATTCAAAAATAATTTTGGGAGAAAATGGGCCTGATCGTGGATGTTCCACAACATGGGACTGGAACATCCAATAATGGCAATACTGCTCGAAGATTCTTTGAAGATCCTGAATTGACTTCGAGTATTACCGGGGTTGACAAAGTATTAATCGAGAAATTCGGCGTTATTCTGAAAGCTATGGCATCAGGAAAGAGAATAGACATTATCAAATTCGGAGAATATTGTCAGGAAACTGCAAAACTTTACGTCAGCTTATATAGTTGGTTCTATATGCCTGTTACAGTCCACAAGATCCTCATACATGGCGCTAAGGTCATTGAAAATGCCCCATTGCCTATCGGCCAATTGACAGAAGAGTCCCAAGAGGCGAATAATAAGATTTTCAAGAGGATAAGGGAATTTAATACCCGGAAAATCAGTCGGATTGCAACCAATGAAGATTTGTGTCACAAGTTGTTGATTATGACTGATCCCTACATAAACAACTTCAGAACCATTAAGGAGACTGTCCCTCGTCCCATGGATGCACAAGTTCAGGATCTGCTGATTGAAGATGATTGAGGCAAGAATGGACAAGGCTTCTGAAAACCAGAATTTTTCGTCCAAAAATGGGTAGGCTTCATGATTTCGTTCATCTTCATTGTTTATAATATAGGAAAAAGATGTTGAGCGTAAATGTTTTACGATTCGGTTCCTGATTTCAAAGTAACATTAACTATTGAACGCAAAAAACAGATTCATTCTATACGAAATAATTATTTTAAGAATTAATTGATCAAGATTGTTTATAACAATGGGAAATTTTGCTGGATGTCAGTATATTTCGTAGGAGTTTCATTTTTCATGATCTAATAAACATTTCAGCAAGAAAGAGATTTTTAGTATTTGAAAGCGACTATTAAATGCAATTGTTGATCAGAATTGTTAATAACAATGCAAAATATTGTGAAATGTCACTTTCTTCCATCAGAATTTTAATTTAGGGATAAAATAAACAATTATGCAAAAAAATGGATTTTTTCCATCAAAGAGTGACCGTTTAATGCATTTGTTAATCAGTATTGTTTATAAAAATGATAAATATTGTTGATTGTCCATTTCTGTCATAGAATTTTCATTTTTGAAGGCAAAACTAATGATTGCGCAGAAAAAAATGCATTTTATATATCCAAAAGCGCTTATTTATTGAATTTGTTTATGAAATTTGTTTTTAACAATCAAAAAAAGAATACTTAAGTGTTTGATTTTCGTGAAACATTGATTTTACTTGATTTCGCAGGGAAAAACGTGATGAAAAGAGCTTCCAGGCTTCAATGTACAGCAAAAATCTATTTTCTTCATAAATTTGTTTATAACAATTGAACGGATTGCAGGAACTTCATCTAAGTTATCAGGATTTGTTAACCGATTGCAAATCTAACAGTTTTTCACCTTTTTGAGGTAATATCAATAAATGATACAGAACAGGCAGCTCAAATATGGAAAATTATGGTTTTTTGGCATTTTGCAACTTAAATAATAAACAAACAGAGCCTTTTTTGCGAAATCGGCCTCGACAGACCTCTTAAAAATTTAATTAGCTTTAATTAAAAAACAAAGAAAGATGAAATCGGATGAAAATTGTAGGCTCTGGATCATTTTGAACCTCAATTTTCTAATTCGCCGCACTGTGCGACGCGCTCGGCATGAAACACTCCACATTCTCAGACATTCAGCAGCCACGCAACGAGGGTTGATAGTCGCGCTCTTCTGTGCTCTCTTTTAATTAATTTTCAACCAAAGTAGTCTTTCGTAACTTAGCTTCAGTTAAACTTGTTTGAGGTAAGGTCTACTTCTTATTACCGGAAGGTTTAGGATCCTCGTGTTCCGATTTTGTTCGAGTTCTTTTTTTGCTTCTGGTTTTTCTTTGGGTAGGAACACAAGGATTCCCTCGGGATTCCAAGGCTACCGGCGCTTCTTTTATCTAGACTGTAAATTTGTTTATTTCACCCTGGAAGAATTAGGGTTTAGTCCTTTCTTTTATTTTACTCGCCAACATACGAATCACGCGTTGAAACTTTGTCGCTATCGTCGGTGCCATTCGAGGGCTCCTCGACGCCATCTTGGTCTAGTGTCGGGCAGTAATTCTCGCGGTGTGATTTCCGACTACGTTTTCATTTTCAACCGGCGTTTTTCTTCTGTTTTACTTTTCTGCCGAATTATGTGGTCTGATTATTAAATTTAGTATTGTCTTATTTAAATCCTTGGAGTATCGACTGAAGGATTGAGCACCGGTTGGTTCTAGTCTTTTTTTTATTTGCATGTAATAAAATTTACTTCATCGATTTGTTTTCGAAAATTAGCACTCACTTTGATAAATAATTTGTATCGAACTGGCGTTTAGTCCAAAAATTAAGATGAGTTGCCCTTTTCTTTTGCTACCTCACTGACAGGCCAGGGGTGGTCATGAGCTATCGTTTCTTGTAATTTTCTGCCAGATCAATCCCCCCCTTTTTAAATGTAAATCTTTACCCAGCATGGCCTGCCTGTCACTAAAATTATGAATTACCATAGTTTACCTCCCCCCTTAATTTCATAAAATAAATTGTACACGCCATTTTATCTTACATTGAAGTTTCATTTACGAGTAAGATGACATTCTGAAAACTATGAATTTTTCTAGTAGACTGACCTATTCCCTCTTCCAAATTTTCGTTGAAGGGCTGACGCTAGCCCAGGCAGAAAATCTGGCCCACGTCTAGTTTGTTGAATTTTGGAGTGTTCGGTTGGCGCATATGCGCCCGGCACCCAACAACAAATTAAAGTATCGTCTTTGAGTTTTGAGAATTTTCAGATAAAGGGTGTGGCCGATTAAAAACTAGTTTCACAAAAAATTTACGGTTACAAGTTTTACATGCAGAAATCATAACTCTTGTATTTTTACTAATTTTCTCAGTCTTTCATCCGCAACAATAAAGTCAATTATATTGTGGCTATCTCCTCTGCACCGGGTTCGCATGTGGATCATTTTATGCCTAAACCAAGTATTTTAAACAAACAAGCCCTTTCCTAAGCATAAGCTAATCAATCTGTCTCCATTACCAATTGCTTTTTAATCCCCAAATTTACCTAGCACCCTATCCGTACCTGACGTTGGACACCAACCAATCCATTCATATCTCCTAGTAGAATGATTATTTCACCATGATCGCAAGTACCTATAGTATCATTTAAAGTGTCCCAGAAGGCGTCTTTCACTTTACTCATTTCACCATCAACTGGGGCGTATCAGGCTATGATAAATAATCTTCTGATTCATGCTACTTGACATGCTCTCTTGCTCTCTTCTTTATAATCATACTGACCCCTTGACTACCATGTGATTCACTATCTACTCCTGACCATATTTCAAGTTCGCCTTTCAACCAAACACTCACTCTCCATTTAGCGTCTGAAATTTTACCTTATCTTTACCAGAAGCATGCCTTCGTTTCATAAACATCTCCAGATGACGGACGCTTTATTTCAAAAATATAATTTTCGCCAATGAATATCATTCTTTGATCGACAGGCGATCATCTCGAACTTCCGAGCGATTTCCATCATAAGATCCGAGAAATCTCGGTTTTAGGATTCAAAAAACTGAAATGTCAAGTGCGCGTAATTAGATTACCTTACGCATAATATACATAGGTTCAACAAAGTATTTTTAAAGTGAAAACGGATCAAATTTCTTTGATAGTTTTAAGAGGGATTTCTTTTATTTTAAGTTCGGAAGTAAAAACTGTAAAAATGAAAAGTATAATGTCTTTATAGTTTACACATTACGACCTATATTATGACTGTGCGAAGAAGGTAAGTAAATTTTGAAATTTCTTTCTGAGATACGTAGAAAATACAGGTCTTAAAGTTAAAAAAATCGAATATAATTTACTTACTGTTCAGAAAAAAAATCACAAGGGACAAATTTCTTGAAATTTGTGGATAGTAATAAGCATGTGGTCTCTTCGATGAAATAAAAGTATATTATTCATTATTTCAACAATTAGGAAAATACTTTTAAATTCCTTTTCTCCTCAAATACTACTTATGCTAATAGTTTAGATCCACGTTTAAAACCGTATTTCTTTCAACAATGTATTACATAAATGTTACAGAAATAAAATTTGCACAGCAAATTACTCATTTTATTAATCATAATTAAAGTTGCAGTTTACTATAATATATTATATGTACGGAAGATCTCGGATGGCATGACCTTCATAACCTTCTTATTCTTAGAATGCAAACACTTAATTTTCATCTTGAATTTTTAATTCAGTGCTATTAAATTGGCAAAACAGTAACGTCCTTGAATAGGGGATAGTGGTCCTAAGTCCGCACAGTAAGAGTTTTTGTCGAAAAAAGAGTGTAAACAGGGTGTAATGGCACTTTAATGCCTTTGGTCAGGTACCACGATCCTTTATCTATAGTTCTATGTCATTCGGAGCAGTGTGGAGTAATTTTTGCGGTCGCAATGCAGCGCAAAGTGTAGAAGTCGATTTTTGCTATTTCTCAAAATAGTGGTCCTAATCGGCAAATAATTTTTTCCGCTCAAATGCAAGAAACAGGGCAAGTTATGTGAGTTTTAGGAGGAAATGGACAAATTTAAATCATTTACAATGAAAAAACATAGAGAATATTGTCCAACTTTATTTACAGGATGGGAACATTTCTCCATTACAATAATCTGTAGCAAACATGCAGCCAAAACACAACGAAACTGAAAAAAATCAACAAGAGACGAGTGACATGGAATTGAAACACAAAAAAAAATAACACACAAATAACAATAAAAGCAACAAAAAACAGTGCTTTTAATCGATTGAAAATTTAAAAATATTTACACACCTGTAGCTGCTTCACAAGGATGGAAGAAAATGGAATTTCGTCTGCACGAAAAATGTATACCCCGCTCACGCTTTCAAGCGAAAACTAAAGGGAAAATTGTCAGCGTAAATTACGTCCATGTGTACCAACCTGTCATACGACAAAATGGTTAAGCCGACAAGCGCGCCACCTCTGAGAAACGCGAGGGTGCCTGCTCAACCCACAGTGCCGACTTAGGAACACTCTCCCCTATACATTTGATTAATCCTACGTATATAACGGTTAAAGTGATTTTACATTTTGCTATTATAATGCGCACGTGTTATAATATTTTAAACGTCACCACCGCGATTTCTTGGTATTTGATCGAAATTGCTCGCTTTCTTGAGGCAGTTTTTTTTTTTTTTTCATACCATTAAGCCATTTCCTTTTCAGGGTAGGCGTGACACTACCCGATTCGGGTAGTGTTTCTAGGTGGATAGTTTCTTGTAGTAAATAACTACAAGTGTGGGCTCACCACACCCACGATGTGCCAACAGCACTCAGTAGTCTCAAATGGTCACCCATCCAAGTACTAACCGCGCCCAACGCTGCTTAACTTCAGTGATCTGACGAGAACTTGTTTTTTCAGCGTGGTATGGCTGTTGGCCAGTTAATAATGAGAAAAATTTTGATTAAGGGATTATTGAAAAATAATCCCTTAATCAAAATTTTTCGCTGTAAAAACTTCTCGTTGTAGACAGCGAGAAGATTTGAAACCGAACGAGAAACGAGAAATTATGGTCTCGTCTTGAATCACTATTTAGTATCTGCGACCAGCCTAGGGTCCTTGATAACGATTTTATGTTTTTCAGCTAGTGGCTTATTATACTTTCCTCCATCCTAATACCGTGCTTCATTGGCTTGGTTTAAACATTGGAATACAGTATCCCATAAACTGTACTGATACAGAAAGTAGAAGGTCTTAGTTTGCAAACGTTCCCGAATTTCGATGCTGTCAACCATTTTATCCTTTCTATCTTTCACAGTTCAGTATTATATTGCTCAACTGTATCCTTCTGTAGTTTTTTCATGTCGAAGTTAGTCTTTCTGAACTGCTTCTCCTGAAATTCTTTCTTTTTCCCCTTATATTCTCCACGCTCAATCTGATCTACTTCGACTAGTCCGTAATCTCTGCCTGGGCCTATGCTTGTTTTTTTTATCTTACATTTGGCTTTAGTTTTTTGTAGTCTCTGTGCTTTTCTATAGCGTCTTTTTTCCTGTCTTCAAATATTCTCGTGATGTGGCCTGGAACATGGTTATTCAGCATTTCTTTATGAACAGATGTAAAAAAATCACCAGTGTTAGCAGGTGCCATGGCACCTTCTCGTCGGCTCAAAGAAAATTAACCCTTTCCCTACCCAGAAATTTTTTGCAACGCTGTTAAACTGCTCACAAACCTTGTTAAAAACATCGTGCAGCAGAGCTGACGCATTGTTCACGAGACTTCGATTGACTACCGTAATATCATTGTATATAATAGATTTCTGCATCTCTGCTATCATATTTACTGTTCCCTGCTCTGATTCCGGGCGGAAGTGGAAATCACAATTAACGTGTTGTTCAAATTTCTGGTGTATGCTATTGCGTACGTCCTTTCGTAAAACCTTATTAGCCGTTGTACTATCTTGACTTTCACGACAATCTATGGCCTTTTTCTAAGGTTTTTCTTATAGGCAAAGAATGCCTAAGTTGCATTTTGTTGCTGATATCCTTGACTTTGCTGGTATAATTTTGCAAAAGATAATTTTCGCATTCTATTTTCACGATATTTCAAGAAGCCCCCTACTGTTTCATTTCCATTAATGTTTTGTTGACATTGCTATCTCCATCGCCTGAAAATAAGAAGTTTAAAGCAACTTTACTAATAAAGTTTGTTTTGCAAAATTTAAAAGTGAAGAAGTTTGAAAGTCTAAAAACTTTCATAATTTCTGTACCCATAAGTTCCTTACATATAACTCCGTACATAAGAAAACTTTGCCTAAACCAAAAGAATTCAAAATTCATTGTTTGCAAGGGTATTTTTCTTTCTAGAAATAAAATGCAGTTCTTGTAATTGATTTTACTTTAAATCAACAATGTCTAGAATATAACATTACTAATCAATTATAACTGAACCTCTTATCTATGTAGAGAGATTAAAGAAGATCACAATCTTTCCATGTTATAAACGCCTAAATCCAATATCACACATTCAGATTCTTCACTTAAGAGTCTACGTGCATAAATGGTAGGGGCCCCCCCCCCCCCCCAACTGGGCACGTCTCGAATAAATACTATTAGACTTTTTACTTAGAAGTCCACGTACACAAATGGTACCCTCTTAACTGTGGACGTCTCAAGTACTACGCTTAGATTTTCAACTTACAAGTCAACGAATACAGATGGGATACTCCCAACTACGCAGGTCTCCATGCGATTAGATTTTCTACTTACAAGTACACGTGCACAGATGCTACCCTCTCAACTGTGCACCTATCAGTTCATACGATCAGAATTTCAACTTAAAAGTCCACGTGCACAGATGGCATGCTCTCAACTGAGCACGGGCACAGATGAAAGTCTCTCAACTGTGCACGTCTGAATTAATCCGAACTGATTTTCAACTGAAATGTCTACGTGTACAGATTAGAGACTCCCAACTGTGCTTGTCTCAATTAATAAGTTCAGGTTTTTTACTTGCAGGTGCACGTGCGCAGATGGGATACTCCTAACTGTGCACGTCTCAATGAATGCTATCAGCATTTTCACTCACAAGTCCACGTGCACAGATGGTACTCTCAAACTGTGCACGGGCACAGATGGTACACTGCCAACTGTGCACGTCCACAGATAAGAGACACCCAACTATGCATGTCTCATTCAATAGGATTAGATTTTCCACTTACAAGTCCAATTGCACAGATGGGACACTCGTAACTGTGCACGTCTTAATGAATGCTTTATCAGATTTTTTTTCTCTCTCAAGTCCACGTGCGCAGAGGGTACACTCCCAACTGTGCACGTCGAAATTTATACCTGCATAGTTGGGCCGGTGTACAGTTGTACCAGTGGCCCACAACGTGCAAAATTGTACCACCAGCCCTCGACGTGCACAGTTGGGCTCGTGCACAGTTTCTCCGTGCACAGTTGTCCGTCAACCCTTATAATATGTACACTCGTATACTCACCACAGGTGCTTATTTTCTCTCCTTCGTTATATATATATATATATATATATATATATATATATATATATATATATATATGGCGGTGTCATTTCCACTCTAGCATACCGTCGCCACATTTTGAGCCAAGACATTCCCGATGATAGCTGCAGAGCGTGCCATGCACACCCCGAGCATGTAGGACACATACTATCTAGTTGTCCAACTAATGCGGGAACGACCTACATCTAAAGGCACAATGCGGCACTAAGAGTGCTTTATTACCATCGCTGTCACTCTTATGGCATAGCCCAAATACCTCTCCGCTAAACGCTCCTAGAGAAATAGAGTCAATTGTCGAAAATGAGAAGTGCCGCATATACTGGAACTTCATATTCTCGACAATTGTTTCTGTTGCGCACTCGAGGCCTGACATAGTTCTCCTTGACTTCGAGAAACGAACCATGTTCGTTATCGAATTTTCGGCACCAGCTGACAAAAACGTCACAGCCAAAGAGAAAGAAAAGAAAGAGAGGTATAAAGACCTTATAAGGGAGTTGCGACGGTTATACCCGGAATATGCTGTTAAGCTAATCGTCTTGATCATCGGTGCTCTTGGAGATGCCAAGGTTTCACTGGTTAATAGCCTCAAAAGCATCCCTGCGTGTCAACAAAATGCTGAGACACTTGCGGGGAAAATGCAGAAGGCGGTCGTCCTTGGGTCGCTCCGTGTCCTCATAGTGCACGAGACTTTTGCCGGATCATCGTATTGAGTTCGTCGCAGACTGTAACCACCTATTTCACGGTCGTGAGACGTGGTTACAGCTGAAATTTTACCGCTATTTCGCTGGGAGCGGGTGCAATTTTTCAGATTAGCACCCGCTCCCGGAGAAATCCTGCGGTTGTCCTTATGACAAACTTTTAAATATATACATATAGTCCTACCGACTGCGCCATTCGGTATTCGTTTTTGATTCCTTGGGAATCGAACCGAATGGCCTATGACAAAGCCACCGAACGCGTCCTCGGGTTGCGGATAACGGGTCCCTGTACCAAGGGTTTCTGCTGAATATGGTTACAATAATTAATAAGCAGTCGCGGACAATTGTCCAGGGATGGTCCCGAAGGAATAACTCTTAAGCGAAGGCGTAACAACCGTGCCGAAAGCTGAATGGCACCTGGGTGAGGTGTTTCAAACGGTGACTTTGGGATACCGGACGACCTCTCAGAGTATCAGCCTTATCCTTGCACGCGGGGCTCTACAAGGATGGACGAACCCTTTTCCCTAGCTGCTCGTAGGAACAACAATGACAACACCAAACATAGTCGTAGGAAGTGCGGTTCAAAACAATCGAACGCGCAGGGCTCCCGACAATGGGTCGGACAATAATGCCGACTACCCTAGAGTTGGGGGAGCCAATCAAGACGGAGTCAATGCGAATGACCGGCAGAATCTGATTACTCATAGGTGGACGGATCGACTCAGGGACGACCTGCTAGAGTGCTATGATACCAGTATGGCCCCTGAACGAAAAGGTTACATGGCGCGACTGCATGCTCTGTGGTGCGAGAAACACCCAGAGCTCTCGGATTTTTCGCAAAAACGTCTGCAAATCCGTGCCGAGGACCTCCGGAAAAGGGGTTCTATAAGCGGAGCGCCTACTCAACCGCAGCCAGAATAAGCAGGCAACAGAGAAAGAGAGGCGACACTGAGACCAACCGCGACAGGAATCCAATAGAGGAAGAACGATGCTTTAAGACCCGGAGAAATATCAACATTCAGATTTCTCCCAAGCCCAAAGATCTAACTGAACTGGATGATGAGCTTCGTGGAGATTTTTTCAAAGAATCCGACCTCTGAACTATCAATTGTAGGGTGTACAATGCAGCGAGAACTTTGGCAGATGCAAACCGTAAAACAAAACCAACGGTTGATCATAAGACCAAAATACGAATACATCAACTCAGCACAAAGATAGAGTGGGCAAGACAGTAAGCATCCCGCATTCCGTGTGTGATTGACTACATAACATCTGACAGGACTTTCACTGCCAAGGTTCGACAGTTCGCGCGCGGACTGCGAATCCGTGATCACACAATCAACAAGTCAAAGCTACTGACCATCAGGCAGCATATTGTTGACAGAATACGAGTACTATCTAACGCTAGGAGAAGTCTAGAGCGGAGAGTCGAAGCATTTTGGAGAGAAGTCAACGAAGTCCAACATTCACTTGAAGAAGGCTCAGAGGACATAAATAGTTTCAAGGAGCTGTGCAATGCCCTTATAACAGCTGAGGAGGAACGCCCACCTATCACTACCCAGGAGGTGAAAAACGTAATAAGAGGCATGAAGAACTGTTCCGCTCCGGGACTAGATGGTATCAAGACCTTTTGGTGGAAGAAGTTTCCTTCAACCCACCAGCATCTGGCCCGAATTTTCACCTCATATCTAAATTCGGGAGAGCCTATTCCGTAGTGGTTCGTGGAAGGGCGCACATTGCTCCTGCCGAAGACGGGCAACTTAGCTGAACCTAAGAATTACAGGCCAATGACTTGTCTGAACACACTGTATAAGATCTTCACAGCTATCCTAAATGATAGGATTGTTCGGAAAATTGGACCTGTGTGGCGAGAGATGTATGAACAATGTGGATCAAAGAAAGGCGTAGCAGGATGTCGGGAGAACTTGCTCATCGATAGATGAGTCTGTAAAGACGCAGCATCATATCAGCGACTTCTATCGATGGCCTGGATTGATTACCGGAAAGCTTTCGATTCAACCTCCCATAGACTTATCATCTGTCTGTTGGAAAGCCTGAAGGTTCATCCGCACATCGTGAGGTGCATAGAGAGATTAATGCCGCTTTGGAAAACCAGATTCACTATCTCATCTGGAAAACATCGTGTGATCACTAACAGTATCACCTTTGAGAGAGGTGTGTTTCAGGGCGACACCATGATACCTCTCCTCTGTTGCCTCACATTATTGCCACTATCTCTCGCACTTCGCCATTCCGAAGGGTACCTCTGCGGCAAATCTGGAAACCGAAAGCATAAGGTCACTCATGTATTTTACATGGATGATCTTAAGATCTATGCTAGAAATCAAGAGAAACTACATCTAGCTCTAAAAATTGTCAAAGAGTACACTCAAGAGATTGGAATGGAGTTCGGGTTAGAGAAATGAGCCAAGGTTAATTTGAAGAAAGGAAAACTTAATGGCATCCCCGAAGACCCTTAGCTCGTTGACAGAAGCGCTATACGACATCTTTACGCTGGAGAGACCCATACATACCTGGGCGTGCCACAGAGCCGTATTCAGGACGTGACATCTATAAAGGATACTCTTCGATGCATATACAAACGTCTCATCCGAGGGATATGTTCTTCCGAACTGTCGGCGAGGAACAAAGTATCTGCAACGAACATGCTTGCCGTCCCCGTAGTACTCTATTCATTTGGAGTAGTTCCATGGGCGAACGACGAGCTCAGATCTCTCGATATTGGGTCCCGAAAGGTTATGCACATGAACAAAAGCATGCACCTTAAGTCTTCTATTCCACGACTTTACATTTCACGCCGTCAAGGTGGTCGCGGAATACTGAATCTCGAATGTCTTCACAACAGGATTATTCTGAGTACAGCACATATGGTCGCAAATGGACAAGGCCCTCTTCTTAAAATGGTCACGAAACACGAAGAAGTGGGCAAATGGGTATTACTGTACAAAGCAGCGGAGGAGGCTGCTGAAACACTCGGCCTTGACTGCACTATTAGGGGTGAGCAAAATGCTTCAAATCTCATCCATCTTGAATACTCACTCCTGAAGGCCCGGATTAAGAAAGCACAGGATAAAAACTTCCGCGAACAGCTCCTCGACAAGAGGATGTACGGAATCTCCCACAGAAATGTGGAAGATCAGTCGATGTCGTGTGAGCTAACGTTTGCTTTCCTTAGATCACCCGGATTTAAGTCGGGCACGGAGGGCTTCATTTTGGCATGTCAAGACGGTGTCATTTCCACTCTAGCATACCGTCGCCACATTTTGAGCCAAGACATTCCCGATGATAGCTGCAGAGCGTTTTATGCACACCCCGAGCATCTAGGACACATACTATCTAGTTGTCGAACTCATGCGGGAACGACCTACATCCAAAGGCACAATGCGGCACTAAGAGTGCTTTATTACCATATCTGTCACTCTTACGGCATTTGCCCAAATACCTCTCCGCTAAACGCTTCTAGAGAAATAGAGTCAATTGTCGAAAATGAGAAGTGCCGCATATAATGGAAATTCATATTCTTGACAATTGTTTCTGTTGCGCACTCGAGGCCTGACATAGTTCTCCTTAACTTTGAGAAACGAACCAGCCAACGTCAAAGCCAAGGAGAAAGAAAAGAAAGAGAGGTATAAAGACCTTATAAGGGAGTTGTGACGGTTATACCCGGAATATTCTGTTAGGCTAATCGTCTTGATCATCGGCGCTCTTGGAGGTGCCAATCTTTCACTTGTTAAGAGCCTGAAAAGCATCCCTGCGTGTCAAGAAAATGCTGAGACACTTGCGGGGAAAATGCAGAAGGCGGTCGTCCTTGCGTCGCTCCGTGTCCTCAGGGTGCACAATAATTTTGCCGGATCATCGAATTGAGTTCGTCGCAGACTGTAACCACCTATCTCACGGTCGTGAGACGTGGTTACAGCTGAAATTTTCCCGCGATTTCGCTGGGAGCGGGTGCAATTTTTCAGATTAGCACTAGCTCCCGGCGAAATCCTGCGGTTGTCCTTATGACAAACTTTTAACGTGTCTGCGCGTGTTTAGATTATATGAGTGAATATTTTTATTCCATTTAATTTTAAGAATTCAAAAGTTTTAATACCTATAAATGAAGTTTGCGTGTTAAATTTCTCATACGAATTTGAAGATTATTGATAATAATTTTTTAAATATTTCAGAAAGATATACTTACATTTGATAATAATGCTATAAATAATGTCGTTGATATATCATTCATTTCTGAGACAAATTTTCCAGCCCATTTTAGATTCGTTACGTAATAAGGTAGCAGAATTCATGAAGATCATGCGTATAACCAACCTAAAGTACAAATGATACACGATTGACACATAACATTCATGGAACATTGTTACATAACTGTCATCAATGTGCATTATACAGAATTACACAGAACAAAATTATAGTAGATCATGCGTGTCATTAAGTTACGTAACACTTATACATGTTATATGACTGTTACAGAAAATTTATGTCACATTGTTACATGGCTGTTACTAATGTGCATGTTGGACAGCTTACAGAACTCAAAAGTGCTTAAAGAACTCAAAGTGGTATGCTAATGTTAATGTTACATACACTTACCATAGAAAAAGCGTTATAAAGGGATAGGGATGTGGGGGTTAACTGTTCGATAAAAGCGTTACGTAGTTTTTAAACGGCTCCCAAGATACGGAACAAATGTCACACGATTGTTACATAATAGTTCTGTCAAATTTTTACTTTACCGTTACTAATGTACATTATAATTACAGAGCCATAGGACGGCCTCTGATTGGTCGAGAGGCGTGGCCTAATTACAAAATGGCGGTTATCCTAATTGATCGAATGAGTGATTCTGAGTTGGAAAAGGGGAGGGTCACACATCATCCCGTCGAATGGATGATTTTCAGTTGGAAAAGAGGAGGGGGCCCACCCCCTCTCTGTGCGAACCTGCGATGATTCATGAATGGACATGTTCCGTTTCGAATAGGGAGGGGGCCCCACCCCACTCCCTGTTATTTTAACAGTAGAGGTAGTAAGTCATCGAGTTGGAAAAGGCAAGGAGTAATTACAACGCAAACTGATTATCCTAATCTTACATACTATTCAGGTAGGAAAATGGTTGTTGAAATGAAAACAACATTTTTTTCAATTTTCCACCATTTTATTTTATTTTTTTCAAGAAAAAATCTAGATCTAAAGAACACACATGTTTTGTTAGTTATATAAGACTAAAATAGAGATACCATAATATTTACATGACTCGAGACAGACAGAGATATATGTGAATCAAGCAACACAAAAATAAGTGATTAGGGATAGTAGAAAAGGTCTTAGACGAAGAGGAAAATCTAAAACATATACGTATTCCACAAAAGAAAAATCTTAGCCTATGAGGGAGACGAATACTTAAAATAATGTTTACATAGCATTATAAACAGAGACACAATAAATCCAAGAGAATAAACTCTCTTAGCCAATGAGAGTAGGCGCAATATTCTTTTGCATGAAAGAGCAAAGAGATAATCGATGAAGCAAATGTTATATAATAATTTTACCCTATATGTGATAAAACAAACATTGATTAAAATAGATACAAATTAGCAAGTTTCTAAGAACATGCCTGCACACAATATTCGAGAAGATTGCAGCTATGCAGTGAGCATGCACAGTGACTACCGCCGCTGCCATCATTTTCACTTCCTGATACATTCTTTTTACGAGTCAGTTTATGTTTAGTCAAAAGTTTTTTATAAAATCGCACCACAATTTGATCATTCTTCACGAGATCATCGGTAAAAAGTGCATTAAACTCGCGCAAAGAATACCCACTACACGAAAAATGCAGAAATATAATGCAAAACTGACCACGCACGTTCGAAGAGGCACTCTGGAATAGTTTCGTGTTCCGCCTGAAGAGGGTACAGTTTCCTCGGAAACGATGAAGATGTTGAGGAAAAAGAGGCAGTTAACCGTAACTGTCGAAGTATATTCCTCTGCCTGAGCTGCCGACGAAGATGGCGACCCAATGCGCACCAGGCTTTGTGTGGTCATCTTTGTTGATAACGATAGCAGCAGGACGTGTCCAAGTTTTCGGTATTTGATCAGCCGGGTACACACCGATTGTGTGGGCCCTCGTCAGTTGAAGCACTTGCAGAATTTGTAGGCTGTTCATTGTCCGTCCATACGTCTTCGTATGCGTGTGATGGTGCACTGGATGAAAGTATAGGAGACACTGGTTTTTTATCTTCTCCGTCGATAGCAGTCCTCGCCCTCGATTGAACAGCAATGGTTTTTTTCAGATGGTTTGGTGGTTCTTTTGTTCTTGTTGTTTAATCATCGCACCTGCTCTTGTCGTTGTTTGCCGAGCCACCCTTTGATTCTCATAGCATTATTGAGAGCACAGGCGTAATCCTCCTCCTTTTTGATTCCATGATGAAAACAATATTCTCGTTTGTCTGGTAGTTGTTTGAATGTAGGATATGTCAGTTCTTCCAGGTTAATAATTTGCGTACTGATTATTTTTTGTAGTAGTTTCGCTTTTTCACGCCCACGTTTGTAAATTGTTGCTGCAGATTTAGCTACATCTCGGAGATTGGAGTAGAGAAACTTGATGGAAATGGCTCCTTCGAACCACTCGATCCCATGATAGAATCTTGAGAGCCAATTGTTTTGTTGTTTTACACAGGTAGAAAGTTCGCAGAAGGGATGAGGTGGTGCTGCGATCCAGTGAGCGACAAACTTGTGATTCAGTGTGACGATAGCTACCTCCTTTGGTAGAAAATTGTCATCAAGATCTCGAAAGCCTTGAATTTCGATTACATAGTCAACCATATTGCAGATTTCACAACGAGGACGAGGACTGCGACGAAAAACTATATGAGTAGAACGATGTAAGACGTTGCAAGTGTTCTTCACCAGTACTGGGTTACGTCTGAGGACTGTCAGCTTATATAGGTTGTAGATATACCAGCTTTCCCCTTCCACACTAAAAATCCGTTGGCAGGTGTGTGTTTGAGGGTGTTTATTTTTCATGTTTCGACCTGTTTCAACCAGCTCAGGAGTGCATCTTTTGTAGAAATGGAGACCGTTGGCAGCTGTGTACGTGGGGGTGTAGTGTCATGTGTTGACATGCTCAAACCGGTTTAGAGACGTGTCTTTTGTTACAAAACTGGATTCAATACATGTTCGAACTGGTCGAATCCTTTGTTGCGTCAAATCAATTGCTATAGTCTGCAATAACTTGCCTTGCACCGTAAATTTCTAAGACATTGTCGTACTCGGCATAAACTAGACAATTGGTAGTGTGTGCAAGTGCTTCCTCCAGACGAACCTCAATTCTTAAAGACCCATGCTTTACAAGATTCCAATGTGAGTAGCAGTGTGCTGACAAATCTCGTGTAAGATCAAATGCAAAAAGCAGAATCCGTGTGCATATTCATCACGATCTATATTATTTCCTTCATTGAGGAAATGAATACCACATCCCGTGAACAATGAGTGGTATGCCTCAACGTAGAGATTATTTTTTGTAAAATCTGGTTGAATGGGTTTCGATGGGATCTGCATGCAATCCACATATAGTGAAAAGTGATTTATTTTATAATTTTGAAAATTAAACGGTTTCTTCGTGGCGTTTCCGTTGTATTCAGCATTGTCGACAAATCCAATGATTATTCTTTTGGGTAGTTGTCCAAGTACGGCATTATCAAGAGTCTCGCTCTGTATGCCAGCATGAATGGTTAGTGCTTTCACTTCTACTTTAGTAATGGGATATTTGGCTGTTTCTTGAGCTAGTGCTTTTGCGTGAGCAAGTAAAATACCAGGTCTAATTTTTTCTCGACGAACTAAAAGAGTGGCTTCTTCAATATGGATGGATGCCTGAACCGTAGGATCCATGAGACAAAAAGCATCTTTAGAACGTACTAGACGAAGCCGAAGTTCTACACCGTTCAACAGAAATTTATCCTGATTAAAAACATCGCAGTGTATGTGACCAATCAAGTCAATTTTTTGTCACCACCGAAATATGCGCGGCGGAGCTTAAGTCCCTTATTTTCCTCAGCAATGCCTTCCATCTTCCAGGAGCTATCAATTATTCACAAAGACGCTGTAAGATGATATATATATATATATATATATATATTATTAACTGGAGCTATTTAAGAAATAGAATCTGCATTTTCCTTTTGTTTTTTTCTGGTGCATTTAATGCTATCTTGAGATTCAGCATAGTATGTGGTAAACAATCTCCGTTGCCAGGAACGACGAATTCTATAGGCGAATCGTCAGTGAGTGATGAAAAAATGTTTTGTAGTGAACCCACTGAGAACCTTCTATCGACGTTTGAGTTGGTGGTAGAGAAAATAGACCAAGTTCTAATTCCAAGCATTCACACGAGTGTGAGTGTAAGAAAGAAATTTTTCGTGAATTATTATTATTTATTGCCGAAAATGTCTAGAATGCTCTTTTTCTTTGATTTTGTATGTCGTTTTATAGGCATATTACGCCTAATCTTCTTCCCCTTCGTCTTCTTCTTTCTGCCATTTGACAATCTCTTTACTTTATTTGTCTTCCTCTTCTTCCTCTTCTTCTTTCTTGAGTTGCTGTCAACTTTACCCACGATACGCGATGCACCGAGTTCGCCGATTGACTGAAGTCTCTGCCTCTTGAGCAGCGATTTATACCCGGAACCTCTCATAAGGTTTTGAACCTTCTCCATAGCACGTTTCTTTAAATTCTGTCCAGATTCTCCAAAACGTGCTTTCACGGCCCTTGTTAGTGGAATATTGTGTTCCAAGTCGTCAATGACATTCATGCCCGTGCGTAGCGCTACTTTACCGAGTACGCGTGCACCACAATTCAGAAAAGGCAGAACACGACGAAAGAGTCCACCGAGAAAACTGCCAATTCCGTGTCCTCTTTGGTAGGGAGATCCAATATAAATTTGTGAAAGTCCTCCTCCACCAACTTGATTCGTGTAATAATTGTCATATAGAGTCATTTTTGGTTTGATGAAGGATACATCACAACTAGTCTATTCGTTTAAAATGATGTGTCACTGTACGCGATCCAATCTCAAATCGTATCGGAAGTCCAAGATGGTCTCTTATATCTATTTTGATGTTCCGAAAGCCTGTATGTAGTAGAGGTATGTAATGAGGTGCTGAAAAAGCTGACACCTGTGTGGAGCCAAATGTATATTTCTTCGAATCAACAGACACAACTCTCAAACGTGGTGATTTTACATCTCCAACGATGCGTGGTTCACAAATATCGCAATAGACAAATAGTTTTTCAGATAATCCATTTGCGAGACTCGCTGGTTGACACGCCATATAAGAATCTGTTGGTAAGAGCGTTTCAGGTGCAAAGCCGAGAATGCGCGAGGTTTTCTCGCTGATTACAAGAAAATGACTACAACTCGTTTACAGTTATCCTTACAAATTTTTTTCACTGTGTCATACTTATTTTTTAGCTGGTCATGTTTTAAGCAGACGTGTTCGCTGACTTCTGGTGTACTATTAATTGCACGCACTAATTCATTTACAGAGTCGTAGACACCCGACGGAAAAAATGCTACTATTGGTTTTAACCACGTACCAGCCAGAATTTCTTGTCTTTTTGTCTCTGTTTTATAACAATTTTTAGGTAACTCACCTTGAAGATAATACGTTCTCGGCAATTTAAATATTTGCACGATATCTTTACCATTCGGCTGATCATCAGTTTGTTTATCAAAGAAATCATACTTTTACCCGGGAAATTCTGGATTTGGATCGTCATTGAACATGAGAACAAGCCGATTTTCTAACACACTTTCCCAGGGCCGTACATGAAGAAATGAGCGTGGGCATTGAATCTCCGTAAGACCAGCTGCCCAACGCCCTTGTAAACGTATTTCTTGCGGCAATTGTGTTGTAAAATGCGTGATTGTATTGTCGGGATAATATTTCATACTGCTATCACTAGGTAGAATGAGATAAAACGGATCTTCATTCATTTCAGATGTTTTATTTCAGAAGCAGGTATCCAAGAATTAAATTTATCAGGATATCCGGCCCACTTGACAAAAACTTTTTTTTGAGAACCTTTTCCACGTGTTGGAATTAGTTTTTCAACAATAAACTCGTTCTGGTGTGCATCTTTATTCTTGACATCTGCTAATTCTTGTTCATAAAAAAGTCCATCAATGACTTCATCAGCCAAATCTTCCAACTCGTACACAACAGGCGAATATGTTCTCCACCTTATAACCCGTTTGATAGCACACGATTCCTCACTCCATCCCGATTCATATCCTTTCTCGATGGTGCCACGCGCACAACTGATACGTACAGCAGCGCCAACCTTATATTTAGGGTTTTTCTTTTTATCATTTTTGAAATAACGTCGTTGTAAATTTTGTCGTGCGATGGATGCGTTCTCTAGGGTAACATCAGATGGTGGCATACCAATAATAGAATGACGTGTATTATTGTATGCTGTTACAAGTAATTGAAGGATATCAATATATCTGTGCGTGTTTCGGTGAATAAAGTAACGCCACATACGCTCTTTGAGAGTGCGATTAAAACGCTCGACAACTGCGGCTGCAAATCGGTATGCGATTATTACTTTTCTCCAGAATACGATTAAATGCATTTTTTACCTCTGTTGCAGACTTGTTTTTAAGTGGTTCGACCCAAGCATGCTTGCTAAATACATCTATTACGACTAAAATGTATGAATAATTATCATTGTTTGTCTTTAAAGATTGTAAGTCCACCAAATTTGCCTGCTACAAATCATCCACATTATCAATGTTGTAGTGTGCTCTTCTGAAACGTTTTCTGACAGGCCGGTGAAGATTAAAACTATCTTGACTTTTTAGCCAGTTTAGAAACTCTTTACGCGACAACTTGTTTTTCGTAGCGCGTACAAGTTTTTCGATGCCTCCGTATGACGCCTGATGTTGCGAATCATAGTATAAATCCTCCAATATTTTCATTTTTGTAGACGAAAAGATATCCAAGATTTTTTTCCAGGTGCTTTTTTATTTTGTAATGTTGCGTTACCAGCACAGTTTCCTCCCCACTGTTCGCCGTCGTCTACGTTCGTCTACGTTTAACGCGCACTCACAAATACATTTAACAACTTTTGGATCAGCAGTCTTAAGTAGTACACGACGTTGATTGGTGTTTAGATGGTATAAAGTGCGCAGCGCTGCGGCGTTTTTCACACCAATTGGGCGTTTACGTGTTTTCGACTTCATCACAGGTGCACGACTAGAACAGAAGAATCACTGTTTCGGTGTTTTATACCCTTTGCAGGAACGTAGACGTAGTGAAACGGATCGATGGAAGATATTGCCGTTCTAAAGCGACAATCATCAGGAGTTGATTGTTTTAAATCAGAGAGAATATAGCCATGTGGCTGTGAAGTGGCATCGTGGTAGGCTTCTAGGACAAATCGTGGATTTTCAGGGAATACTTGCCGTGCCATATGTTGAATTTGTGCACAATCACAGGGATTTTTAACAACAACAATATGATTTGCGTTTAGTGATATATCACTTTGACCGTGCCCTGATGAAACAGATTCAGCGAAATAAAAATTACACTCAAGTTTTTATGATGGCTGCCCTTGGTAAAAAGATCGACTCTTGTATTATTTGAAGACTCGCGCATTAAATCGTCAATAATGATTAATTTCACCCGACTATCATTGGAATAATCCGATGATTGAGGCAGGCCTTCACGAAATTCAATATTTTTCCCATATTCAAGATAAGATGGCTGCCATTCGTAATAATAGAAAATTATTCGTTCGAAAACTGCATCACACATTTGGCCAATGTCACAAATAAATTTTTTCACAAAGAACGTCTTGCCACATCCTGTAGGACCGCAAATCATTGATGTGAAAGGATGCTTTCATCTTAGATCCATTTTACAAATAAAACCATACATCTAAGGATCACCTTCTTTTATACATTTCCCCACCTCCCACACACACGCACACGGCCAGTCTAACTAAGATTGCAAAAACCTGGAAAACGAAGTTAGCTTAAAAATTATAGTGCGCCACGCAACCAGGCCAATAAGCTTATAAGCCTGGTTGCCGCGGCCGTTTAAACAGCTGTTACTATCGTAATACTAGCTCAGCTCTCGTAGTACTAGCTTGCACCGCCTTGCGTCTCTGGCTTCCAGGAAATGAGCTAATACCCTGGACGCCGCGCCTGCCCATGTCTCATATGAGCTTATTACGAGACATGGCTGCCGCCCCGCCGCCGCCACCTATCCCCATCACGGTTCAGAGTTTCAAAAATTTGCAAAAAGATATTGGATTAAAACTTAGTGTTGACCCTAGGCTATGTGCTGTGAAAACTGAATAATTTTATAATTGTGGAATATTGAAGTACATAAGTAAATCCGTTTGAACCTTTTTTTTTATTCATATTTTTGTTTCAAATAAAATCAATAAATGTATTTACATAGATAGAAAAGTACGGTTAAAAAGAAAAACAGAAATGTATGAATAAATCTATTCATAAAACGGCGAATGCTCATGCACTAACCACATCTGAACCTTGGGGACCGCGAGCCCAATATATACATCTCGCGCATATGTACCTCAGGTACATACACGCGGGATGCACACATGGGCGCGCAGCCCACAAGGATCGGAAGTGAGTGTGGGACTTACCAAACGGCACCTACCCACTAAACGTTAACTCCTTTTCTCTGCCTACCTAGGACTCCGGAACCGCTTTTCGCATTACTTCAGAGTCCTAGGTTTTTGGCATGGGACTCCGAAGCAATGCGTTAAACTTTGCTTCGGAGTCCCAGGCTAAAGGCCATTAAGCCGTGCTTCAGCTTCACCTTTTGTATTCCCTGCTTGAATTAGTATGATGAAGTCATACTCACCTTTTCTTTCAACCTGATCTAATTTCATCAAGCCTCAGCCAGGGTACGCGTCGTCCTCGGTAGAAAAGACAGTGGTCTCTTCTCGGGCTCGCCGGCCTTCGACCCTGCTAGGAGGATTCTCTTATTTGATCACCGGTTGTCATCAGACGTTTGTGTTCTTGTTGGCACTTAATTCTCCCTTAACCTTCTTCAAAAAGCACGCGTCGTCCTCAGCAGCGCTTTAATGGCGCATCGGGCTCGTCGGCCTTCGGCTTTTTGTAGGTCTCCTTAAGATAATTCCTTAATTAAGGTTCCTTAAGAATTTGACTGTTCCTCTTTCTTTTTTTCTCGTAGTAGATTTTCTACAAAGACTTTTACCATATCCCAGTTAGATTGTGACTTCAGCATACGTTCGACAATATTTTCCGGAGTTATATCCACCTCGAGTTCATTCTCCAATTCATTTCTTCTCGTCGCCCACCTCGTGCAATGGAAGAAGGTGTATTCCAAATCTTCCACCTCGTTTGGGCAGTAGTCGCAGTTCAAGTTCTGCTTCTTCTTCCGCCGGAATAAGTAGGCCTCTTTCTCATGATCTCCATTCTAATTTCCTTTTCTCTAAGGTTGCTGCTCTTTGCTGTTTTAGGGTATCCTTTCCAGCACCTGCTTTCTTGATTTCGTAAACCTTCTTCCTCTCGGTTGCCAAGAGGTCGATAGGGATAATGCCTGCAATTACCAGTACTGCTGGCCCGGAGACAGACTTATAGGAGCATGCCACTCTCAGTGCACCCTTCCTTTGCACTGTTATGAGTCTTTTCCTGTATTTATTAATCTTCAGAGCATCAGCCTACACTTCTGCTCCGTGAAGCATGATAGAGTGGGTGACGTTCATCAGAATTCTCCTCTTGCAGCTTCTAGGTCCAGCTATATTCGGCATTAGCCTTGATAGCTTACCGACCATTGTCTCTGCTTTAGTGGCAGCATTATTTATTTGGACTGAAAACGTGAGCTTCTCGTCTACCCACGTGCCCAGATATTTCAATGCATTCCTTGCAGCAATCTCCTGTCCAACAATGTCAACTAAGAGTGGTTTAGACCAATCTGATTTCTGCAGGTAGATCCATCGTGAGCGCTTCATCATACACCACGTTCCAGAGTTCCGGACCGAGTGCCGACCCCTGGGCTAATCCCGATCTAACTTTTGTGCAGCGTTTTTCTTCCGTAGTTTCGTACATGAGGCTTCTTTCGCTCAAGTAGCTACTTATAATACGCCGTAGATAGGTTGGTACCCTGAAGCGCCTTTCCAGGGCGTCCAATATATCGCTCCATCTTACGGAATTAAAGGCATTTCTGACGTCAAAAGTGACTAAATCGAAGAATTCAAGTAATTCGATTAAATTGAACAATTCAAGTAATTCGATTAAATCTAAGAATTAAAGTAATTCGACTGAATCGAAGAATTCAAGTAGTAGTAGTAGTATTAGTAGTATACCATTAAGAATTCAATTAATTCGATTAAATCAAAGAATTCAAACAATCCGCGTAAATCGAAGAATTCAAGTAATTCGACTAAATCGAAGAATTCAAGCAATTCGACTGAATCGAAGAATTCAAGTAGTAGTCTACCATTAAGAATTCAAGTAATTCGATTAAATCGAAGAATTCAAGTAATCCGCGTAAATCGAAGAATTCAAGTAATTCGACTAAATCGAAGAATTCAAGTAATTCGATTAAATTGAAGAATTCAAGTAATTCGATTAAATCGATGAATTCAAGTAATTCGACTAAATCGAAGAATTCAAGTCAATCGAAGAATTCAAGTAATTTGTGTCATTCGACGAATTCGACGAATTCAAGTAATTCGAAAAATTCAAGTAATTCGAAAAATTCAAGTAATTTGAGTAATTCGACGAATTTGAGTAATTCGACGAATTTGAGTAATTCGACGAATTCAAGCAACTCGAAGAATTCAAGTAATTCGATTAAATCGAAGAATTCAAGTAATTCGTTAAAATCGAAGAATTCAATTAATGAGACTAAATCGAAGAATTCAAGTAATTCGACTGAATCGAAGAATTCAAGTAGTAGTAGTAGTAGTAGCATACCATTTTATAATTCAAGTAATTCGATTAAATCGAAGAATTCAAGTAATCCGCGTAAATCGAAGAATTTAAGTAATTCGACTAAATCGATGAATTCAAGTAAATCGAAGAATTCAAGCAAAACGAAAAATTCAAGTAATTTGAGTAATTTGACGAATTCGAGTAATTCAACGAATTCAAGCAACTCGAAGAATTCAAGTAATTCGATTAAATCGAAGAATTCAAGTAGTAGTAGTAGTAGTAGTAGTAGCAGTAGTATTGGTAGTAGTAGTAGTAGTAGTAATAGTAGTAGTAGTAGTAGTAGTTTTTTTTTTTTTTTTTTGTTTTTTTTTTTTTTGTTAAAGAAGTAAAAACGGCGAATGCTCATGCACTAACCACATCCGATCCTTGGGGGCCGCGAGCCCAATATATACATCTCATGCACGTATACTTAATGTACACGTACGTGAGATGCACACATGGGTGCGCAGCCCACAAGGATCGGAGGTGAGTGTGGGACTTACCAAACGGCACCTACCCACTAAACCTTAACTCCTTTTTCTGCCTACCTAGAACTCCGGAACCGCTTTCGCATTACTTCAGAGTCCTAGGTTTTTGGCATGGGACTCCGAAGCAATGCGGTAAACATTGCTTCGGAGTCCCAGGCCAAAGGCCACTAAGCCGTACTTCGGCTTCCACATTTGCTGCCAGCTTGGCATTTTCCTACTTGTAGCCAACCCTCATCCACCCAGGATGCACGCATCGTCCTCGGTAGTGTGGTGGTACCACACAACGGGCTCGCCGGCCTTCGGCATCCTGGTTGGACTTGTTCGGCTACGCAGCGCGTCCTTGAGGCTTCTTCATTGAAGCTGCCTCTCGGAACGCCCCGCATCTCATCGACCCCGGCTGATGATCGATCCGGGGTTCCCCTTCTGTTGCAGCGCAGAGGAAGCACTGCGGCGCACTTTTGCACGCCGCAGCCTTGTGTCCCTCTTTGCCGCATTTCCAACAGGCCTGAGTCCTGTCTGGACCTTCGCAGGCCACTGCCATGTGGCCAAAGCCTAGGCAGCGGAAACACCTTAGACATTCTGTCTTCTTCCGCACGCGACAGGACACCCACCCTACTTTGAGGTGTCCCGTGCGGAGAAGCCTCGACGCCAATTCTTCTTGCATCTCGACGAAGGCCTTCAGAGTACCTCTGAAGGCCTTCCTCGTCATGCTCACCTTCACCTCTCCACAGCCTGCTGCCCCGAAGTGACTTCGGACAGCAGCCTCTACCTCCTCGGCCTCCGTTGTTGTGTCGAGGTCCAAGACCTCGACTTCGATGCGGGGAACGAGATCGCGCACGTTCCCCCCGGCTCCAACTACCTCCTTAATAGCAGACGACAGCTTTGCCCTGCCGTCCGCCGCAGGGCCTACCTCTATTAGGACCTCTCCATTCCTAGTTTCTCTAACACTCTTGATCTTAACACCAAGAGTGTCAGGTTTCACCTTACTTTTGATGTTTCTCAGGACTTCAGCATAGCTAGAGCCCTCGGCAGGTTTTATAATAACCGCCTCGGGTCTAGCTCTTCTTTTCAGCTCCTTCTTTTTTTCGGGTTTGGGCGCAGAAGCAGGCGCTTCTACATCCTCACTCCTGAAGGTCGAGGAAGCCACAGCGATAGTGCGGGTCCTCTGCTTCTTCGTTCTTGGCCTCGAGGGACCAGCCTCAACGGGGCTCAGAGTGAGCTCCCTCTCTCGCTTTCCACGATGGGGAGCGGGAGCTTCCTCAGCATCTTCGGTTTGAGTCCCCGTCTGGCTTACGTTCTTTCTCTCCTGCGCTTCAAGGCGACTCTCGTCCAGGTCAGCCTTGAACTGTTCCGTGAGGACCGCTTCTCTAAACTTCCTCCGATTGTTCATAGATTGTGGAACATAATGGAAAAAGATTTCGTTCATCTTCGTCAAAAAAGCCAACTTCTCGATCAGTTCTTGCGCCGCCTCAATACCTTCTCGTATTCTTAAAAACATATTCGTTTTTGAGTCAGAGAACTCCTTCATCCCTTTCAGCACTCCTTGCAGCTCACGAATATATCTACGTGTTTCCCTGAGTTTCTTCTCGCATTGTTCTCTGTCGGCCTTCACCTCGGCTTTCACATCACCTTCTTCATACTCCACCACGACGTCCAACGGACCTCCCATCTCCTCACATATGCTCCGGTTGAAGTTTTGTTCAGTCGCCATATTATTCCCACGAGTAGCTAGGGAAATAAAGGTCCACCCCCGCAGAGCCCCGCATGCGGGGGTAAGGTCTCAATACTTTAGGAGGCGACCTGGTATTCTAGAGACACCGTATGGAACACCACACCCCTGGTGCCATGCAGTCTTCGGCACGGTTGTTAACGCCTTGACTTGGAGGTTTTTCCTTCGGGACCATCCCTGGACGTTTGCCACGTCTGCTTATTGAGTTATGTAACCGTATTCAGCAGAAACCCTCGGTACAGGGCCCCCCTGTCCGCAAACCAGGGGGCGCGCCCGGACGCCTGGTCGGAGGCGCCGGTCATGTGTGTTTGGTCCGCGGGGCCTATTTTATTTCGGCCCTACCCTCTGTTTCCAGCGAGCATTCCCCTATCCGCCACCCGGGGTCGCGCCAAGTAGGGGTATCACCTCCCCGCCACCACAGACAACTGCAGTGGTACTTGGGTAGTAGTAGTAGTAGTAGTAGTAGTAGTAGTAGTAGTAGTAGTAGTAG